>JAKZAN010000007.1:3086911-3411586 GCA_023053545.1 Lepidurus packardi | reverse complement strand
AAGTTTTATATGGAGAATTTGCCATGCGGTTTAATAGTCTTGAACAGAAGAAGACACTACATAGCTGACAGGCTATGTGTCTTTTCTGTTTACCGTTTAAAAAAATACTATCAAATAAATAAAAACTGATACAAATAAGAATTATAAGAACTGGTACTGATAAAGAAGCTATATATACAAAGATAAATACTTATACAATATATACTACTGCAATAACTAATATGAAGATAACTTACGCCAAATCAACTGGGTTGAGCCAAGAACGAGCCAACTCGGCGGCCCAAACAATCAAAACAATCTTATTTATCCCAAAACAGTTGTACAGTAGTATTCCTTACCCTTGGCCTAACCTGATCACTTCCTTGACTTTTGTATACAAATTCCAATTCTCTAGAGATTACCTCTGGCGGATATAAACTATGGAATCAGGATAGGTACCAAGAGTTTTTCGAGCAATCACACAATCTACTCGAGCTCTTGTAAAAAGTAGTCTAGTAAAACAAGTTCCTTTAACTAATCTAAACGCCCTACATTTGTCATTGTAATTCTTGCGATCGTAATCGTCATGCAGCTTACTTAAAGTTAATCATGGTTGCTGCCTGACTTTGGTAGTTAGATAATGCACTCCAAAAGAACCTGGTCTATTCATTAAAACAACACAGGAACCTTTTTTTCCCAAAGCCAAAACCGTCGGAGCTTATATACGGGTAGTTCAGGACGCAAACATAGAAAGATCACAACAATTAATCGTCCGAGTGCGGTTAATCAACAGTACAAGTGGAATAAGGTCAGGTCAGGTCAGATCAAAGACTTAGGTCAAATACCAAACATAATCTCCCAATACCAAGGTTAACTGATAAGAAATACACATCCTTATACCTAGGCTATAGATGGGACTAGTTAATGCCGATAATCAACTCCGACTATGCTGAGTTAAATGTGTTTAAGTGAGTCGTCTAGAAACAACAACATTAACGCTAATGATAATCAACTGTTAACGAAGTTTCCGAATTGATAAAGTTGTTACAACTTCATTAACTATGACCAACATTTAGCTAATGCCTAAAAGTCGCGTCTAGACAACTTATCTGATTAAGTTAGGACTAGGATATGACAAAATAGCATTTCGTCACTTCGTAAAAACGTTTTCCTCATATAAATATAAAAAATAACCAATCCGAATAAAAACCGAATCGGTCTCTTTTCTAGTGTAGGCCTTAACTGATCACAAATGCACCGCAAATAATGCTCTGAAAAAAAATAATTGGCCATACGTGAAAACGTCATTTTTTGGTCGTTCGAATGGACTTTCTGTCGATAATGTGTTTAATTATGTGAAGGTGCTACACCTAATAAAGCACTGAAAAGGTTTAGTCTTGGTAAAGCATATTTCTTCGCGTCGGAAAAAGTCTACATTCCGAAAATGAACAACACGGATGTGAAAGAAAGATGGTTATATAACAAACTATTTTTCAGAATGTACTACTTATTTATAGATCTTTATACAAATCAGGAGACGTCTTATTAATGAAACTATATATTTTGATTGATTGTCTCTCCTATTTCTCGCTATTCTTTTGCGCAAGATGAGCAGCTGGACGAGAATTAAAGTTTCTCCAAGAAAACTTGGACAAACACTTCACTTGTCAAAGGTGTAAGCGGAAACACGTCCATCGTTTGCGGTTCAAAATACTTTCTGATAGGAAAGCGACAGTAAAAATACTTTTTGACAGAAAAATGTTGACCACATGCTTCCAAACTCTCGATATGGCCGTCACGAAAAAAATTCCTTTCCTATTTTAGAGCTCCGGAAATTCTGTGGGTCAAAGTAATATTCTTTGCGTCATAATTAAGTTTACCAGTCAAACAACATCCTATCAAAGAATTTATTATGCATAAATATAGATAGATCGAGAAATGGACTGTTTCACACAGCCCTCTACGAGACTTGTTGGAAAATGCCATATCTACCAAAGCACTATGTATGACTCAACAAGACAAGACAGACGTACCATTTCTACTTTAATCAAACTGAGATCCACACATTTTCCTACAGAAGCCTTTTTATAATATCTCAACACAAGACTTGACACACATTTCCTTCCGGTGTAGACTTTTAAACAGACTAGAGCCTATATTTATTACGTGAACTGGCAAAATTGAAACTACATTTTAAGTTAACCCACAGACTTTTTTGACTGATCAAAGGCTTTTCCCAATAGTCGTGGCTTTATGTCAGCCTAAGAACTTTGCAAAAAACATAGTCATACTGCTTGCTGCCTTACAAGAATTGAAACGAAGAAAAAAATCAGCAGCAGCATCAGATCACTTACGTTCCCAAAGAAAAGTTGCGAACTTCTCGTCCTTTAATTTTTATTTCAGGTTTTTATTTTGTATTAAGGCATTTGTTAAGCATAATTTGGTCTTCTTGGTTATAAAAACTTGTTACTTAAACAACAAAGGACGGGGCTGTTAAGATAACATTCCACTTTCACTGTACGTTTTTTTAGTCATATTAATATTATTTCCGTTTTGTTGCCGTCAGTTGTCAAAAACCCATGCCACCTACTGAACACATAATATTTTTATATTTATTATTTCGGTTCTAAGCACCCTAGGGCGTAAGCCGCAGCAAGGCATGGGGAGAAAAAAAGATCACGTGCAACATGCGTTTTGCTGCTTTTAAGAACCTCCTACAACATGGCTGAATCCGCTTATGCGGCTTGCTGCTTTTAAAACACCTCCTGCAACATGGCTGAATCCGCTATGCGGCTTGCTGCTTCTAAGCCACCTCCCTCAGAACCCGCTTTTATGCGGGGTTGCTGCTTTTGGTAAACAAGAGGGTCCGGTTAGCTCAACGTACCGCTGGTTTCCTTTAATTTAATATCACGTGTACTTAGTGAGCGTGCCACACACGCCACACGGATCTTCATAAACTATAAAGAACATTGCGGGATCCAACGCAGCTCAAGCAGTACACTGGGTACTGGAGACTACAAGACAGCTCTATTTTTAAAGTAAGGATACAATGCAATAAACTCTTATTAGTATTATTTAATTTTTCCTTCGCTTTCCAGAAATGCTGTTGTTAGTCCTCGTCGTTTTATTAACAGTTGCATGTCAGGAATCGACTTGCCAATTGTCCAAGTTCAGCAAAAGCCCTTACGCACAAAATGAAGGCAAACGAATGGAAATGGGCGATGGCCGCTCTCCCAAGAACAATCTTAAGAGTTACGAGCCTAATTGGGAGAGTTTAGACACTCGTCCCTTACCTGGTTGGTACGATGAAGCCAAGTTTGGCATTTTCATCCATTGGGGCGTCTTCTCCGTACCTGCTTTTGGTTCCGAGTGGTTTTGGAGTAATTGGAAAGGTGAGAACCCCAATTTCTCTTCGATACTTGAACGAAACATACCAAAATGCATATGTTTCAAATAGGCAATTCCTCTAGCTATGTCAAGTTTATGAATGACAATTACCCGCCTCGGTTTACTTATGCTGACTTCGCACCCCAGTTTACTGCCGAGTTTTACGATGCGAAAGAATGGGCAAAAATATTCAACAATTCTGGAGCTCAGTACATCGTTCTCACCAGTAAACACCACGAAGGTTACACTCTATGGCCTTCTAAATATTCCTGGAACTGGAATTCCCAAGATGTGGGCCCCAAACGCGATTTAGTTGGTAAAGTAGAATTCCTTTCTTTTACAAGTAATCTTTAGTAATGCGGTTAATTTTATAGGAGAATTAGCAGTAGCTGTGAGGAATTATACGAATATAAAGTTTGGATTGTATCATTCCATGTATGAGTGGTTCCATCCTCTTTACTTGAAAGATAAGGCTAACAACTTCACTACTCAAACATTCGTGGACGCCAAAACAATGCCTGAATTAATCGAACTCGTAATTTAAAAAAAAATCAAGTATAGAATAAGTTTAAAGAATTTTTAAGTGAAATTTATGTATATATTAGGTTAGTACGTATCAACCAGAAGTGATTTGGTCTGATGGTGATTGGGAGCCAAGGGATTCGTATTGGAAATCAACAGAATTTCTGGGTATTGTAATTGATAATATATTCACTAACCGTTTTTTTTTAAATTTTAAGCATGCGTTTTGGTAATTGAAACCCAGGTTTTAATTTAAATATGTATTTCGTTATAGCTTGGTTATACAATGAAAGTCCAGTTAAAAACACGATAGTGGTGAACGATCGCTGGGGAAGCGAAATTCCTTGCCACCATGGCGACTTTTATACCTGCACGGATCATTATAACCCAGGTAAAAGGATTTAAAACGCTATAAACTGATGTATTAATATAAGAGAAAAGTCAGTTTTTTTTTAATTTTCTATGATTTATTAGGAGTTTTGCAAGTGCATAAATGGGAGAATTGCATGACGGTGGATAAGCATTCTTGGGGTTATCGCCGAAATGCGCCCTTGGCAGATTACCATAGTATTGATGAGCTTTTGGTGGAATTGGTAGAAACAGTTAGCTGTGGTGGTCAGTTGAAGTTTTAATTTCCTTAAATTTGCCTTTTAAAGAAGTGAGTCTTTAGGAAACTTATTACTCAACGTGGGACCGACTCATGATGGGCTGATTGGTCCAATCTTTGAAGAGAGATTAACGCAAATTGGACAGTGGCTGCAAGTGAATGGCGAGGCGATGTATGCTTCCAAACCGTGGATTCATCAAAATGATACGGTCAATGGCAAAGTCTGGTATACTGCGAAGATGGCGGAGGGTACTGTTAACGTTTATGCGTTGGTCTTGGCATGGCCTGGGAGCGGAAATGACCTATTGTTGGGCGCACCAATTGCTACAGCTAATACCCAGATTTCTTTGCTAGGATACGACAAGATGTTACAGGTTAATATTTAACTTTTCTGAAGGAAACTGTTTTTATGTTTAATATTTTGTCTTTGCTTTCCTGTAGTGGAAGAATTCTTCGTCAGGAGGAATCCAGGTATCATTCCCGCCTTTAGATTCAGTAAAAAGTCGTTGGGTTTGGACATTGAAGCTTGTCAATTTGGCTAATTAGACTGCATGAAACTACTGTCTGACCCAAAGTAGACATTATTTGCTTACTTTTATTGATAATACATATACATGCACTGCGAAATTAGATTGTATACTTTTTCAAAATTTTTAATTATTTCACGCGTTGCATTAGCAGGATAAGCTTAGCTTATTATGAAATAACAGCACTTTATGCCCTACGTCTAATAATAGTAAATGACGTTGGATTTGATCGCGTGTTTTACTGAATGATGTCATTTTTAAGGAGTTTGAATATTCCGCGCTTTTTACGTTTCCGAATATGGCCGTTTGATGTGTGACAAGCGACACGCTGTGCTGGTTTGTCATTGTAAACAAGTCTCGCTTTTGTTACTGCAATGCAAAATTGCCTGAAGTTTCTCTGTTCAGTGCTGTCTAAGTGAGCAACTATAACTAAACTCTACAATGGAGTACAAAAACCTACACTCCTTTAACTTGTCTACCACAGTAATTTATCCGTACTCATTAAATTGGTCCGAGGACAATAACATCGCCGCCGTCACCCAGAAAGGAATCTATATTATGGTAAGTCAATTACCGTCTAATTAATTTCCTTTCCGTATGCCGTAAGAATACGAATATTTTTCATTTTAAGCTATAACAATGAAAAAAACATGTTTTGCCTAATTTGCTACACCAGATCCCTTATGAATAAATTATGGCTTATGCATAATTTTCCGAATTTTTGAATCTGAATGCGAATCTATTTACGAATTGTGGAATATCCAGGTTGGGTTATATTAGTTAAGTTAGGTTAGGTCTAAGCTAGGCTTGGTTTTAATACGGTTATTTTAAAAGTCAGACGTCCGTTTCTGTTGAAACTATTTGGCGTAGCAATAGCTGAACGTCGTTTTTCTTTATACCGCATATGCGTAGTAATAGCACCTATCTTTCCTTAGTTATCTTAGAATTTACCGATGATGTTTAAGCTAATTTTTACCTGTGTAAGAACGTTGTTTTCGACGTAAAGGAAATCCGTTTTAAAAACAGGAGGAAACCCTATTTTTTGCTAGGCGAAAACGTTATTTTTTGCCTTTCTTCTGTTGACACCTCTTCCAGCGAACGCCGATTTCACTTCCCAAGTGTTCGGAAACCCACAAGAAGGCCTTCCAGTTGCTTTTGGCGACTTTAACTCGGATAAGCTCACCGATCTGTTCGTTCTGAAGAACGAAGGAAAGACCCTGGAATTATTCCTCGCCCATGAAAAGCCTCCTTTCTTGCGTTTTACCGGATTAACCTGCACTTTCAAATCGGTTTCGCTTCAAAATGTCATTCCTGGCGATTTTGATGGAGATGGCGCTATGGACATTCTGTTGATAGACTCGAACCACGTGGTTCGTATAGCCTGGGGCTCCTTAACGTCCATTGATTGTCCCGCTTTCAATGAGACTCTGATTGAACTGAAAAGCGAACCTTTAGTTCTCGATTACAATAGCGATATGATCCACGACATATTTGGTATCGACACGCAAGGCCGGGTCAATGTCTGGCTTATGAGCAACAATAAAACCATATCGGAGGTGATTCGTCTACCTATCGAATCTTCGATCCTTAAGTCACCGCATTCGCATGCAATCGTAGATTGGGATGGCGATTTAGCTTCGGACTTAATGCTGACTACCCAAACTGGCGTTCAGTACCGCCGATACAACAATATGAGTTTCAACGACAATCAAACGCTGAATTTTCCCAAAGGTGAAGTCGTCGGTCAATCAATTTTTGCCGATTTCAACATGGACGGAAGGATAGATATGCTTTTGCCTGTTTGCATTGACTATGATTGCAACAATAGCACGCTGTTTGTCGCTTCTTCAACTAACAATGTGTGGCAATTAATCCCTGTTGAGTTTACTGATTCCTTAAACACCGTTTGGGGGTTTTTGAACCCGGCTAACCGAAAGAACCGCCCGTTCCTGGAAACCATTACTGCAAGAGCCGGTGATTTTAATTTGGATGGCTACCCTGACATCCTGGTAACCCTGGAGCCCAAAAAGCCTCGGAAGTATTATAATTCTAACGTTCAAACTGTCTTGCTCGAAAACGTTCCTTGTGACCAAGTAAACTGCCCGTCTTTCAAACGAAAATTCAAGATTCACTGGGATACATTTATGGAGTTCAATTCTACTGTCATGGCGGCGTTTTATGACACCGCAGCGAATGGCATCTTGGATTTCATTACTGTACACCAAGCCGCGTCCGGAAGCTGGCAAATGGGCGTGGTTAAAAACAGTCTTGACTATGATGCAACGTTTATTAAAGTGTTGGTCTTAACAGGGCGTTGCTACATGAATTGCACGCATGGGAAAATCCCATATGGTACTAATTTACCCGGTCCAACTATCACGTATAAGACAACAACTTCGAGTGGTGATTGGCAGATGGCGGTCGCCACCCAAATGTCGCAAAATGCCCACGTGGCGTTGCAGTTGCCATACGCCATTTTTGGATTAGGCCGAACGTCAAACTTTATTGAATTTTTAGAAGTTGGACTCTGCTACGTCGATCAAGAGCGAAGAACACGCGAGTGGGCCCAAATCATTCCCAATTCGCAAATGATTATAATACCGAATTTGCCATCCCAACCGCGTTATTGGTTAAATAAACTTTTCGTGACACCGAGTCGGAATATCGTCTTAAGTGCAGCGGCGTTAGGCGGCTTTGGGACTCTTTTAGCGGGAATTGTTACTTTACTCCATTGTCGGGAGCGACGACAAGATAAAATGGAACGTTTACAGGAAGCACATCGATTCCATTTTGATGCAATGTGATTTTGATTCCATTTTTTCCACTAACTAGTCTTTTGCCCCCCTCGAGTATTGCCTTTTTGTGGAAAAATCTATTATAATACACACTTTCGGTTTCTATGAAAATGTAGATGGTTTTTACTTAGTTAGAAACTTAGAAGTCATTTCTTGTATTTTGTAGAGTTTGGTGCCTGATCCGAGAGCAAAAGGAAAAGTGGTTAGTTTGGTGCAAGAGTGTATCGAGAGTCCGACTGAAGTGAACCCGCATCATGATTTAGGTGAGTTTAACTGACTTGTTCAAGGTTGAGATTAACAGGAATTTACGTGATCAGGCATCGATGCGAAACTTGCTAAGAGCAAAATACCAAGACTAGAGATGCATGAAGTGATCTTAGATCGAGCGTTTGGACCTTTGAGGTACTCCGACGAGCCCGTTTTGTCTATTTATAGACGCGTGGCCTGGTCACCACCTGGGATTGGTACTTGGCCATCTAATCAAAGGTTACTATCTTCATGTATTTAAAATTTTTTTTCCTTAAGCTCTCATATACTTTCAATTATTTATTTGCTTAGTATTCCTTGTGATACATTATGTTTATTGTAGGAAAGGGAATTTAAGAATAAAGGAAAAAAACTGTATAAAAATGTAAATTTCAATATGCCTTTAAATCTAAATGATTTTAAAGAGTAAATCTTTATTTTCTTCTTTAAGTTGGGATGGATTTGTATGGACTTCATTGTATGGATTTGGATAGCTTGTGTGTCTCACAATTTGGTTAATTTATTTAAGACATTTGTTAAATTAATTGCAATTTCAGTTGTGTTTTAGCAGCTTTAGGCGTTGACTTTCACTTAGTGCTGCACCAAAACCGGAAGTACACGTGGACGCCATTTTGTGACATTTCAAAATTATGGAAAGAACGTTGCTGTACTGCCTGGGGCACAGAAAAAGTCGACGAATCAAATCTCTTTCCGCAGCTGCAAGCACGAGCTTATAAGTTAGCTACTCTAGGTAATAAGTTCTTTGAGAACCATTTAGTTATTAAGGCTGTAAAATTAACACATTTCCATTTCAATTTCCTACACTTTTTCATGTAATTGTTAACAGATTTGGGTTGGAGTCGATTAATTGACGGAAAAGCTTATTTACTCACTTTGCAACGTAATGGCCAAGTTAATATCTGGAAGATTTTACCTCTCGATACTTCAACTTCGGACACCGTGGAATTTTACGACAGTTTTGACTGTCAGATGGACAAACCATCCGCACTTCACATTTGTATTCCTAACATCTTAAAAACCCTATTAGAAGTATCGTACTACATTTTAATTTTTGGTTATTTAGGCCATGATTTACTGTTTATTGGCTCCATACAAGGATCAATTCGCTGCTTCCGACTTAAGTATGGTTCAGAAGCCGTAACAGTAGAAAGTTTGGGCTTTGTCCAGCTAAACCGGGATGGGTTACCTGTTGAGAAGCTTCTATTCACCCAACTTCGCCAAGAAAATCTACTCTTGGCAGTTAAAGGTAGCTGTTTAATGGCTTATAGGTTCCATGTTGGAACAGAACTGGAAAACGTGCAACAAACGGGAGCGTTTGTAGAAGGATTACGCACCACTAGTAAATAATTCTTTGCATTTATGTGTACAATATGTAATTGTCGGATTTAAAGGCATAACTGAAACAGAAGAGGTTGGGAAATTCGTTTTGGTCACTGAAGACTACAGATTGTATCAAATATCAGTCGGAGTATTGGCCAATGAGCTTTCCATGACGTTAGTTCCAAGTAGGATTCATTCTAGTGAGAACATGGGCTGCAAAGGACTCGTGCAATCACCTAATTCGCACCTGATATGCGCTTTAGAAGGGTAAGTTTACTAAACAAATTTACTTATTTCTTGTGAATGTAATGGTAATCGTTTAATTAGGCTAAAAGTGCCCTATGATCATCTAAGCATCAGAGATCCCACTTCGATATCGTTTTATTCGTCTGCTAGCTTAGCTTGTGGCTTGCAAACCTTGGCCGAGACCAAAAGGAAAGATTTAGCTCAGCACACGCCTTCCTTGGAGCTTTTCAGGTATTTAGTTGCTCCATTCCTCTAAACTAGGGCTGTCCAACTTCTGACCCATTGAGGGCCAACGATACTTCGCAAGCATCAACCCGGGGGCCGTACTGAATCCGTTAACGGGGGGCATCATATAGCCTACTTTTGTTAAAGTAACATGTAAGCTTTCGACTTTCAAGTTTTCTGTGATTACGCAAGGTATTATATTCCTTCGTTACACTTTTGGTAAAAGTATAGACCTAATATATGTGACGGTGTAAGTTTCTACACACTTTTGTCGAAGTGGTCGGGGGCCGGATGCGGCCCCCAGGCCGCCAGTTGGACAGCACTGCTCTAAACCATACTAATTAGTATTTTTTATTGTTTCGTCAGAGCCTTGCTGGCGAATAATCCTGATAAAAACTGGGAATTGAGCTTACATAATCTTAAAGAGCACTCAGTCTATTATTTAAAGCTCATCCGGTGGCTCTTTTTACTGAAAATTAGCCATAACCCCGATCTGACGGAAATGGTGATGCACTAATTCGCATATTTGCATAATTTTTACCATTATTCTTGGTGTTTAGCTACAAAGTGTAAAAAACGTCGAAAAGGAAATCTTTTTGCGGCATGTTAGTACCGTTTGGGAGAGATTAAGGATGCTAGATGTGGAGGAAAGTTTATTCAACAAATTAATAGTGTTAATTAAATTTTCACAAGAAAACCAAATTGAAATTCCTCTCAAAAACGGTCGTAATTTAACCACTTTGAGTACAGAAACTTGCCCAATATGCGCTGCAGGTAAAATAAAAAATTTATTTCTTTTATGGGGGGAGAAAATAAGTTTAGGGCGAACTTTTTGGGGTAGAAACGGAATTGACGAATATTTCCAGCGATGTTTGTCCCAATGGTCACAAATTTCCTCGTTGTGCTGAAACTTTGCGAATTTGTGCCTTCAGGCCTAGACGTTGCCTACATTGCAAAGTATTCTACCACCAAGATCAAGGTAACACGTAATTTAAGCCTTAAAGAGCTAAATCTTTGTATTCAAATCACGATTTTATCTGTAGGAATGGGATTAACACAAGTTTGTACATTCTGTGATGGACCTATAATTGCGTAAAATAAACGGTGATTTAACGACAATAATTAAAGAATTATTATTCCTCTTTTAACTGAACACAGCTATTGGGTTTCGTAAAGCTAGAAATCTTGTTGAAAGCTCTTATCTTGAAAGGTTACGCAGTTTGCAGATTGATATTACAGATTTCGCGCCGTAAATTGCCAGCCAAACTAAGCTCCGCCTTGAGACGTCTTTATAATTTGATGGATGTGCGTTTGTTTTGGAATTTTTCTCGGTGCTAGAAAAGTGACAATAACTACAAGGTAACACAGTCTTTATGTAACATAATAAGCTTCCTAGCGTAAACCATTGTTGATATAAAGTGGATGTAAACAGTGATTTTGAATTAAAATATCTATCGATAAGTTATGTTAAAGTGAAACCAAATATTAAGGTTCCGCTTACTTCAGAAAGACCAAATTAAACTTTTCTTTTGTGTTTTCTTCACGATTACCTTAGTCAAAGTAGGCAGGAAGCCAAACATTACAGAAATATTAAATGAGATAATAAATAGAGATTTTAGTTAAACTTAGGTTAAGTCAGAAGTTGGTCGTTCTTGGGTTTCCTTGTTTAATTCCATTCGTAACTTGGGGAGTAGTAAAGTGGGAAAGCAGGTTTAGGCTGAGCATTGTTGTCATACAACAAAGGCAAGACTCCAGTTAAGGTAAAGGCGTTCGGTGAGCGCGTACGGTTAGGAATTTGCTCGGTTAAGGAAGATGTAGGCATTGTGGCTGTTAAATGGCCAGGCATTGCAGGCGTAAAGTTCGGAGTGCAATGAGATGTGGATGGGATCGACAGTAATGATATGATAGTGTTGGTCGTGGTTTGAGACAGCCCTTGGGAGAGAGTACGAGCAATTTCTATGCTGGGTAAAGGTTGAGGGGCGTGGTTAAGGGCAGCTAAACTAGCGATGTAATTGCGAGCAAGACGTAAGGTCTCAATCTTGGATAGTTTTTGTGAAGTAGAAGTTAACGGCATACTCTGGCGCAGTTTATCTAAGGCTGCGTTTAAACTGTGCATTCGTTCGCGTTCTCGAGCATTCGCTTTAGATCGACGTACTTTGGTGGCCATTGGGCGTGAACTGGATCTTTTTCTGCAAGGAATAACCAATAATTATCTTATTAAGGAACTTTTTAACAGACATGTAATTTATTGGTTAATAAATTCAGCAAGTATTGTCGTTGATGGCCTTTTTTCAAAGCTTTAATTCTCTTGCTGTCCAAAGCCGGAATGTAGCAAATTGCGGAGACTGCAACACTAGTTAAGTTTGTACGTATAAGGGAATCACGTTCTATTATCCAACCATTACAGTTTAAGCAATAAAGGTAAAAATTTAGCACACTTTTACGACTGTGTGTATAGCTGTACAACGTCGAATCGGCTCTTATATTGGATTAAAAGTCAGTCAGAAACAGACGTTGCCAGACGTTGGAAGTCAGAAGCATTGGAAAGTCAGAAACGTATAAAAATCGTACATAAGTCAAGTGTACAAGCCTCGGGTGCATTATTATCTCGCCGAGGTTGCGTGGTCTAAAAGGTCGATTCTCAAGTACTGTAGTTTATTCCGGATGGATAACTATCCGGAATCTACAATACTATACTCGTTACAGTATTTACTAATAAGTCCAACACATATTTTATTGTATTGTTAATTATTTCATATTAAATTTAGGAGCTATTTGCTTTACATTTGTAATTAAGGTTTTTAGAGAATGAATCTTGGTTTGGTAATGCAAATAAATTTACTTGGGAGTTTCCGTCGCAAATTTGCTAGCAGGCGAAAGAAATGTAGAGTCTGGTTGACTTAGTTGAACTGTGCAAGGATGATTCGACATTTCACGAGGAAATTTTTAGTCGTGAGTTTTAGCGTAGGATGTTTAGAATCGACTAATTCACTTAAGAGAGGGGCTTTAGGGTACCATAAGGTGGAAATCTCCCCCATTGAAGAGTTACCAAAGTGATGAGATAAGGTCAGGTTTACGTTGGGTTCTAATTTAATACACAAAGTCAACACTCACATATGTGGTCAATGTAACAAAGGGTTTCTGATCAGCTAACAAAAATGCTCACCACACTACATAGACTCGACATAGACTCGAATGTAATCTTAAGAAATTCTTAAATTAATCCAAACGTCTTTAATTGCAAGTATTTCTAGAAAAAAGGAAACACGTTTAAACGTAATTTTAATTTCGTAGGCTCCACTTGTATTCTGTATCACTACCTGTTTTATATCTATTAAAGTAGTCCCATGCATTCAGAAGTAACTTGAAATCCGGAACAAAATCGCAATTTCAAAGTTTTATACCTCCCGCTTCCATGTGCTAGACGGTATTTTTGCTTTAATATAAGACCGCTAGGTGCCGTTACCCATTGTTTTGATGCTCAAACTGTCAGTTTATAAACAAACCATGGAGAAAATTCCAAATTTTGCAGACACGTTGACGAAGTTCTGCCTAGATCACTACAAAAAACTTCCCAAGACTGGGAAACCCAACTCTAAAGAATGGACAGTCCTTGCTGCCGTTGTTTTAGTACGAGATTCAACTACCAGTAATTCCAGCCATCCCAAATTATCCGTAGTTTCCTTGGGAACTGGCTCCAAATGTATTGGCCAGGGTAAATTGAGTCCACGGGGTGACATTATTAATGATTCCCATGCGGAAATCATGGCCCGAAGAAGCTTCTTACGCTACTTGTACGATCAGCTCCACAGTTTTTCTCCAGACGAAGCCAACTCAGCATCGATTTTTAATTTCAATCCCAATTTAAAACTCTACCAATTAAAATCCGGCGTCGAATTCGTGTTCTATTGTAGCCATACCCCCTGTGGTGACGCTTCCATAATTCCTCTAAATTCAAACTTGGATCTAATCCAGCCGGCGAATTTAGTGCGCGAAAATTCAAGTTCGGATGAACCCCAGCTTAAGAAAGTGAAATTAGAGGCAGATATTTATCGCACAGGCGCGAAGTGCGTCTTAGGAGAGCCTCAAGATCCTCTACAACCAGAAGCGAAGGAAGATTACCATGTGGTTGGCGTCTTACGGACAAAACCTGGACGCGGTGACCGAACCTTATCCATGTCTTGCAGTGATAAATTAGCCAAATGGAACATTGTCGGTTGGCAGGGAGCGTTACTCATGCACTTCCTAGCTACACCCATTTACATATCGGCGATTATACTTGGACCTTGTCCATTCCAATTGGAAGCACTGGAAAGAGCCCTTTGGAGACGGTTAAAGCATTTAGATTCCCTTCCAATCCCTTTTAAAGGTTCTCGACCAACAATTTTGCAAAGTAATTGCGAATTTCCGCACGCGAAGACAAATGCAGAGGAGAAACCCGCGTCAGGGTCCATTGCTTGGACCTTGACGGAAGTTAGAGCGTTGGAAGTAGCGGTAGACGGGAAAAAGCAAGGTGCCACCAGGAAATCGCAATTGGCTGCACAAGGGCGTTTATCAATTTGTAAGAAGAACTTATTTGCAAGGTTTTGTAATGTTTTGAAGGATATCCCAGAGCAAAGACTTCCTTCCTCTTTAATTGAAATGAAAAGCGAACTTGAGAAGTTGACGTACTTGGACTGTAAAAACAAAAGTACTAGGTACCAGGAAGTTTGGCTGAATTTACGAATAGAAACCTTAAAACATTGGACACGGAAGTCTCCAGACCTTCTGAAATTTAAAAGTGACCAATAAAAAGTAACAATCGAGCGAATTTTTCTTGTATTTTGTCCTTGATGAAACGTTTATAAGTTTTTACATGTCGTGATATTCCAGCAACAAAGCGTCGATTATAACAAGCAAAAGAAATTGGGGTTAGTTCAGGTAGCATATGTTATTTGTAATAAGTATCTCTACGGAGGCGAAACTTTACGAAAATTTGGCATAGATAGCACAGAATTTCAATGTTTCATGAACTTCCCAGAAATTCACTGACTTGAGCCAAAAAGTTCGCAAAATTTCCCTTCAAACCATGGTATCAAGAATTTCACAGCAAATGTCGGAAATACAAACTAGAACCAGACTGGGCAAACATAACGTTCAATTGGGATCCCAAGCCGATGCTCGTGATGCCAACCACGTGGCACTTTCGCGCGTTTATCGGCTTGCGTAGTAACGCCATTCCCGAGATGCGCACAGTCTTGGTATCTTCTGGATTGGTAGAGGAAAAGCTGAGGTTGCACATCACATCCACCCTTACTCGCTTTTCGACGTCTCCATTTGGCAAAAGCTCGTGGCTTTCTTCCACTTGCGGTCCAACTAGTGAAAAAATCTGCGCAATACCTAAATCTTGGGCTCCTTCACAGCTCAAAACCTGGACCGCGAATCGCAATCCGGGGGAGACGGCTTCAATCGCGAATCCGATGCCATCCGGGTAGGAATCCGACCACAAGATATTGTCGTTGACGTTTCGCTTATCGGATTCGAAAGTCAGCCGTTTTCCGTAACCCATCCCAATACCCATTAAGGTTAACGCACGGTTTTGAAAGAGAGGCCGTTTGGCGTGGGCGGGACGCACTTTGTAGGCGAAGCCAGGGGTGATTCGCGGATCAATAAAAGTTCCTAATGTTCCCGCCAAAAAGTTAGTGAAGTCGAAAAGTGACGATCGCAAGGGTTTTCACAAGGATAGTTACCAATAGCAGGAATTTCGTACGCTTCCAGACCAGTAACGGTGTACTGGGCAGGGACACCATCTCCCATTACGGTGAGGCGGCGCATCTTGTCGTCCACACCAGGAACCAACGTGAGACCACGGTGATGATTCACAGAGACATCTTTGATTTTGATGATGGATGCGATGCGATCAGGACGTGACGCGACGGCAATACCGGTGAGCTTTTGGACGTTGCACGTTCCACAGTCGTACAATTCCACTTTAGAAAGCAAGGTGACTTTCACGCACTTATCCACACGTCCTTTCAAATCCGTTGTCTGGCTCAGTTCGTATTGAGGCCCCTAATTAACAGAGTTTATATCAAAAACTGATTGAACGATTGATTTTTTTGCCAGTCCATTAATTGGGTACGCGAGAGTGATACACGATTGCATGCACGCTCTGTTCGCCCCATGTCAATGGCTTAATTAGCCAACTGCAGTTAATAATTGAAGAAATTGATAGAAACCGAACACAAAGGCTTTGATCGAAAAAAAAAATCCCAGATAAGATCAAACTCGATAACGTTACCCTTTCCGCATATTGCACAGTACATGATAGAGATACTATATCTTATTTAGAACTGTCAATCACAGTATATAGGTTTACAATTGTCAACAGCCAACTGAAGCTATTTTTTTACTTGAAATAGTAAGAGAAAAAGGTTTCAATTCGTACAAAATTTCACGAGACTGCATAGATTGTTACTTATAGTCATAAAGGATCTTAAATGCTGAAAGGGAACTAACCAGGATTTTGATGACTTCGCACGTACCCAAAGGCCAGCGATTGGCATCGTACATGGTGAACTTGTCGCCTTCGTTAACGACTTGAATTGCGAAACCGTATCCACCAGGATGTGTGTCGCTCCAGAAGTAATTATCGTTGCGATTGCGAAAACGGGATGCGAACGTAATGCGCTTGCCGTATCCGACGCCGATCGATTGCAAACGGAGTGCTTGATTACGGAACAAGTACTGCTTGCGTAAACCGCGTTTAGACATATCTTCTTCCAGGAGCCGGACAGTGTAAGAAAAGCCGGGGACAATGCGTGGGTCAACATACGTTCCCATGACGGGCAATTCATGCGGGTAGAGGTCTGATGTCACGTACTCGGTAGGCACGTCCCCGAGTTGACTGCCACTTAGACGTAAATCGCTTTTGCGACTTCCATAAACATCGCCTTGACACCATTCCTGAGGAAGGACAATGTTGGCCATTTCAGTTTCTCATTCTGAAGAACAATCTGCGTTTGGTGATGTAAAGTAAGGAGTTTACATCCGTTTCCTGAACTTGGTTTATAAAAACTGAAGGATTTACCCTGACAAAAGACGGAAAGAGTCGCAAATATAGTTTAACACCATTAGCCAACAAAGATTTGTGTAAAAAAGTGTCTCTCGACCTTGAATTTCCACCGTTGACTACCGTTTGGACTCGGTGTTTCATGACTGAACTGAAAGTAAACTAATTGTTGATGACTCATACTGAACTGCAAATAATTCATTGTTGACGGTTCTGAGCGAAAAATATGTCCGATAATGATTGTTGCCATCCTTGGCTATACTTGTCCTTGAGCAAGAAATTCAAATAACAGATTTAACCGCGGATCACATGTCGTCACGTCATTGCTAAAGTCAATTCGAATATCTTGGTTGACAATTCCAAGTGTGATCTTTTGAAGGTTTAGAATTCAAGGCTTTTATTTACTTCCTCATTGGATTTTGCTAAAAATCAAGGTAACCTGGATCGATCCATCATCGTTGCAAATTCACGTTGTAAAAAGTTTCATAGCTACGGTCCTCGGGTTCTTTTTAAATTCTGAGCGATTTTAATATTGCAAATAACAGAAAAATTGGCTAATAGTGTCAAGTTATCTTCGTTACGCAATAAACGCAAAGACGCAAATGGCGATGTTGTATACTTAGTTTAAGGAATTTTCGGGGTAGGCATGGCGCAGGCCTAATGCAGGCATCACCCAGATATAGCCCCAGGGTTTGTCTCCTAATGGGTCATGTTTTGAGGCCTTGGCATTGGAAGGTAGTGAGGACCTCTCTCAGAACACCTCAAAAGGCTAAACTGCCTGCACAGCAACAAGAAAACCAAACACCGTAGAGGATATCATCCCCGGCAACTCCTTTTTATTTTTTAAACTGAAGCACTACCGGGGAAAATGATCCAACCAAAGCTAACTAATTCGCAATTCTTGGATTCAACTTACGGAGTTCCCGTGAATTCGCTAAAACTGCTCCGAAAATTCGCGGTCTGTATTACCTGTGGCTCGAATTCCTGGAGCAGGTCATCAATTCCGACCAACTCATCACTGCTGCCGTTGTCACTGTTAGAATCTCCCTTTGTTCCAATGCCACGACCAGATCCTTCCACACGCTCTTGAAGGCATTCGTGCATCTTTACAAGAAAATAAATGTTGGAAAATTATTAGAAAATATCTAAAACTTAGTTAAATTTCGTAAGGTAACAGTTGGAAAATTCTGGAAGCAAATCTTAGTGTAACTTACTTTGCTCAAAAAAATATTTTTCGTTTGCATTATTGATTTTTTTAGTGCTTTATAAACAGTAGCATAATTTACAGTAGTAAATTGCTATTCGTATAATTTGCATAATTTTATCTGAACTGCAAACCATTATATTAATTAATTAGGAAAATAATGTTTTTTTACTTGAGGGACAGTAACTGTGAAACTGACACTGTTATCCAATTCCATGAAATTAATCACGTTCACTTCTTTACCGGACGCCATTTCTTCTTCTTTGCTTAGCGCAACGAACTTATAAACTCGCAAAAACTTGTTGCTACAAATGTCGCAGAGACTATCGCTTGTAAGGTCTAACCAACGACTGAAGCTTGGTTTCCAGTGTTCCGGGTCTGGTTTCTATCGTTTCTACGCGAAGGAGGCCGGGTATACAGGAAAACTTGCTTTGGAGCCGGAGTTGTTTACACTGCTCTGATCGATACTCTCCGTTGTTGATAGGCTTGAGCAAAACTGTTATTTTCGCGGAATTCTCGACTTTTCCAAGAGGGAAATTTCACGCTTTGACCTTACAAGTTTCTGGAAAGGGTTTGTTTAGGCCCAAATATGTAGAAGTACGACCTTGCTTTTCGCCTTCGTGAAGCATTGAGCCGATATCTTGAATGTTATTGCTCTCACTTTATTGTGTCCAAAAAACTATTGCGCAGTTCGTAGCCATTTGGGGCGATGACCGCCAGCTGACATAGAGGTCGATGTTAGAGGTATATACATAGCAGACCGGCGTAGTATCACGTGATAGAAGCGTGGTCTGAGCGTGTGTTGTCATTCTTTCGCAATCCATTGTTTTTATTACAAAACTTTATAAAAGCAGAAAGGAGTAATGAAATTCAGTAGCCCACTGTCATTACGATACTTTCCTTCTTGTTTTAAACTCGAATTTTGTTATTAACAAGGTAAAACAGCGTAATGAGCTAAAAATTTAATGGATGTAATTCTCGACAGAAAAGTCATGGCAAAGAGCAGCTAACTTCTTTTGAAACCAGGTTTAAACGCGGGTTTAAATATGAATTAGGCAATTTGGCCGTTAGATCTCGCTTCGTTATGTAACCAACAGCGAGCTAAAATAATCGAGCTCTCGAGCTAAACTAGCTCACGTCAACAGACTTACGCGTGAGATTTTGCCGAGCTGCAGGTGTCCTACTGCAGCTTATGTAGATTATATTGCACTTGTTTTACCTGATTCAAATATTCTCTACCTAGAACAGTCGACCTCGCGAAATACTTGGAACTAGTTAGCATATTAATGCTTGTCTTTATTGTGGTAGCTATGCTTCTTGGGATGCTTATATAACCGTGGACACGGTGATCCCAACCTGCTTCACTAGATCCAGAAAAAAACCTGTTCAGGCCAATCAACCTTGATATTTGCCCTATTTTAATTAATAGGATCTTTGAAAGCTACAATTACGAAAAGAGCTTTTCCCTTTAATTTTCATGATTAAGAGAGAATTATCTCTGTAGACTGTCATAGTAATGCAAATAGTAAGCATTGAATTAGAACTGATTAGCATGTTGATATTATTATTAGCATATGAACTTGGTGAACGAGGAAACTGCAATAAATAGTATATCTGGTATGGCTTAAGTTAGTCAGTAATTGAAGTTTTTTGGTTATTTAGCTAAAAAATTACAATAGTAACATTAGCAGCATATTGGGCGATATTACACAAGTTAACACCGCGTTTAAGGCGCATAAAACCGTTGAGACCCCACGATTTCCCCCAGGAGTTTCTGATAATCCAATAATTAGTTTTAGTTACAGGATCTGAGCCGTATCCAACAATGGTAATCGCATGATTCACGTAAGAACGTATCCTGACTGGGTTGCAGCCCATGGGATCGTCATATATGCCCTTCCTTTAAAAAGAAATAACATTAGAAGAATTTTTTTGAAATTATTTTAATTGAAGGATTGACTTACGAGTAAAAGAAAAAATTACTGTTGGTGGGAGATATGTAAAGGGAGGCAGCCACCAATTGTCGCGCGTTAATAGCCGCCATTATAGCGTTTTCGTCTTGTAAATAACCCGCATACGTTATAATATTGGCTGCGGACTTTCGTTTACCTTTGCAAGTTCCCTAAACACAAAATGTATATTATAACTCGTTTTGAACCCGTATAGCTGAGCTTGCTTTGGCACGATAGCATAGGAAAGCAGAAGTTGTCTTACGTACAAATTCCGCAAAAGTTTGGTACACATTTTTTATAATAATGTAGTTAGTAATAACGCGGAGGACTTTCTTTTGCCTTCAAGAATTTGAAAATACACATTAATTTTTATCTTTGGTAAAAAGAAGCAAAATTGCGCATTTAGGAACTAACATGTTCCAGCCGTTATTTCTGTGTAATTCTTAAGAAAAATTTAACGTAAACTGAGTACGCGGTCACAAAGTTCTCCTGCTTGCCGTTTTATGCGCAAATGCAGTGCGCGTTCATATACACCCATACAAAAGGCTGGGCGCCTCCTCGCGTAGCTTGTCTGAGACAAGCTAAGTTACATGCGAGCTTTAAGTTGGAAAGTTTTGGTGTATTCTTTTGCTGTTATAAGATATAGTTAAATCTTTACGAAATGTATGAAATATTCTTTAACTGTCAAATTTTTGAAAGCTTAGAACACAGTATAAAGGTTTACACAGTAGGATAACAAGGGTATCCTTCCCATGTTACGTTTTTCCGACGGTTTTCTCGTTCCCAAGAGGATATGTGGGGACAAAACTTTACAGGGGGATGGATTCCCAGGCTTGCCTATCGTCCCCTTATGTAGGCATTCCTAATCTACTATAAAAAGAGTTCGAGAAGAGAATAAAACATTCACAAAACGGGGACTGGAGACCTTTTTCTCGGGTACTCTAGGGAGTTTGTGGCTGCCGTAACATCATCCTACCTGCATTGCGCTTTATAAACCGTCGCGACCTTTTTTGAACTGCACTAGGAGTTTTGCGAATGTGCCCTTTGATTTTACGGCCTTTTCCTGAGTGTTACCCTGTGCACAGAGAAGGTCGTCGGTAAACCTTAACATTTGAAGTTACCCCTTGTTGTCCTACTGTGTAAACCTTTATACTGTGGAATAGAACGCTAAATTTGAACTTACGCAAGTACCACTTCGATCTGATATAAGCGGGTAGGTGTCTTGGCACGCTAATCCACCGTTATATTTGATGTACTCCCAAGCTGTGGTATAAAAGCCAGGTCCCTCACAGCCATTGTCATAGACACAATCCGTTAATTGCTGCTCGGATAAGTGAAAAGGTTGAGCAGAACCTTTGTTCCGGCAGTACGCAAACTGTAAGAAAAATACACAGAAGTTAACAAACTTTGGGCACTTGGAGTTGTCTAGGTCTAGTGATTTAAGATAATATCTTCGAGATTGAGATTTAAGATAGTAGTAGATTAATAGTAGTAAGATAGTAGAAGGTGATTTAAGATAAACTTTCCACAGAGAAACTGTAGTTTACCTCCATTGGCGCCACTGCAGCGAAACCTAAAAAAAACAAGGTATGTAGAATTTAAATTAGTACCAGTCTCTTGAAATGAAAGCAGACATAAATATACTAACAAATATAAACGTAAATCTTCCAAGATATAGGGAAATAAAATATCCATAATCAGATACAAGTAATTACAAGAATGATCGCTCTCACCGCTGTGAGAGTTTGGAAGATTTACACGATGTTTGGTACTCACTCCATGAATTACTGCAGTAGCCTTGGTCCTTCACCTGGGGCATGCACGAATCCTTACTCAAGTCCAGCTGTTTTAACATAGAAGCTTTAATTATTTGATTTCAAGTTGTTTTATTGGGTTGGATATTATTCGCCGTGTAGGAATTGCTGGTATACTGACCTCGAAACGTTCTTCTTTCTCTTGTTCTTCTACTTCCTCGTCTTCGTAATCTTCTTCGTGGTGTTCGTCATCCTCTCCATTATCGTTATCTTTATGATCATAATGATCGCCATCATTGTCATCATCATTACCAAAAATAGCCCAGGCTAATTTCAGCAGGGAATTCATTTTCTTCCACATTTGGTTAAGAGTCTCCACTATATTATCCGACTCCGCTATGTCTTCTAATTCAAAATCCTTAATTTTTTCGTTAATTTTCTTCAACTGTTGAAACATGTTAAGCTTTTTGTTCGGCTTAGGTTTTGGTTTCCTTCTCTTTTCTTTGTCCTTTTGCTTCTTCTTTTTAGTCTTTTCTTTTTCCTTTTGCTTCTTCTTTTTATTCTTTTCATTTCTTTTTTTGTTCTTTTCCTTTTCGTTCTTCTTTTTCTTCTTCTCTTTTTCTTTGTTCTTTTTCTTTTTATTCTTTTCTTTTTCCTTCTTCTTCTTTTCCTTCTCTTTCTCCTTTTTCTTCCTCCTTTTATTCTTCTTCTTCCTCTTATGATTGCCATGACGTGCCGTACTTTGAAACCAAATTTTGGAAAAGAAAAAGTTCATTAAATTGGAGCTTAACATGATGTTTTGAAAGTACATTACCTGTTATTGCTTCTTTCCTCTAAGAAAATTTGGAAACGGGAACGGGAACTTAGTTCTCCTTCATTCTGAAGACTTTCTACAACCTCATGCGGGTCTCCGTCACCAAGTCTTTTTGTAACCCTAGTCTGGATTATGTCTTTTTCTCTTTCATCTACATCTTCGTCTTCATATTCTTCAACGTCTTCATAATCTTCATAATCTTCATCGTCTTCGTAATCTTCATCGTCTTCATAATCTTCATCGTCTTCATAATCTTCATCGTCTTCATAATCTTCATCGTCTTCGTACTCTTCATGAGGATCTCCTTGACCATCTGCGTCACCATCTCTTTCATCAAATCCTTCGTCGTTTTCTTCGTCTTCATCCTCATCTTCTTCTTTATTTCCTCCACCTTGGTCTTCTTCTTCCTCTGTATCTTCAACTTCGTGCGCTTTTTGAACAACAGACAGTTTGGTCTTGTTGGCTGTGCTTTGGCCTTCTCCTTCTTTCTTCGTCGTTACAGGTCGTTTCGCTTCTTTCACAGCTTCACCCTTTTGTTTGTTTATACTTAGGGGTCGCTTTTCCCTCTTTTGCCCTTCACGAACCTGAGCTTTATTCTTCATATTCAACCAAGGCCGGTTTTCTTTCTTAATCTTTACCTCATAATGCGTAATAATACCCCTGGTTTCCTCCAGATCTTCATATTCACTTGGATGATGATCAAGAGGAAAACCATCAATATCGTAGTCTTCTTCGTATTCTTCAGAAAACGGCTTATGACGATGAAAACTTGGTAGAGGAGGTTCGGTGCCCAACAAATGCCTCAACTCTTTATCGGTCTATATTTATATATATATAGTATTAAAAAAGAACACGAAAAGTTTCTTACCAAATCAGCATGGGAATTGCTAGACAAGGAAAACTTCACTCTACCCATTTCGTAGAGTGAATTATGTTGTTGAATAACTTTGATGCGCCGCAGCCAGATCGCTCTGCGCTTGCGGTCCTCCGCCGGACTCCGGTAGGCCCTCCGATAGGCTTTCTACAAGACAACGCATTTCTTAGTTTGCGAAAGATTCAAGTAAACAGGCTGATTTTTAAGTGAATTTTGAAATATCAGCTCCGCACTGGCGTTACGCGTATGACGACAAGGCAAGATAAGCGTAATCTCTTTAAAAAAAAGCAGTTAATCTTATGGCCATTTTGAGAATGGTCACGTTTTGCCCGTGAGACTTCTACCCTCGGATATATCGTCGTCTAAAATGTGTACTCCATGCTTTTCTTATGGCGGCCGGATGAGCCGGATGAGTTTACAGCGTTGCCGTAGAACGCTGTTAGAGAGACATTTCTCTTTAATATCGCTGTTATGATTAAGTTGAGTAATACTTCTTAAGTCGAAGTTGTTGATGGAGATCTACTTTATGTGCATACTAAAAAATTGTTTTAGAGTTTAGTTTCCCCTTTTAAATTCCCGCATTTCTTTCCGTTAAAACGGAATCCTATTCTTTCAACTTGTTGATTGTAGAAGCTAAAGAGCTTGAGATTTCAAAATAATTTTTAAGATGAAAATTGAATTTTGTGCTAATTTAACTTACCTTAAAATTATCCCATTCCTTATCGTAGTAAAGGTTCGATCTTTGTGAATTTACTTTCACAGATTTAACTTCTGGGCCACTGCGCGCACCTAGCACCACAAGACAAAGGCAGCATATTAAGACTGCAATTAGATTGAAGCGAATTTGAACTTGACATTCGTGCCTTGCCATTTCTGTTGTTGACTGTTATAAGACTGAGTTATCGCTTTTGCTCTTATATAAGCTTAAGAAAGTCTCTTCAGAGGTCTTGTCTTGGTACTTGTACTTGGTCTTCTAAAACTCGTTCACAGATCAAGAGCAAAAACTACCCACACTCTCTTGGTAATAGTTCTTTTATTCATTTTTCATTACTATTCGCATAACTTTGTGGAGCAACGATGTGCGAACCCTGGAGACATGGGAGGTAGAAAAATGTGGGGTCACTTGCACCGATAATTTACTTTTGTTATCATAATAACATATTTCGAAGTATTCCGCAAGATTACGATATAAGCACATAATTTAGGAACTTTACTCCACATAAATACTTAGAATTACCAGAGAAATATGGACTGGCTTTGCGTTAAGTATTGTGGTGCCTATAAAGAATATTATTATTATATTTATTTTAAAATTGCAAACATTTGTAACATAAACTTTTTTTTGGAAGCACGTTTTCTATACGGAGAATCTGGTTCTGGCTGTGTTTTTATTTATTTATTTATAATCTCTAGAAAGAGATGAAATTCGTTTGCTAAACTTGACCTGTGAGCTACTACAATGTAGAGCTTAAACAGTTCAAAATAGTAGGTTTAAAGTCAAAGCTGAAGTTTGATAAATGCTTAGTAAATGAACGCTGGTTTGAAAGGAATTGAACTAACGGAGACTTTAATGAAAGGTGTGTCTTTTTTATTCTTCGAATACGGTATAGTGGAATGGGTTTCGAATTTTGTAACAGTAAACTTGTGTAATCTGGAACAATGGCAAACTGGTTTTAATCGTAATAAAAATATAAAGTGAACTGGGATTGTGTCACTTGTTTTTTGGTTAACTTACGGTTACTCCCTGGTCGTAGAAACGGGAAGTAAACCTTTTGGTATATCTAACAATCTGAAGCTATTCAATTTTGTTGTTTCCATTCGTTTTGTTGACCTCTCTGTGCCAATTCCTGCAGTAAGCCGGTTTTTCAAGTTGCCCTTATGGACTTTCTGGATGTAAGATAAACAATGCATTCCCTACAAAAGTGTGTTCGATGCCCAGATATAGACTTGAACGCGACATAAGAACTACTCCTGACATAAGGGCTCTGGGGTTCCGACACGAGGACTGTAAGGATTCGTTGCTTAGTTAATACGCATGTGTTGATGGCTGATAGGATGGTGTCCCTTAACTTAAATTTAAACTGGAATCAGTGAATTTTAAATTTTATTCGAATATAATTTTACAAATTTCAACAACAATTTCAATCATCTTGAATTCAGATATACAATTTTTATTGAAGTGTTACGTATATAATTAGCATAGGACCCTATAAAGTACCAGAAAAATATGCTGAAATTAGGGTTTCTCTTAACTAGATTTTAATAAATACATTATTTCCTAATTATTTCCTTTCGAGTTACAATGTTTTCCAATACTATTTTCGTTGAGATAACGATTTTATTACACTTGATGCAAATGAAATTTCATTTACATTCATAACAAGCAAAAAATCTTACCTACAAAATAAATTATGAAAGTAATGTTGCCGCTTGGTATTTTAGACTAGATGGCGCCACTGTGGTAACATTAAGCGCATATAGGCCGATATTGCACAAGTTAATGCCCTTCCTCATGTGCATGTACCCGTTCATACCCCACGATGTGCCCCAGGAGTTTCTAATAACCCAGTACTCGGTATTGGTTGTCGCTTCGGTCCCGTAACCCACCACAGTCACTGCGTGGTTTGCACTATTTGTAATTGTGATTGGATCACAACCCCCCTGTGTAATATTCATATATATGCCACTCCTAAAAAAAAATAACAGCGTTTTGTTAAACAATTTCAATGGACACCATTCCTGTGGTGGCTATTCTTTTGGCGGAAAACAAAAGGCGACCACCACGAACCTCCTTCGGAGCGGTGAAATAACCGCAACATAATAAAATCATGCTTAATTGGATTTGCGCTATTTCTAAGCTGGTTGTTAGTAATTTTTGTAGCAAGTTTAAAACCCTTGTTCTAAAGCAAAGAGTTAGAGTCTTACTTGTAACTCATGAAACCGGGTGTCACGTAAATAGCCACCGCCACAATTTGCGTCCGGGAGATGGCGTCTTGAATCAAAGCTTCACTTAAATAATTAGTAGCTTTCGATTTGACATTCGTTGCCATTTTACTAATATTTTTACACGTACTTCCCTATGAAAAGACAGCAACATTAAATGTAAGCAATTGCGAAAATGTTTCCTTTCCTACAATTGTTTTTAAGATTAAAGTTAAATTACCCAAGTGCCAGTAACATTGGAAACAAGGGGATAATCAATTTCAGCAGATATTCCCTTCTTTTCTATTATTTTTGTCCAGGCTGTGCCGTAGAAACCACCAGCTTTACAGGTATCATTTGTGTAAACACAATCAGTTAATTGTTGTTCAGACATTCGAACTGGACTGGCTAATGTCCTTCGCTTGCAATCATCAAACTGAATCGAAATTTGTAAGCTTAATATATTATTATTATTTTTTTGCCAATTTACTTCCAATGGCGTTACGCTGGCAAATGACCAGCAGTTTCCGCAGTTTCCTTGATTTTTTATAGGGGGCATGCAGGGGTCATTCCTCCAATCCACCTTTTTGGCACCAAAACACAAGAAAACATAAATATGATAACATGTACCGCATTAATTTCAATATACTTATTTGATTCAAATGTTCATTATTGTTCTTACCGGGGTCGTGGCTGATAGGGGCGGTTTGGCGGTAGTTGTGATGGAAGTAGTTTCTTTAACGGTTGATGACTGCGGTTTGTTCGTAGTTCTAGGTGGTTTGGTGGTAGTTACTGGCGCTTTACTGGCATTAGGTTTTCTGGTAGTCGTGCGAATTTTTTGCACATTTTTTCGTACGTATTGTTCTAGTTCATCCTCAACATTCCATTCTGTCGTGGAACCGATATCTTCTTGAAACTTCATTACGGTATTTATATCTGGTTTAGATGCCGTTGTAGTATCGATATCCCTGTCCGTATCGAAGGAGTAGAACCATGTCTTCGGTGAAGTTTTAGGTAATTGGAGTCCTAGTAGGCTTTCAAGTTCATCTGTCGTCTTTAAGATTGTTTTATTAATAATAATCATTATGTTAGGTACATTAAATTAGAAGCAATGACATCATATACTTAAAAAAGTTTAACCATAATTCTGAAAGCTCTGACATATAGATCTCAGACATTTAGATTCTGAAAGCTCTGACATTTAGACACTCGTATTGGATTATCTTGTTACACCCGAACTATGCTTGGTTGCATGCAGTGCTCTTTGTTTAGGTGTCTAGGAACACGCATTGCTTCTGCCCAAAAGGCGGCAAGTAGGATAACTTTCTAACCCACGGGCTCAATATGCATGCAATTTTTCTTAATAAATACAGAGCGATAATATGTAAGGCATGATTATTTATAAATTGAGCTTTTTTCGCTCAGGTGAAATTGTTTTTCCTTTGAAACATTAGTGTAGTTAAAAATGAAAAACCTGGTGCCCTTCGTAAGTAATATTGCTTCTGCACTTCACATGCAATAGTAGCAAAGAAAGCTACACTGTACAGTACGGGAACCTTAGTTATCCCGTTGTGCTATTACCAAATCGGAGTGTTCGTTGAGTCCGATTTCGTAGGAAACTTTGCGTTGTTTGAACAACGAGTTGTGGAAATCGATTTGCTCAACGCGTTCTGAAAAGATCTGCTTGCGCATACGTTCGGCATGGGGAGTCCGATAATTCCGGCCGAACTTGGTCTAGCAAAGAAATAAATCTCATTTAACTTTGCACAGATGAATTCATTCTTAAACAAATCAACAATACGTTAATATAGCAGGAGAGGGAATTTCAGCTTCATTGGAAAATAAAATAATAGGAAAAGGAAACAACTTTTTGGATTTGGTTATTGGTATTTTCTTATTTCCTAAATGTTAGACGTTTTGGTCTTTGTAAGAAGTAAAGTATTGTAATAAAAAAAAAAAAAGAAAAAACTTTAAATGTAATACATTTCATTTTACCTTATAAACACGCCATTTTTGTTCAACTCCGAAGTCTGCTTCCTGCGAATCTTCGCTGATTCCCTCTGATGCAGAAATTGCACCCGCCCAGAATAACAGTAACACCAAACTCCCTTGCATTCTGGAGAACAATACCAGGTCCCTCTGCTGTTGTTCCTCTTCTTATAGGCTTTTATAGATCCGTCTTCGAACTGGAATGTAAAAAAATGTGTGAACTTGACCTTTTGGGGATTGCTTCGAGCTAGACTGGGCTGTGAAGTTTTTATGATCCTTGAAGCTTGCCAAGTTTACCGTAGAAGTCTATACAATAACCAGTTTACCGTAGGAATCTATACAAGTTGACTTGTATAATGGAGCAAGGAATTTCATGTTCAACATTTAGTCCCTAAATTGGAAATTTAAAACCACAAAGCAGATGCTAGTTCGATTAATTCCAAACACGGTTGTATATATATATAAGATGTTGAGAAGAAAAAAGATGGTTTAATACAAACAACGAAATTGCTACCCTACAGAGGGTAACAATTTCTTGGCCCGTTTTCACAGTTCGCGTTTTCAAGAAGAGAAGTTGTTTGTTCAGAAGATGTTTTGTTCTGTTTCAGCTTCTTCGCCTTCTTCAACATCTTTACCACCTTCTTCATCGTATTTTTCGTCATTGCATTCGTCGTTATCTTCCCCTCATCATATTCATCGCCGTTTTCATCTTCGTCTTCATAGCTGTCTTCATCTTCATCTTTGGTCTTCTTCACCTGCAACCGGTAAACGAAAAAAAACTTTGAATGAACTTTCCCACGGTAAGTAGGTAAGGCGCACGGGCAGACGACGGAAAAGCAGGACAGCTAAGATGCACTTTTGTCTTGGGGCACATTGTAACTTCTGTTTCTTGAAAACGCGAACTCTGGAAACGGGTCAAGAAATTGTACCTTTTGTAGGGTTAGCCGTTTTTAAATAAGGTGCGCGGAAATGCGCTCTGAGTAAATTTGTTGTGGATACGTTCATTTGTCCGTCGTCCTTGTGGCGTAATTATTAATACGGCTTAAGCAACTTTAAATCAGGGTGGGGGTTCTTAATTAATCAGCAGAGACGTTTTGATCTCGAAATGCTCTTGAACCTTAAAAGAGTATGAACCTATAGTCCAGGTGTTAGAATCAAACTGTCTCCTGTCAAACACACCAGAGTCCTTGTGTCGAATCGTCTTTGTGTCACGTTGTCGAGTTTTTAATAACCCAGTATTCAGTTTGGTTGTCGCTTCGATACCGTAGCCCCCACAGTCACCTCGTGATTTACATTGTTTTCAATTGTGATTTTTTACCAATACTACTTTCATTGAGTTAATGATTGTATTATACTTGATACAAAAAAGTTTTCACTTTTATAACAAGTAAAGAATATTTAAACTACAAAATAAATTACGAAAAATACATTATGAAAATAATGTTGTCGCTTAGTATTTTAGGCTAGATGGCGCCATTGTTGAAACGTTAATACCATATAGGCCGATATTGCACAAGTTAATGCCCTTCCTCATGTGCATGTACCCGTTCATACCCCACGATGTGCCCCAGGAGTTTCTAATAACCCAGTACTCGGTATTGGTTGTCGCTTCGGTCCCGTAACCCACCACAGTCACTGCGTGGTTTGCACTATTTGTAATTGTGATTGGATCACAACCCCCCGTGGTTGTATTCATATATATGCCACTCCTAATAAAATAAGGCACCAATCGTTTCTTTAGAAAGTTTTCTCCCAATACACACCTGAAAAACCCTTTCCCAGCGGGATAATCTCCCAAAAATAATTTAGAAGCGTTTAATTGAATTGGCAGAATTTATAAGCTGGTATACTAATAATAATATTTGCCAACTACTTTATGTCAGTTGTTCTACTATAGAAATTAAAAATCTTACTTGTAATTCATGAAACCGGATGTCACGTAAACACCCACCGCCACAATTTGCTTCTGAGAGATGGCGTCTTGCATCATAGTTTCATTTAAATACTTTTTAGCGTACGATTTGACATTAGTTGCCATCATACTAACACTTCTGCAAGGATTAGTCTATGAATGGTAAAAAAACATCACATGTAAGCAGTTGCGAAAATTTTTCCCTTTCTGCAATTGTTTTTAAGATTAACATTTAGTTACCCAAGTGCCAGTAATATTGGAAACAAGAGGATAATCAATTTCAGCAGAAATTCCCATCTTTTGTTTAACTACGTTCCAGGCAGTGGTGTAAAACCCACCTTCGCAACCATCCGTGGGGTAAACACAATCCGTTAATTGCTGTTCAGACATTTGAACTGGACTGGCTAAGTTTCTTCGCTTGCAATCATCAAACTAAACCAACATTTTTAATCTTAACATATTTTGAATTATTTTTTGCCTATTTACTTCTAATGGAGTTACGCTGGCAAACGCCCAGCAGTTTCCGCAGTTTCCTTGGTTTTTTATAGGGGGCATGCAGGGATCATACCTCCAGTCCACCTTTTGGCGGTAAAACGTAATAAGATGGACATGTAATGGTCATATTTTCACTATTTTTTATTGAGTTAATAATTCTTTGTTTTTCTTACCGGGGTTGGGGGTGGTTTGGCGATACTTGTAGTAGAAGTGGTAGTTGTGGTTGGTTGGGTGGTAGTTGAGGTTGGTTTGCGGGTTGATGTGGTTGTTTGGGCGGCAGTAGGTTTTTTGGTAGTCGTGCGACGTTTTTCCGAATTTGCTCGTACACCTGGGTTTAGTTCATCTCTAACATTTAATTCTGTTGTGAAATTGATTTTTTCTCCAAGCGTCGTTTCAGTATTGATATCTGGGTCAGATGCTGTTGTAGTATCGATATTCCTATCGGTATCGAAGGAGTACAACCATGACTTCCGTGAAGGTTTAGGTAACGTGAGGCCTAGTAGACTCTTGCGTTCTTCTGACGTCTTTAGTGAATGTTTTTTTAAAAAGAAAAATAATCATTAAGTGATATAAACTAAATTGCTAACTATTAAATTATCTATGTAACCTAATTTATAATAACTCTGGAATTTCTGAAGTTTGGATCTCTAAGGCTCCCGTATAGCTTAGCTTGTTACACATTAGCTATCACTAGGTGGCGTTCAATGTTTTATATAGGTGTGTATAAAGACGAATTGTTTCTGCGCTTAAAACGTCAAGCATACCTTTATAACCACGTACTCAAAATGTATTATTACTGTACGGTAATATTACCATGCACTATTACCATGATTAATACCATACGGTAATATCTCAGTACGACGGTGTCCAAATTCACACAACATCGCGTTATGCACTTGAGTTCCGTATTGCTTTTAAGGTCTAGATAACACTGCCCGACCTGAGCTGAGCCCCAACCTTGTAAAGCCGGATGACTAGCTCTATACTAAACATACACTACAGCGCATGTAATATCGCGCATTTCTTTTAATCTTATAAAATTAGTGAAGGAAAACACGACAAATTAAATTTACTTCTTAGGTGATATTGCTGGACCACGTCACATGTCATAGTACCAGATAAAGCTTCACTATACGAGATCCTTAACTAAGCCAGTTGTGCTATTACCAAATCAGAGTGTTCGTTGATTCCGACTTCATAGGAAACTTTGCCTTGTTCGAACAGTGAGTTGTGGAGATCGATTTGTTCGACGCGTGTTTTAAAGATCTGCCTGCGTGTACGATCTACAAGTGGAGTCCGATAATTCCGCCCGAATTTCGCCTAACAAGGAAATAAGCTCGTTTAAGTTTGCACAGGTAAATAAACTTTTAAACAGATTCAACAAGAAGTGAATATTAAGTGAGGGAACTTCGGCTTCTTTTCAAAAGAAAATTGTAGGAAAAGGAACAAACTTTTGGATTTGGTGACTGGTATTTTGTTATTTCTTTGTCTATGCAATTGCATAGGCGCAGATGTTAGAATTCTTAGTTATTCTAATAAATGAAGTATTCTAAAAAGAAATTTAAATATAGAGATTTCGTTTTACTTTAAAACCGCTCCATAGTTGTTCAACTCGGAATTCTGCTTGTCGCGAATCTGCGTTTATTCCCACAGATGCGGAAATAGCAAGCGCCCAGAGTAACACTAAACTTCCCTGCATTCTGGAGAACAAGAACTGTTACCTGCTACTGCTGTGCCTCCTCTTATAGGCTCTTACAGGCTCATCTTCCAACTGTGGAACGTGATTGAACTTGTGAACTTGACCGTTTCGTTGTTCAGTTCAGCTAAACGGTACTGTGAAATTAATTACCCTATACTTGAAACCTGTAGAACTACTTTAACCATGGCAGTCTTTATAGACAACCTTGATGTCGTCGAGTAAGGAATCTTATTTTGGGCATGCAGTTCGCTTAGTTGGAATTCCGCAACCCGCAACAGATACGAGTTATATGAATAGTAAAATAGTTCATTGTCCTGGAGCTGACTAATGGGACGTAGGCACAAGGACAACGATATATTATATACGAAGGATGACAGACCCTGACATAAAGGCGTCAGTAGTCGCTTGCACTACGGTCAAAAGGTCAATTTTTATTGTTTATTAAGAAAATCCAAACGCCATTAGCGATTATTTTCGTCCAAGTGTTCTGGATCATCGTCCTTGTGACGTAATTATTAATACTGCTTAAGCGCATTTTAATGTCGTTAATTTGTCGCTTAACCAATGAGTAGAGATGTTTCGATCTCGAAATGCTATTGGTTGTTTAAAGATTATGGCCCTGTCGTCCTAGTGTCGGGGTCATGAATGCTTGAGTTTTTCATGAGACCTTGAAATTTTTTTCTTAACGCAAGACCACTGTAAAAGAAAATAAGCAATGCTACTTGTAACACTGCTGCCAAATCTTTTCATATTTCGAACAGAATTTCGGCTTTGGCCATATGAATCGATATAGATTGACTTGACAATCGAGAATTAATATTTTTCTTTGACGCGCAGTTTCCTTAAGTTACATTATGAAATCCGCATATACAGAAATAAAGTTGATCAATTCCAAACTCCGCCGAGTGCTTTCAACCGATGAAAATATAGATTGTTGAGTAACTTAAGGAAGGTTTCATAAACACAACACACTAATTTTTCTAGAGTTTCTAAGAGAACTATAAAAAGACATAGTTTACCAACATTTACATTATCAAGGGGTACTTCCACAAATTGTTTTTTTTAAATATTGCATTTTATCGCAGAGATTTGACGGAAAAAGGCAGCATTACGTTAGCACAGTGGTTCTCAAGCTATACGCCGTGGTAGGCTTTCAGGGGTGCCGCGAAAGATTAATATAATTGCATAGATGCAGCAATCACTGCTGCGAATACTCTGTTCGTACTCCGCGAACGAAAAAGTTTGACAAACCCTGCGTTTGCACAAATTACTGAACAACGTATAATTTTTTTTTCAATATTGGTTTCCTTGAGTTAATTATTGTATGGTTTGTTACAAAGGGAGCTTCAATTACTCATATAGCAAAATGTATTTTAGTATATTAGTTATAGATAAAAAGTATTGAAATATTTAGTTATCTTGGTGTATTGGGATAAATGGCGCCGTTGTAGTAACGTTCACCCTAAATAGGCCGATATTGCACAAGTTAATGCCCTTCCTCGTGTGCATGTACCCGTCCTTCTCCCAAGATGTGCCCCAGGAGTTTCTAATAACCCAGTAATCAGTATTGGTGGTTGCATCGGTCCCGTAACCCACCAAAGTAACCGCGTGGTTTGCTTTATTTTTCATTGTGATTGGATCACAGCCCCACTGTGTTATATTCATATATATGCCACTCATGACAAAAAAAATGAACAAAGCGTTTCTTTAAACAATTTCAATAGACGAAATTCCTGTGGCTGCTTTTTTTTTTATCGGAAGCTAAAGACGCCAACCACGAACCCTTTTCGGAGCCGTACAATCTCCGCAAAGTAATAAAAGAATGTTTAATTGAATGTGTGCTATTTCTAAGCTGGTTGTTAATAATGTTTGTAGCAATTTCAATGCAGTTTTTATAATGCAGAAAATTAGTCTTACTTGTACTGTATGAAACCCGATGTCGCGTAAACAGCTGCCGCCACAATTTGCTTCCGAGAGATGGCGTCTTGAATCAAAGCTTCACTTAAAGAATTCTCATAGTACGAGTTGACATTCGTTGCCATTTTACTAATATTTCTACAAGGACTTTCCTGTGAAACGACCACAACATTAAATGTAAGCAATTGCGAAAACGTTTCCTTTCTTCAATTGTTTTTAAGATTAAAGTTAAACTACCCAAGTGCCAGTAACATTGGAAACAAGAGGATAATCAATTTCAGCAGAAATTCCCTTCTTCAGTTTAACTGTGTCCCAGGCATCGGTGTATAACCCACCTCCGCAACCATCCGTGGGGTAAACACAATCAGTTAAGTGTTGTTCTGACATTTGAATTGGACTGGCTAAGGTCCTTTGCTTGCAATCATCAAACTAATCCCACATTTTTAAGCTTAATATATTTTGAATTATTTTTTGTCAATTTACTTCTAATGGAGCTACGCTGGCAAACGCCCAGCAATTTCCGCAGTTTCCTTGGTTTTTTAAAGGGGACATGCAGGGGTCATTCCTCCAATCCACCTTTGGCATATAAGGATAAATATAATAGACTTGTAACTCATAATTTCAGTAGTTTATTTAAGTTGAAAAAATTTTTCTTACCGGGGTCGTGGGTGGTAAGGGTTGTTTGTCGGTAGTTGTAGTAGATGTGATATTTGTGGTTGCTTTAACGGTAGTTCCAACATTAAATTCTGTTGTGAAATTGAGTTATTCTTCAAACGTCATTAGAGTATTGATACCTGATTCAGATTCCGCTATATAATCTATATTCCCATCGGTTTCCAAAGAGAACAACCACGTCTGCCGTGAAGGTTTAGGTAACTTGAGTCCTAGTAGGCTTCCGAGTTCTTCTGGCGTTTTTAGGATTTTTTTTTATTAATAACAAGCATTATATGGGTTGTAAATTAAATGGAAAACAATTAAATTATCCATGTAACATTTTTGTAAGAATTCTGAAAGTTATAAAGTCTGGATCCTTCTCCCGGATAGCTTACTTTATTACACCCTATAGCTAGCACCTAGCACATAAAACGCAATAAAGTGTCGAGCAGGATAACTTTATAACCACGTACCCAACATGCATACCATTTTTCTTTATAAATACTGTACGATAATTTCTCAGCACGAAACTGTCCAAATTCACTTTTTATCGTGCAGTAAATTTTTTTAACTCTTACAAAAGCTAGTGTACTTCTATGGTAATATTGCTGCATCACGTTACATGCTATTGTGCCAGAGAAAGCTACTCTATACGAGATCTTTAATTAATCCTATTGTGCTATTACCAGATCGGAGTGTTCGTTGAGTCCGATCTCCTAGGATTCGCCTTGTTTGAACAGTGAGTTGTGTTGATCAATTTGCTGAACGCGTTCTGAAAATATCTGCTTGCGCATACGTTCAGCATGGGGAGTCCGATAATTCCGGCCAAAGTTAGTCTAACAAAGAAATAAATCTCCTTTAACTTTGCAAAACAAATTCACTCTTAAAGGGGAAGTAAGGTTTCAAACTAAAAAAATATGTCATAGAAGAGACCAAACTACATGTTCTGGCTGAAGGAGCCCTTGTCAATTATGCATACTAACCGAGTAATTAATTAGTTAGCGGTTTAAGCTCCGCCCCTTTCCGCCAAATTTCACATTTTCCTATCCTTATATCCTGAGAGATAGCGCCTTTATCTATCAGCATTCAAAATCGGGCATTCGATTCATAGGTTCAGCACAATTATCTTTCTTTTGAATGCTTAAACAAGTCTGCAGGTATCTTGGTTAATTTACAAGATTGATCACACAAAAAAATACTTTTTCTTCGCGTAATTAATTAACCAAAGTACCTACAGACTTGTTTTAGCACTCAAAAGAAAGGTAATGGTACCGTCCCTATGAATGGAAAGTCCGATTTTGAATGCCCTAAGGCTAATAGGAAAAAGCCGCAAGCTCTCCTGCCAACTGTTCCCCCGTGTTAAGGATAGGAAAATTTGAAATTTGACGGAGAGGGGCGGAGCTTAAACCGCTAAATACTTAATTACTCCGTTAATATACATGATTGACGTAGGGGTTCTTCAGCCAGAACATGTAGTTTGGTCCCTTCTATAACATATATTTTTTATTTGAAACCTTACACCCCTTTAAACAAATCCGACACTGCGTGAATATATTGGGTGAATGAATTTAGGCTTCTTTGGGAAACAAAATAGTAGGAAAGGAAACAACTTTTGTATTTTTTCTAGGTTTCTTATCTCTTAAATTTTTTGTCATTCTAATAAATTAAGTATTCTTAAAAAAAAAACATTTAAATATAGAGGTTTCATTTTACTGTATAAGCGTTCCATTCTTGTTCAACTCTAAGTTCTGCTTGTCCCAAATCTTCGTTGATTCCCGTTGATGCGGAAAAAGCAATCGCCCAGAATAACACTAACACTAAACTCCCCCTCATTCTAGAGAATAATAGCATACGTTGTTACAGGACCCGTCGAATGTGAACATGAACCGTGGAATGTGAACCACGGAACGTGAATCGTCAAACGTGATTGAACGCGTGAGTTCGACCTTTTTGGTGTTCATTTTAGGCAAACGGAAATGTGAAATCACCTTCACAGCAGCGTAGGTTAGGACACATTACATTATGCATTATATTAGCACACATTACTTAATAAACAATGTATACTATTCATTTTCAGTATTAATTTCCATGAGTTAATTATTGTATGGTTTGTTACAAAGGGAGATTCAATGACTCCTATAAGAAAATGTATTTTATTATATTAGCTACAAGTACAAATAAAATAACTTATGGAAATAATGTGGTAGGTTGGTATCATGGGGTAACTGGCGCCGTTGTAGTCACGTTAACACCGTATAGGCCGATGTTGCATAAGTTAGTGTCCTTTTTCATGTGCATGTACCCGTCCATGCCCCAAGTTGTGCCCCATGAATTTCTAATAACCCAGTACTCGGTATTGGTTGTATCTTCGGCCCCGTAGCCCACCACAGTCACCGCGTGGTTTACACTTTGTTTAATCGTGACTGGATCACAGCCCCCCTTGGTTGTGTCCATGTATATGCCACTCCTGACAAAAAAAGGAACAAAGATTCTCTATTAGACAAATTCCCGACAGAACAATAGGCGCCAATCCTGTGAACCTCTTTCTAAGCGGTAGAATCTCCCCAAAATAGTATACACATGTTTAATGCAATTTTCCACTATTTCTAAGCTGGTAGCTAATTATCATTGTAAAAAGTTTAAGGTAGTTGTGCAAATGCAGAAACTGAGATTCTTACTTGTAATACATGAAACCATCAGTCACGTAAACAGCCACTGCCACAATTTGGTTCCGGGAGATGGCGTCTTGCATCATAGCTTCACTCAGATAATTCGCAGAGTACGTGTCGACATTCGTAGCTATTTTACTAATAGTTCTGCATGGTTTAGTCTATGAATGGGCAACAAACTTAGATATGAATGCTTTTCTTTTTCTACGATCATTTTTTAAGATTGAAATTAAGTTACCCAAGTGCCAGAAACATTGGAAACAAGGGGATAATCTATTTCAGCAGAAATTCCCTTCTTTTGTTTAACTACGTCCCAGGCAGTGGTGTAAAACCCACCTCCGCAACCATCCGTGGTGTAAACACAATCCGTTAATAGCTGTTCAGACATTTGAACTGGACTGTCTAAATTTCTTTGCTTGCAATCACCAAACTAACCCCACATTTTTAAGCTGAACATAATTTGAATTATTTTTTCCAATTTACTTCCAATGGAGCTACGCTGGAAAACGCCCAGCAGTTTCCGCAGTTTCCTTGGTTTTTTATAGGGGGCATGCAGGGATCATTCCTCCAATCCACCTTTTGGCGCAAAAACATAATTACGATGGACTTGTAAGTTACAATTTGACTATTTTATTTGAGTTAAAAATTCTTTGTTTTCTTACCGGGGGCGGGGGTGGCAAGGGTGGTTTGGCAGTACTTGTGGTAGTTGTGGTTGGTTTGGTGGTAGTTGTGGTTGGTTTGGTGGTAGTTGTGGTTGGTTTGGTGGTAGTTGAAGTTGGTTTGCGTTTTGTTGTTGTTGTTTGGATGGCAATAGGTTTTCTGGTAGTCGTGCGACGCTTGGGCGAATTTTTTCGTACATATTGTTCTAGTTCATCCTCAACATTTAATTCCGTTGTGGAACTGATTTCTTCTTCGAATGTCGTTACAGTATTGATATCTGGGTCAGATGCCGTTGTAGTATCGATATTCCCATCGGTATCGAAGGAGTACAACCATGTCTTCCGTGTAGGTTTAGGTAACTTGAGTCCAAGTAGGCTTTTTAGTTCTTCTGGCATCTTAAAGATTTCTTATTGTTAATAATTTTTATGTGATGAAAATTAAATTGGCAGCAATTAAATTATGCACTTGGCGCTTGTCAACGTACAGTGCTTTGTATGGGTGAGCATGAGTGTGCATACAACTTCAAGCAGGATATCTTTATAACCACGTACGCAACGTGCATGAAGTTTTTCTTGATAAGTACCTCAGCATGAAAGTTCTCAAATTCACTTTTCCTTGCGCAGTGAATTTTTTTTAGCCTTTAAAACATTAGTGAAGGATAACATGAAAAATCTAGTGTACCTCTTAGGTAATATTGCTGCAACACATCACATGCTAAAATGTCAGAGAAAGCTACCTTATACGAGATCCTTAATTAATCCCGTTGTGATATTACCAAATCGGAGTGTTCGTTGAGCCCGATCTCAAAGGAAACTTTGCCTTGTTCAAACAGTGAATTGTGGAGATGGATTTGCTGAACGCGTTCTGAAAAGATCTGCTTGCGCATACGTTCAGCATGGGGAGTCCGATAATTCCGGTCAAACTTCGTCTAACAAAGAAATAAATCTCATTTAACTGTAAGTAAATTCACTCTTAAAGGGGAGTTGGTTTCAAACTGAAAAAATATATGTAATAGTAATTGTATGGAATCCGGTAATTCCGCTCAAACACGGTCTAATAAAGAAATAAATCCCATTTGATTTTGTACAGGGAAATTCACTCTTAAATAAGTCCGACAATACGTGAGTACATTCGATGACGGAACTGAGGCTTTTTTCGGAAAGAAATAATAGGGACATGCAACAACTTTTGAATTTGGTCAGGTTTCTTATCACTTATATTTTTTAATTTTGTGCTATTCTAATAAACGAAGTGTTATCAAAAACATTTAAATATAGAGGTTTCATTTTACCTTATAATCGTTCCATACTTGTTCAACTCGGAATTCTGCTTGTCGCGAATCGGTGTTTATTCCCTCAGATGCGGAAATAGCAACCGCCCAGAGTAACACTAAACTCCCCTGCATTCTGGAGAACAAAAACTGTTACCTGCTGCTATTGTGCCTCTTCTTATAGCCTCTCACAGACTCGTCTTCAAATCGTGGAACGTGATTAAACGCGTAAATTCTACCTTTTTTGGTTCCATTTTAGGTAAACAAAAATGCGATATCAACTTCTTACGATCTTTGAAACCTGTAGAACCAGTTTAACCAGTAAAAGATTGACTTGGGATAGTCCAGAAATAATTTTATTTTGACATTTAGTTTCTCTTATAGTTAAAATTCCTACATCAGGAAATACATGCGAGTTCGTTGAATTCCAAACTAGTTCAGTGTCTTTGAATTGACAAATATAGAATGTTGACAAGAACAGAAAAAGCGGCTTAGAACAAACAATGAGTTTTGTTAGAGTCTCTGTGAACGTGGGTTTTGCACGGCAATAAAAAGCCGGAAGGACAATGATAGGCTCCATCCTCATTCTCGCTCCCTTAATGAAAATGACCTCCTTTTTAGCCTTCCCAGATAGTCATTACGCCGTTGGCTAGCGAAGATTCTTCTTTTAGTCGCCGCGGGGCATTTACAAGGCTAACATGTGGCGCAGTTTTTATTTCTTGTGTATTGCTAGTATCTGGACATTTGCTACTGCTTTCCCTGCCGCTAATGGTGAGATTTTCTTCTTAGAAAAGCGTCGTAATATCAGCTATCTTCACTATCTAAAGTCAGGCTTGATTTATTTGCGTATTTTAAGAATGCTATGTTAGAAACGACAGCCAGTCTTGGTATAAAAGAAACGTATGTTCTATTTGTGGAACTCTCGTCTGAAATATTCTGGCTCTTTTCAAAGTGATAAGTACGCTGGAGATCATGTAACAGTTGGAAACAGACGATAGGATCAGTGCCTCAAGCGTCCCTGGCTCCGAATTAAGGTCACAGATCTTGCACAGTACAGTCAATTTCACTTACAAAATATTAGCTGACGATGTTTGGACAAGCAGAAGGCAAATTTGTGTTGCAAAATTTTCTTTTGAGCATAATTGATATGTTATTTGTTAAGGTTGTAATTTAATTGGTTTTAAAGTCTACTGTGCACTACATTTGTTATTTTCTAATATATTTTCTAATATATAGTATACTCTAACGTTTTAGATTCAGAAAACGAAGTTGATGTTCTGTGGAGCAATGTCAAAGAAAAAACGAGTGTTGTTGATCTCGAATTGGAAGAAGTTTCGACCAGTGAATCTCTCCAATGGCTGGAAACCACCATTTTACCTCAATACTCTTCATCCGAAGTTCTTTTAGAGAAGCGACACATGACTAAACAGCAGATTAGAGAACTGCAAGGTAAATAGTTTGTTGAATTGAACTGAATTAAACGAATCTCTAAAATGATTTTTTTCTGAAATATATTGTTTCATTATTTATGTTTGAAACAAAGGAAAACTCATGGATAATTACATCGATTGGGAGGCGGATCCGTGTGACGACTTCTACCAATTCGCATGCGGGAAATGGGAAACCTTAAATCCCATTCCTGATGATAACGCGGGTTTTAATACGTTCGAAAAGCTACGGGACGACTTATATGAAGCGTTGAAGCAGGCCCTGACTAGCGATTCGGGAGTCAAAGACGGTGATAACGCAGATATTTCTGCCTTAGTTAAAGTGCGTAATCTGTACGCATCGTGTATGGATACGGAGCTGATTGAAGCCCGACAGACTGAGCCGCTGTTCCGACTGGCGAAGGAATTGGGTGGTTGGCCTGTTCTAGAACCGGATTGGAACGATACTGGCTTTGATTGGGTCCAATTAATGGCACGATTACGGACGTATAACAACGATGTGCTGTTAGCCTTGTGGGTAGACCCGGACGGCAAGGATTCCGAAAGAAATATTTTACAAGTAACGTAATGGGTTCTTGAATAACAAAGGATTGAATTTGATGCATGAAAGGAACGTTTCATTTAGACTGGATCATTTACTTTATACTAAAAAAAAACTTTGTACGTACTTTCTGATCTAGTTTCTAATGTAAAAAGACTGTTTCCATTTAACTGTTGTTACAGATGGATCAAACGGGCTTGGGCTTGCCAAGCAGGCACTACTATTTAGTCCCAGAGATTAATAATCGCGTAGTAGAAGCCTACAAGAAGTTTATCAAAGATTCTCTTGTAGCCGTGGGTGCCAACAATGAAACCGCCGAACGGGACACCGAAGCCATGTTCCAATTCGAAGTTAACTTGGCCAAGATCCTTATTGCACCTGAAGAACAACGGAATTTAACTGCGATATACCGCAAAGTTACGGTCCAAGAACTTCAAAACGAAATCCCAGCTATCAATTTTGCTTCTTATCTCTCACTTATCCTCAACAAATCCGTTGATCCGTCCGAGCAAATTGTAACCTTCGCGGCTGGTTATTTAAAAGATCTGGCGGTTTTGGTGAACGAAACCGAGCCGCGGTAAGCCAACAAGCTTATCTTCCCCTTATTGCTCCCGTATAACCAGAGTGTAACAAGCTAAGATATCCGGGAGACTTATGGATTATGATGCAACGCAATTTTTTATATTTATTTATAGGACAGTAGCAAATTATTTGCTCTGGCGTTTTATGCGTAATCGCTTAAACAATCTGGACCAACGTTTCCAAGAATTAAAGCAGGAATTCTACGCTGTTTTGTACGGCAGGAAACAACAACCTGAAAGATGGAAATTTTGCGTGAATTATGTCAACGGGAATATGGGAATGGCTTTAGGATTGCTATACGTGCAAGATTATTTCAATGAAGTCAGCAAAAATGACGTAATGATAGCTTACTTTAATTTTTTTTAAATGTCGCCACCACTTTATCTTATTTTAGACAACGAAATTGACGCAAGAGATTGAAAACGTGTTCGTGGAATTGTTACGCAATGTGGATTGGCTAGACGCAGAAACAAGGGTGCGGGCTGTCTACAAATTGAAGAATATGACACTCAAAGTGGGCTACCCCAACTACATAACCAACTTAACAGCTTTGGGTGAAGAATTCCAGACGGTAAAAAAAAGATCCGTCTTCGAGTTGGCGTTTGCGCTAAGGGCAAGCCAACCCTTACTGTTATGGTTTTCGCCATCCTGTGCATACGATACTAATATTTGCATGACTTTTAGTTGGAGGTAGTACGAGATGAGTACTTCGAGAATGTTTTGAAGGTGTTAAAATTTTCGGCCATGAAGGAATTCGGGAAATTGGGCAAATTGGTAGACCGGACGCAATGGGGTACGTCTCCTGCGGTAGTAAATGCTTATTATAGTCGAAATAAGAACCAGATTAGTAAGTTTTAAAAGACTAGCTATTATAAACATTTGAGGGGTATTTTTATTTTATATTTATTTTTCCAGTGTTACCAGCTGGTATTTTGCAACCACCGTTTTACCATGCAGATTTTCCTAAAGCTGTGAATTACGGAGGCATTGGGGTGGTAATCGGGCATGAGATTACCCATGGATTCGATGATCAAGGAAGGCAGTATGATGTCAGAGGGAATTTGGAGCCCTGGTGGCCGGAAGAAACCATTGCAAACTTCCAGAATAAGACAAAATGTATTATAGGTAAAAATATTTCCTATCAAAGACGCTTTAAATATTTATTGTCTTGATACTTATTGCAGAACAGTACAGTAGCTTTGTGGTTGAAGCAATAAATCAGCCTATTAATGGAGTGAATACACAAGGGGAGAATATTGCAGACAATGGGGGGATTCGCCAAGCTTTTCTGGTAGTTTCGAAGCCTTAAATTCCAATAAAAATATACTTTATTTCATTCAAGGCTTACAAAAAATGGCAGAGTGCGAATCCAGAGAATTTGGAGGGTGAGTTTTTGCCTGGTCTGAACGTGACAGCAGACCAATTGTTTTTCCTAAATTTTGCACAAGTTTGGTGCACTTCGTTGCGTCCTGAAGCTGCAGTTTCCGATGTGAGAACTTCTGTTCATGCGCCGGGTAGATTTAGGTAGTTTTCAAGATGCATTTTCTAGGATAATAAGTCTAGAAGCTTTATATTTCCTGTTGAGTATAGGGTAATTGGATCTCTATCAAACTTGGAAGATTTTTCAACTGCTTTCCAATGTCCTGCATCTTCCAGGATGAATCCCGAGCAACGTTGTGCCGTGTGGTAAATGTTATTTAAAATCGTAGCCAGTGAACTCTTTATGTAAAAAACAGAAATAGCAATTCAAGAATACATCATTATTAGTACATTTAAATAGGGTTTGAGTTTATAAATTATTTTCGCAGTTGCGTGAAATGAAAAGAATGAATGAATTTCCAAACGAAGAGCGGATTCTCCAGGGTACGCTATGGATTCCCTGGAGAATCCGCTCTTCTTTTAGAAATGCGAAGCAAGTTTCGCAGACATTTCGCTTCCCAAACCTTCCATTTCGTGTTTTACACACAACCGCTCAGAACTCCTCCCACTTCAGCTTTCTTCAGAAGTTAGCTTACAAGGTTTCGGTAAACAACCTTTGAATTTTTGTTTCATACCGGCGTTAAATATTAATCTGCCTTTAACGTTAATACATTATATAATGAGTAATTGAATTCTGTAATGGGTTTACTGAGCAGCACGCAAGATACGTGGCCAAAGCAATGGCTGCAACCGCTCCAGCGATATTCTGTACCCATTTCCACTCTGTTTTTCTTAGTGGGATTAACCTGGTTGGCTCTTCTCGCTTACAAACCCTACAATGCAGGTCTTCAAACCCACTGATATAATACCTGTTATATTGTCGCCTAATAACTGGTTCATTTAGGCACTTACTTTTCTGAAAATGCGTTACTGCCAGGATTGGTACAAGGCCAGTATTCTGAAGAAAGAATAGCACAAGATTATCTCAGATTACTAGGAGCTGAAGCTCTACGTTACCCAGGCGGTGTCCCACATGTCTTTATAGCCGCGCAGTTCCGCCAGTTAGGCCTAGATGCCTATACCCACAACTTCACCATGCAAAATCCTTTAAAGCCTAAAGAGGTATACGCTGGCAAAAACGTCTATGGAATTCTGCGAGCACCACGCGGTTCAGGAACTGAATCTATAGTCATCAGTATCCCTTACCGTTTCCCGGACTCAGTTTACACCCCAACAAGACCCGGGTTGGCTTTGATTTGGTCCCTCATCCACACCTTGAGACGTAATGCTACGAATTGTCTTTAATTTTAATTGAATAGCTTAGTGAATTTTTTTAGTGAATTTTTTTTGGTTACAGGTGGCGTCCATTGGGCCAAAGACATCATATTCCTCGTAACTGAGCATGAGCAACTGGGAATGCAAGCTTGGTTGGAGGCATATCACCACATGGGCGAAAAAAGCGATCGAGTGCTGCAAACAGGCCAATTAGACGCAAGAGCCGGATCGATTCAAGCGCTAGTCAACTTGGAAATGTCGCTTGAGAAGGTTTCTCACATTGATATCCGTATGGAGGGCCTGAATGGTCAATTGCCTAATTTAGATTTAGTCAATTTGGCTCATCGGTTAGCTACAATAGAGCGTTTCACCACTACTACCCGTGATCGAGTAAGTACACTATACCGAATTATGATTAAGTTAGTTATTTTAACTAATTTCAGTGGGTTTTTTTTATTTTTAACCAATTGAAATTAACAGGAAGACGCAGATGATCCGTTGTTGTTCTCTGGATGGCTGCACTCATTTAAAACGTTGCTTTCTATGGTAGGAGGGCAAGCTACAGGCGTGCCCTCAGGTAATCATGGTCTAGCACATAGGTAAATTTAATAATAGTTCAAAATTAGATTCAGATAACTTTGATTTTAAACTAGGTTTGGAATTGAAGCGATTACGATTGCTAGCAGCAAAAAAGGAGGGTCTTACGCCTACGGTTTTCATCAGCAAGGCCGAATGTTGGAAGGGATCTTAAGAAGCTTGAATAATCTACAAGAGCGGTTCCATCAATCGTTCTTCTTTTATCTGTTGCCAGCCACGCATCGTTACGTGTCCATCGGCGTCTATTTTCCGCCCTTTGCTTGTCTCTTAGCGCCTATTCTAGTCCAAGTCTTGCTACTTTGGCTCCAAGAAGAGGCATGGCCGTTGTCTAAGCTGGTTCCCGTATTGGGACTATGTCTTTTGGGGGGAGGAGCTGTCAAAATGGCTCCAGTTTGGGCGTCTTCTCTAGAATATTTACGGGAATTGAGCACCGAAACTAATGTTATGGCTGCAACAGCTATATTGGCCATTTTGCTGGCGGTTTTCTTCAAAGTGTGGGCGCCTAGGTAAAAACTGTTTCAACTTTCCTGACAATTTCAATACATTTTACATATTTTTTTAATTAATTTTTTTAGATACCTTGAAAGAAGAGGCGTGTTTTGGACGTCCGTATATGGTCCTACACTCTTATTACTGGCTACTTTGTTGACTGCCACTGCCATGTGCAATTTTTCCTTAGCCTTAGTTGTTACTGTCTTGATTACGCCCAGTTTATGTTTGCTAAAGCCTAAAACATCCAAGTCAGATTAATTATTCCGATGTTTGTCCTGTTTTTTCAAACAAATATTTGGCATTTCTCAGGGTTGGAAAAGTGCTGGTTTCGTTTTGGTGTTTGCTGATCCATCCATTAAGTTTGCTGCTGGCAATGACACTGTTGGATACGTGGCTGATGTTCGCGGACGACCATTGGCTTAAAATCTTGGAACGCAGCTGGGTGGCCGGAGAACGAGCATTGGTTTATGCTGTAATGGACCATTTCATATATGGAAACTGGCTGCATTCTTTGGCTTGTTCAACTTATTTGCCACTCTGGCATCTTTTATGGATCTCTGTATCGATGTCCATCGAAAAACCCAAATGTAAGGTTGAGTGACAATTAAAAACGGTCACAGGTACAAGTGGTCTTTAAATTGCTGAATCCTAATGGACTATTACTGCACGCATCTAACTTTGTTGCCAATCCCATCGATGCCGTCATTAAAGCATTCGATTGAATGGAAGTTATTAAGCCGAGATCTACCCGAGAGGGAAAATTTTTCCACGAACTAGTGGTCAAAACCAGTGCAGTTGAGATATCAGTACTGATATAGTTGACTATGGAGAAATAATCGCTGAATGACCATAAACAATCGAAAATGCAAGTTTTATTGCTTTAAACCCTTCTCGAAATGAACACTTGCAATTTACAACACATGCAACGGAACACTATTTCTTAGAAATCCAAATCGGCCAGTTTTTTAGGTACACGATTGGTATTTAGATCACCCAATGAAAATTCTTCTCCCAATGCTGCACATGACTGGTTCAACAGGTTTCCCGCCCTTATTTATGAAATTAAAAATAGTGAAAAATAATTTTTAAAGCAATGGCTTTCTTACTTTTTCACAAGTTGCTTTTGGTATCTGATATGTTGCTCTATAACTATTCCATTGGAAGTGCACTGCTTCATTATTTGCTCCTTATTTTGATCCAAGGTGATTTGAAAATCGTCCACTAGTTGATTCAAAGCTAAAAAAAAAAGAAATGCATCGAGTCATTTAGTGTAGTTACGGGATTTTTATTTTATTTTGCTTTTTTGAACGTATTACCGGTTAGGTCTTTGTCTTGAACAGGCTCTACGTTTTCCAGTTTCAAAGTACCTAAACCTTGTTCTACTCGTTTAGCTGTTTCTTGAAGCAAAGGGACCAGTTCTGACAAGATTTCTGAGGAAGTGATGTTTAAGAGGTCGAATTATTTCAAGTTTTTTGGTTTACGAAATGGATGCGAATAATTTACCGGTGGATTCTTGTACTAAAGGCAGTTTTTCCTCCAAGGCTTTAGCCACATCCACGTGGGTTTCCCATACAGTAACTCGCCTTTCAAGTTCTTGGGCTGTTTCAGCTTCTTGGGACACTAACTCAGCTAAATGTGTTAACTGAACCTAATTGAAAGCAACAGAATTAGAAAAAACTTTTCTAAAATGTTGTATTGCAATTTTTAGTAGATAAAACGTTCTTACATCAGCTTCTTCCAAGATTTCTTTATGTTTCTGGCTCTCAATTTCACGCAAGTAAAATATCTGTTGACTCAACATGAAAATCAAATGAGGATCAATTTCTTCGGTATCTGATTTGGATGAAATCCTCGTTGAATTTGCGCTATTGCCACCATCTAAAGCGAGGGAGCGAACAACTTTCAAGTCAGATTTGTTGATTTTGCCTAGTTGAGGTCCTAAATTGATCAGGTCGTTTTAAGAATAAGATATACAGTACAGTAAATATAAAAACGGTTTTCTTTACCTAATGAGGCTTTAATTTTTACGACATTTCCTGTTTCTTTGGAAATGGCTGAAATGTCTGCTTCTAGCTTTGTGGGCGTATTGCAGTTCAATGGCGTTGAAGCGACTTGTCTTAAAGTTACATTTTTAAAGGCTTAGTTTAGTTGTGTTTATTTGTCATTTGAATTGCAAATGAAGATTGTTCTTACTTCTTAGAGGAATTCGGAGTTCTTGATCGAGCTTGTAAGTAGGGGCTTCCAGCTGAAACAGAACGAGAAAGCCCGGGCTTGAGTGCTTTGTTATGCGACATCTAATATTTATCAAAAGAATAGTTATTTAGTTTAGATTTATAAAAAGTTTCAGATTTTATTTTTTACTTGTAGTACTATCCTCTACTGCTATACGTATTAAAAAGTGTTCGGGTGGGGCTACTATAATCTAACGTCAGTTTACCCTCGGTCTTTCATATGAATAGAAAACATGTAACTTTTCTTGAATAACGTTAGCACTGGCTGTCGCGGCTGTTATTTTGTTTACGTTTACTTTTGCCGCCGCTAAAGGTATTAAGCGAATCCGCTGGACAAGATGACTTATAATCCGCGAGGAAACCGCGTAAGACGCTTTTTTCAATCTAGTCGCGGTCTTGCATTCTGCATCAGTAACGAGAACGGATACGGATAGGGCGATGTTTAATACACGCTTTCTGGCGTAAACAAAGCGTATTTCTTATCAAGTTGAAAAGCATTTATTTCTAGGCAATTTCTGTCTTAAAATGCTGAAATCCCGTTTCTTAAACCAAAGCCAATTATTGTACAAACGTTTCCACAGCACAACTTCAGTACTGTTAAGCGAAATCAATTTAAGTAGCAGTAATCCTACACAGAACGTTTCAGCAGAAAACACAAATCTCCCTGAAAATGCGCCAATAAACCCAATTAGTTCCAAATTCTCGGCGTGTCGAACATTGGAAAACAATCCCGTACGTATTTAACTAACTTGCTTCGTAAGATAAACATTATTTTCTTTTTATAGAGAAACCACAATGACTCGCATATTGGAAGATTTTACACACTACCCTCAGATCTCCAGAAACAACTATTCCTAGCTGGGGGTATTACGAAAACCTACGCTGATGTGTCACAAACCTTACGAGAGCTAGTATTTATGGTCAGAAAACCAGCCATTGAAGTTATTTCTTACCTAGAAGCTATAAACCTCGATTCACCAGCTGTCCGCTATGTTTTGCGTAATTTTTCCCATGTATAATTCTTTCAAAAATCCTCGTAAACTTTTTTTTAAAGATGGCGAATTTGGCTCTGGTAAAAGCATTTCTTTGGCCCACATTCTGCATTATGGACATTCGTCTGGCTATGTTTTAGTCCACGTTCCTTGGAGTAAAATATTTCTTACACGTTTTAAGCAATAAATTAATTTCTAACCCGCTTTTAGTCCAATATTGGCTCAGATTCTCCAAGGAACACTCTCCCTCAACCTTCAAACCAGGTCGTTTTGATCAACCTATTGAAGCTACTCAATGGTTGCAGCATTTTGTAGCACAAAACGGTCCTTTATTAACTCCGGTACTTGAACTTCTCTCTTTTTTAAAAAGAACAACAACACATAATTAAAATGCGTTCCCCTTCACTTTGTTTATATAGTTGAAGACAACCAAAGAGTATGTTTGGAGTAAACGCGAATCTACACCCGCGAATTCGCCTTTGACCACGTTGATCGAACACGGTTTAGCTCGTCCGAAGTTCGCAGCTGATACTGTTGGTGTCATTTGCAAAGAACTGAAAATCGCGGCCCAGAAAGGCGAATGCAAAATCCTAGTTGCACTTGACGGAGTCAATGCTGTCTTTTGGCCGATTAGCCGGGTGTTCCGCGAAGATAAGAGCGTTGTTCCGCCGTGGGATCTGACTTTGGTCCAAGCATTTATGCGCTTCCTCAAAAACGATTGGGTAGAAAAAGACAAGTTTTGTAGTTTCCGTACTTTTGATTTGCTTTTCGGCTTCTGAGTAGAATCATGGTGCTGTAGTGACTACTGTGGATTCCAGTGCATTGCCTGATGACCATAGAGCGTCAAATTTACCTCGGTACCTCATTGGTAACAAGGTAAAAAAAAAAGTTCATACATTAATTCATAGCAAAACTTCCAAAGAAAAATTGTAAAAATTAAGTGTATAAAAGTGATTGTTAAATGGAAGTTTCGTTATCGCAGGGTTTTGATATAATGGATCCTTTTCTGCCCATTGAAGTTCCGCTTTATTCCGAAAAGGAATTTACTTCCTGTCTGGATTATTACACAGAGAAGAAATGGCTGCAGCATCCCAAAGCTGGGACAGAATTAGGCAGATTAGAATTGGCACAATTAACCTGTCGTAATCCGTATACAGTTATGAATGTCATTGCTTCTTTGTAGAAAATTGAGAAGTGAAAAAAAAATAGTTTGAAAGTGACCGAGTTTTTAAAATTATATTTTCTTTTTTAAGCTTTTAAGTTACAGTGAGACATTACCTCCCCAAAATGACACGAGAATCGCACCGGTTTGTCCCTTTCCGTTTTCCTTATAAGAGAATTAAACGTCCACAAATTGTCTTTGTTTTAAAAAGAGGATAAAAAAAATTTGGCCTAGAAAGATTTAAGTAACTTCGTAGCCTGTTTCCCCTTCATCTTGAATCCGAGGGGAAGTTTCAGGATAGCCGAGCTTATCAGCTTCTGTTTCCGGTACATTATACCCAATATCCACATACTTCACCGGGTACGTAAGTTGATTACCCTTATCCCAGGTGTACAGCTCCTAGGATAATTAGAAAAGTAGCTTCATTAATTTAAAACACTCATTTTCTATTAAGTAGTGAAGAAATAATTGAAGTAATAAGTAACTGAAGCCTTCTAAAAATATCCTTCATGAAAAATATGCCAAAGTAGCGTACTCTAGTGCGCGAGTTGTACCCCACCATGGTGGTTTTACGGAAAGGATTGCTAAAGGGTAACTCGACATCCAAGAGTTTGTTCTTGTACAAATCCAAGGCGAATCTGGGAACAGATATGTGAGATTTTAGTTAACATTTACTGCGAAATTTAGCGTTAGAACGTTTGGTTAGAACTTTTTTGGTGGTACTCTTAAAAGGGGTACTTTTTTTCGGGGGTACCTAATTTTCGTAGTACGTTCAGTGACGGAATCCAGGGCGTACAGGACGCCACAGGTAACAAACATCTCCCCAGCCCGTTGGTTATTTAAACTGATATTCCAAACGAATTCCACTTGCATGGAATAGGGGTGGAGCTTCATAACGGCAGTGTTGTTGGTTGGCTGAAGACCGTAAATGACCCATAATCCGTTTTCGTCTGCACTGATATCAATATAACTTTGCGACTAAAAATGAAAACTCCGATTAACTCAAAGATTCACTGCCTGTTATATCAAAAAATAATTTTTCATACCAAGTACTTACACGTTAATATAAGCATACTGTTTTAATTATATGCCATACTGGAATATAATATATACATTATCATATCACGTAATAACTATCAAAAGTGTTCACTTTCTCTTAAAAAAGTGCGCACATTACGCCAATAATCGCGTTTCAAATTAGAGTTTTAGCCTATGGGATGAGTATTCACTGCCCTCCGAAACCCTGCGTCCTGTTTTGCCGTAGAATGTGTGAAAATTACTAAACCTATATTTACGTTACAAATATTCTGCATACAGTCAAGCGATCGTTTTCTTTCAGATAAGAAAATATATATTTGTTTACATTCGCGCCTTAAAAATAACCAAAGTGTGTTTACTTGTGTGTAGAGCTGAATATCTCCCGTAACAGTTGCGTTGGGTACATCAACAGCCGCTGTGGTTCCACTTGGTAAGTCAAATTTGACGATTCGGGGCTCATCTTGTTTATGATAATAGAAAGACCCATTATAGATCACGTGCAAGTGTCCCTAAATATGTTTTTTTGGTACAAAAACATTTTTAAACAAGTTTTAAATGCAAAGATTTTTCTCTCACTTTAAAACTAAACGGAAGAGTATAATTTCTCGTTGGCAAATCTTTGCGGAACTTGGTTTTGTTGCTATATTCGTATAAGTGATGATGGTCGTCTTGTTTGGTCGCCCAATATTTGTCACTTTCGGTGGCCGTCCTGGGCATGGAATCTCGCATCCAGCTACCAAATGGCGTGTCTGTGAATCTATGATAGACGGGCTTGCCCATAGCAGACAAAACGCAATCTACAACCCCAAATAATTTCAAGCATTTCTTAACAGAATCGTGTTGAAAAAGTTATACCTTGGGTACGGTTAGCGAAGCCTGGGTACGTGTCATTACCCAGCGGACGAATATCCAACCGCCCAAGCACATCAAATGACCCTAATCCGGATTCCTTGCATTTTTCAGTTGGTATTGGCGCGCATTTCGGGCACTCGGGTGGTGGAGGACAAATATCTTCTAGATCGATAAGATCAGGTGGCAAGGGGCCGTAGACGGGTACTTCCTTTCCATTGTGGAGCGATGGAGGGGGCGTGGCCAAGCCTGGCTCCACCTCTGAAAAGAAGACGATCTGTTTAGAAATTCCGGAGAGACATTTGTGGACACAGTATGATTTACTTTCCATCACCTTAACCGAGAAAAATAAGACAAAACAGAGGAAGACAGAAAGAAATGAGAGGAAAGTTTTTTCTTACCAAATACGTTTAACACGCCCCGGGTAATACCCATTTCGTTTTTGCTGACACATTCGTACCGCCCGTAATCTGTTTCGCTCGTTATAGAAACATTCAGTGTCATATAAACCTAGAAACATTTCAGATGTAAGGTCTAGGACATCCGTAATTCTTTACTGAGTGAGTAAGTTAGATACGAAGTTTTCATATAGTTTTTTATATTGCGTATTACTTTGTAGCGATCGAAATCTCGTTGAATTGCGAAGTATTTTTCATTATTCTCTATAATCTTGCCGTCGCCCTTCTCCCAGTAACACAAAGATTCCGGAAATGCTTCCACCACGCATTCCAAAATGGCGAATGATCCATTAGCTGTACCGATAAGCTGATTAGGGACGCGTACCATGGGGGTGACTTGAAATTCATTGTTGAAATCCCCATAAAAGAGAGTGATAAAGATATTGGTTAATTCAACCTAGTCAATTTTTCCTTTTTGTTTGTGTTTTACGGGAAACTTACAGTGTACTTCGACGTTGAATGTACGGTATGCCGCAGGCGGCACGCCATTATCGGCAATACATGTGTAGAGCCCCATGTGTTGACGGTTGATCCGAGTGATATTGAGCACGTGACCAATAATGTCGCTCGCTTCATAAATGAAAATTAGGTCAATTAATAATGGTTTTAATTTAGTTTAATGAAAAGTTAGGCTTCGGTTCGCTCAATCGATAGAAAAAAGTAAAATGATCAAGTCAGTCTAAACATTCAATCGATTAAAAAAATGGCGAAAAAAGAAAATCGAAGATGTGCATAAGCTCTACTGTTTGTGCACTCTTAGATGTAGCCAAAAAAAGTTGAGGTAATTAATCATACTCTGCCAGGAGCCCATGGGGATAGTGGTACCATCCATTTTGGTCCAAGCCACTTCTGGGCGTGGAACGCCAGCTACTGCACATCTTAAACGAAGATTATCGCCTTCTTTGACGACAATTGGTCTTGTTGCGTTCAGCTCGGAACCTTTTCAGAAAGGGTAATACCAGTCATTAGTCTCTCATTAGAGGAAATTTTTACAGCGGTATAAGTTATTCCTTACCAATCACCGAAGGCGGGACCAACAGCCGCTTGGCATCAGTACCGTTGACCATCCAGGTATTAATACCTGGAATTCCAGGTGTGCCCGGGATTCCCGACCGCCCTGGAAGCATAATTACCATAATAAACTCATGTATGAATGTATTATGTAAATTACTAAATTACTGGGAGTTCAGTTAATTTAATTTTAATTATAGCTTTGACCCATATAATTATCTTACATTCTAGAAATTTACCTCTCATATATATTTTCTAATATCCAAAATTTCTACTTGTTAAATTGGAAAAAAATACGTATAAGACTGTTAACGAAATTAGCATAGAGAAGTCGTTCGAAGAAAAACTTGGTTATTGTTTTCTCGAAATGGACTTAAAACTTTGTTTACCCGCTCTTCCTCTTGGACCGGTTATGCCCTGAGGGCCTTGAGGTCCCGCATCGCCTTTGCTACCCGTCTCACCAGGCGTGCCTGTAGGAATGGAAATATATATGGATTGCCAAGTTCCGGGAATGAAAAATAAGTTGAATCTGGTGGGGATAAATTAAAACGAACCATCAACACCATCGCGGCCATCCATTCCGGCCCTGCCTGGTAATCCATCGTAACCCGAACGGCCCTACAAGAACACCGAACGTTTTACAGGGGATTTGCAAGTCAGAAAAAGGATACGAGAAAAGGAAGATAAACTTACAGGGACTCCATCAAGACCCGGTTCTCCCGGTAGACCAGCCAATCCATCCAAGCCAGGCAGACCTGTAAGACACAAGATTAAATGCAATCGTTTATTTCTAATTTACCAATTGGCTCAAGCCCTCAGACGTCAGACGCCAAATTTCTATACGGTCTTAGAAGTCAAATACTCAAAGAGTAAATAACAACTTTAATTCGTGAAAGCTTCTAAGATCTTTCACAGCCATAGTTTTTCCCTAAGCTCTAATGATATTATTTGATTAATACAGATATGAGGATACGTTCAGTATTGATGTTTATACGAATTGAACATTTTTGTCTTCAGTTAGTTTTTGTTTACTCTCCCTAAGTCTCCCATATAGCGTAGCGTATTGTTACTATTCTCTGTTCCCCTTGTTATTATGCCAACTATACTAGCAGGGGGAAAACAGAAGCAATCTTACGTCAAAATGTACACTATATTTTTGTAAAACTTCTTGCCAGTAATATAGTTAATAGAAATACATAAGACACGACAATTTCACTTCTTAATTTTTGCTTTCGTTAATTTGAAAAATGCAAATTAATTTTTTTATCCACGCCAAAAAGTGCAAACTTGCTAATTTGGGAACCGTCCTGTCCTGTACTAGACGTTATTTTAGTGTATTTTTAAAAGATATTCCATTTAAATTTAGTAACTTAGTAAAGTTATCCTCCTTTCTGTTCATGCGCAGAAACAATGCGCGTTCGTATACAGATAAACCCATGCAAAGTTACTGCGGGCCTCCTCGGGTTAACGCGGGGAGCTTTAATCCTTTTGTTGCTGCCTAGAATACAAGTGCTAATAATTTGCTTGGTTTCCAAGCTGCGAATGACAAGCTGGTTCAGTCTCATCATTGTTGTATGCCTTATCGATAACATGGTTAATGTCGTTTAATTAATTTTCTTAGAAACGAATTGTTACATAACAATGTAGCTTAGTGAGTTATAATAATGGTTTCAGACCAGGCACCTAATATTAAACGAAAATAATTTACTTGCCATGTCAGTGTTTCCTGGAGCTTTTAATAAAAGCAATTTCATACCCTTGTTCTGACTTTTTTTTAACCAATTTACTTTACAATTTACCTATAGTTGTTACTATGACGTACGAAACTCAATTAATGTGCATTATCCCTTTTTTGCCTACCTTGATCTCCCGACTCTCCTTTAATGCCTCTAGGTCCTGGAGGTCCCACAGGTCCTGGCAAACCCTAAAATCGAAAAATATTAAGCATGTCAGTGCTGTTAACCTGGAATTTACAAAATCTCTCAAGTCTTCGCCTCTTCCGAGCTTCTTATGCAGAGAAAATAGTTCAATGAAGTTCAAAATTTGTTATCTATACCTGAATACCAATATCGCCAGCGGGTCCACGTTCCCCTCTTTCCCCTCGGACGCCCCGCTCTCCAATTTGTCCCTTAGGTCCCAACGGTCCCTCTTTGCCTGGAGGGCAATAATCTTTCGTAGCGGAGCAGAAATCCTGAATGGCGAAAAGCTAAAAAAGAAAGACAAATAGAGGTTTTTTATGTTCACTTGTCCAGAAATCGCCGCTGAAAACGGTCTCTATAAAACTTGGTAACGAATGCCATTAACTTTTACCCCCCACACCCCAAAACCCCCATTTGCCAGTTACCTCATGGGACTAACTAGACAGTCCAATAACTGACATAGTACGTAGTGGTATCTATAAACATAACGCTGTTCGAAGAGATATGCCATTGCTCTTGATTGCTATACCTACTTCAGCTTTGTGACACAGTAAAATCTTGTACAGTCTCATTTTCTTTTTTCTCCTCTCTATTTCGCTCTTTTTGGAGGAAAAGCGATGCGACTTTCTGACTTGATGTTGATCCAGATTTGGACTTATATCTCCATTTTCTGTTTATCGCCTCCAATCATACCATGTTTGCTGCCTGTCTGTGCTTTTGATACGTGCCATATCGGTAATAAAGTAAAAGGGAAATTTACAAGAGTGTGTACATTGCAAACCATACAACGTTGTGCTTTTGCCACAGAAAGAATTTCAAAATCAAACAAATTCTGCACGGACAATTTCACAGTGTATAAGGTTTGACAGCGAGATAACATGGGCGTCTCCCAATGTAAAGGTTTTGAGCCTAACTTTCTCGGTCTCAAGAGGTTCCTGTGGGGCGCAGGAACATTGAAGGGATGGATTCACAGACTCGCCCATGCCCCCGCAAAGTAAGCATTCCTAATCTATTGCAAAAAATGTTCGCCAAGAGAATAAAACATTCACAAAGCGGGGATTGGCAACCGTTCTCTCGGGTACTCTAGGGAGTTTTGGACTGACGTAAGATCCTACCGACATTGCTCTTTTCAAACCGTCGTTACCTATTTTGAACTGTACTGGGAGGTTTCCAGGGTTCTTTCGATATTCTATTGAAACTTTTACTCGAATCTACTCTTGGGACGGAGAAAGTCAGTCCAAAACTTTACTTTGGAAGATACCGTTTTCATCGTATTGTGAAACCTATACTGTGCCCAGAATGCTGAAGGGACAAAGGAAATGTGTAAAATTACGGATCAGTGTTTCTTTTAAAAGTACTTTGTAATAGAAGAGTACAAACAGGTAATGAAAGCTTGACGTACAAATTAGAAGCCAAGTTTTGTAGTTGGTATATAGCCTTCTTCGAGTGTCACTTCAAGTCGTATTCAAGATTACGTTTCTTGGAAAAGAGCGCATGTTTGCATATGTATTTAGAAGGAAATCTACATTTATTGAAGTATTTTCTGTTTTTTTAAAGAAAGGTTATTTATTTGAAAAATGCATGCACTACACTGACAAAAAGATAGAGCTCTGCACTTGTACGAGTGATTTGTCATCTTCTCTCTTGAACTACGTGTAGCTCAAGTCCATGTTAGCTAATCTCATTAGCATAAAGACCCTTTGCGTCCTCGTTAAAATGGTCCTATATGTCAGACCATTGTTCTTTTAACGACCATAAAACACTCACGTGGCCTTGTATATTTGAGTCTGTTTATATCGAAAATGCTTAGAACACATTGAAGTAATTTCAACATCTCCAATTATGGAAACATGAATAGGTATTTGTTACTTTTTTATTTTAAATTTGAAAAGGGTTAAAGAGGTTAAGTCTCAGCTAATAAAATTAGGAAGGGTTTCGAGCACCCCAGCCACTTTCAAATTTGGGACACAGCAGGTGACCAGTCCTCAATTATGAAATATTTCGTAAGCATACGACAGCGAGACTAATTAAGAGACAGAAATGACACAGACTAATTAAGTCAATCTCTAAAATGGATATTGTCATGAACCGTCATGATTGTACAGCCTCCCCAGTCCCATCTCTCCGTTTCTTGGTATACCTCTTCCCCAACCCTACGTCGTAGTCGTAGTAAGTGAAAGCTATCTCCCAGTAATCGTCTAGAGGACGTTCTTTAAGAGAAACCGCGGTACCGAGTATAAAAGGGACCGATTGGCCATGTAGAGGATAGAGAGCGAGAGAGAGAGAGAACGTGTAGCCGTGGAAGATTTAAATACAGTGAAATGGCTAAATTTAAACGTATTCCCACAATATGTATAAAGTTATTTGTTTAGTATTTTCAAAGCGAAGAAAACGGAAGACAAAGACTATTAAGTTGTAGTTTAGTTCAGTTTAAAAAAGTCCCCAAGTCGTTAAGCCGAACATAATTCATAGTTATTGCTATTTAGTTTACAGCTCTTAATTTTCTTTTGTTGATTAGTACCACTACCATAGCAACGATAAAAGCAACATAATAAGAATACGTAATATTTTCAATATCGTAATTAAATTTATACATAATTAACCTCATCCAATACTTTAATACCAATATTAGTTTCTTAGACGTTCAGTCCTCCTGAAGTCTTTATCGATATTCAGTTCATCGGTATATCGATTCAAGTTTCCCTTTACTAATTAAACAATAATACGCGGCAATAAGCACAAGTTAGTGCTTTCGTGGCGTACTCTACAAGACAAGACAGTACACAGAAACGCCAGTATGCTTACGAACTATGACTTGAACGGAAATATTTAAGAGCCGAAGCTTTGCTTTTAGCTTTTTATTAATAAATCGACACTTTGCCTAATCGATATCAGTGATGATGGTCTTTATTTATTGACTAAATATGTTTATAACATCGATTGTTCCGTGAGCTTTTTGAAGCGTTTTTCAGAAAGGTGTGGCCAAGTACGAGTATGCCATAATAAAGTCGGGGAAAAGTTCGATTCTTTTTGTTCACTGTATGTTACGGGGCACTTTTAGTACTACAATATATACCTCGTGCCCGTAAAACGGTTAACGATCGTCAGCCCCCATCGCGTGCCTCTTTTTTGCCTTTCTATACGTTCTGAAGTTGAGTATACGTACTATATATATCTCGTTTTTATTTTCTCTCTTTTATCCGCAGGACACCAAGCATCCAGACGTTTCTCAGCATGGCAGAATACTTCAAAAAAGGTATCTGACGTCAGGCAATTTGCATAGAAACCATCTGAACCTTATCCATTATGTAGAGTTGTGGCTAAATTTGATTACTTTTCATTGTTGCCAATAGATATTCGAGTGCCTTCCCTACCCTCCTCACTCCCAAGCTAGAGGAATTCTCGTGTCTCGTATTGGAAAGTGTGTAACACAGAGCGAATCGCACGAATGAGAAGGAATTATGCAAATAATCCCGGAACAAACCCGAGCGACACTCAAATTAAGCTACGAGAATCCATTACCATACTGCAACGTTGTCTATTTTGTTTTTCATTTCTTAGTCCCTTCAGCAAGAACTGTTGATTTTCGAAACTTGCTAATATATATTTTTCTTTTTATACTTTTTAAGGGCTAAAACCCCTGCTGGGGTACTAATAACGCATATTGGCTATAAAAAGAGGAAAGTTTTTGAAAGGAAATAAAGCTAATTCCCGTTGAAGTGTTCTTTTGGCTGCACCTTTAAATTTTTCTCCGAGTCCTTAGAGACTTCTTTTGCTCGCAGTCAAATAGTCAAATAAACCACAAGAGAAAACCACTTCGAACATTTGTTTTCCAACCGCTGAGGGATTGTGTTTAGAATATAAAATGGTTACGCCAGTTCCATATCATGAATTATGCAAATATTGGAAATTTTTTCCACCAATACGTATTCTAAAAAGAAGGCCAAAATTGGGAAGCATAAAATTGAGTTGTGACTGCCCGGACTCGTGGCGCTTTTCCCAGGCTTGTCTATCTGTATGCAGCCGCAACGTATGAAGTGCCGCTCCTCGTTTTCTCGGGAAACAAGCCGGGAGTAGCGCAACAGCTAAGGGGCCCATGTCTGATCAGCGTGCGTGGGTTAAAATTTCTCAGCGTCGCTAAATGCAAATTAAGCCCGAGTTACGCTATAATTCCGGTTAAAAATGCCTTTTCTCGCTTTAAGGTAATCAGATAACTTGGCTTGTTTCCATTTCAAATAACTTAAAAACTTACTGGAATACGGAAATGCGTGTTCAGCAAGACCCCGGGATTATCCGTGTTTCCGGAATCCGTCTTGGTTCATATCACGAATCATGAAAATAATGGCCACTTTTTTTCCCCAATGCGTATTTTAAAAAGAAGACCAAAAATAGGAAGCGTAAAATTGTGTTGTAACTGCCCGGATTCGTTGCACTCATCGCCGGCTTGTCTGTCTGTATGTAGCCGCACGGCTAAAACGCATGAAGCGCCGCTCCTCGTTTACTCTCCAAGCAAGCCGGGAGTAGCGCAACAGCTAAGGGGACTAAGTCTTGATGCGGTGGGTAAAATTTCTCAGCGCCGCTCAACGCAAATTAAGCCCGAGTAACGCTATAACTCCGGTTAAGAAAGATGTTCTAAGCTAATTCACGTAGCTCTTAGATAACTTTGCTTGTTTTCATTTGAAATAACTTAAAAACTTACTGGAATACGGGAATACGTGTTCAGCCAGACCCAGGGATTATCCGTTGTGCCGGAATCCGTCTTGGTCACTTCGTCTTTTAATTTGGGGTTGATAAATTCCACGTTGGGGGTTGGTGTGGACAAGAGACCAGGCGCCTGGTAGGCAGTAGGATCCGTGGCTTGCATCCTGTATACAAATTTACCCGCTTCGGACCGAGCTTTCCTTGGAATATGACTTTTGTCCTTTTTGCTCTTTTTCTTCTTCTTATCATGTCGGAGACTCGTTTCTCCTGCCATTGTTGCCCCAGAATCGGCGGAGGAAATCGAAGAATCGTTGGACGAGGAAAAAGACTCGCGTTTGTAACGACGTGGGATTACAGGATTAGGGTCGGATTCGTGGGAATGGGAATTGGAATGGCTTTGACAGCAGTTGAGCGCGGATCCAGCCATCTCAGTCGCAGAAGAAATAAAAGGAGAAGTGCTAATGGAGGGGTTTAATTGCCACAGCCAGAGCCAAATACCCAACTCACTTAATCCCAGGATAAGTAAACACAGATAAATGGGCCAATGAATATGATTATGTCCTTTGGACTCCATTTGGCTGGTGCCTGATACTCAAACTCAATGTAATATATTCACTCCATAAGTTCTTGTTTCTTGTCCAATACTCCCAGTTGAAATACCTACCGCTTAGGGTAGCGGGTAATTCGGAGAAAATTTACAAAAAGGATGATGAGCACTGGCTAAGAGAACAGAGAAGCAACTGAGAAGAACGTTGAGACCACGGGATTCCTTTATAGTTTGGGAGAGTCTTGAGTTTTGGAGTCGACTCAGGTCGGCGTTGGCCGTTTGCTTGCTGGGACTTTTCCTGGGGCAGATGTTGGAGGCATCGTCCATAAATTGAGTGCGCCTTTGCCGCCTCCTATTTCGAGTTAAATCCAGGACACTTGACATCCTTTTATAGAAAAACGAGAGGGATCTTTGGAAACCGTTTGAAGCAGCCGAATATTCGATTCTAAACGGAATGGTGAATGGACTGGAGAGCTCCTAAAAGGTTGACTGTTGGTCCGTCCTTTTATACTTAGATTGTCACTGGAAGAAGAGGGATTGATCATTGATCGCATCAAGTAAGGAGGAAATTGTGTCATTAATCTCGAAGGTACACAAGTTCACTTTCGTTATTGATCTAGGTATGTATTGTTTAAGTTTTGATAAGAGTGCAGTAGACTACTTGGGGTAATATCTTCATTGCGTGGTGAAGCTATGGAGAAAGCACGCGCTTTTTGAATGTGGAAAACCGTTGGTTGATGGTGCTGTGATCTGAATTACACCAATCTAATCTTTACACAGTCCTTCTAAAACTTCAGACGAGTGTTTTTCAAGTTGATGTATTGTACTTTAAGTGTACAATTTAAGATCCAAGGCTCAACGTAAACTTCTAAAGACAAGGGCCATTGGAAGCATATGACGTCATAGAAGATATATATTTGCCAATTTGCTTATTACTATATCTCCCAACGCATTTCTTACAAAACATGTGCAGATTCCAAGGTCACCAGCTAAGAAGTCATTTAGTTTGGTGAAGTTTATTATGAAATACATTTTTGTACTTTAATTTTGACAGTTCGACGACGTGTGCAAATTATGGGGCGCATTTCGAAAATCTTGGAAATCGGGGGACAAAAATGAGACCTTTCATTAATATAAAATTTCTGCAATAAGTTTTTTTTTATTTTATCGTCTAAAATTTTACCAGAAGGAGACTAGATAAGGTAAATGGTGGTTCACTGTCTAACCGTACTCTATATTCTAATGGTTGATCCAAATTTCTAGGTCTGGCTATGGAGAAAAGAAGGGTAATACTACGAGGAATACAGAAAAAAGAAGCTTAATTGAGGCTAAATTAGCCAGGATGGACTCCAGACATTCGTTTGGCCAGTTTAAGAGTGAATTGGCCAAATGGTAGCTATAAATTTGGGGTGAACAGGACCTCGAAAGTTCGTGGCGCTGGCGTGTAAAAGCTTCTTTATTGGCAAGCTAGAGACTTAAGATTCTTTTTGGATTGGATGCTTTCATTATAAGCTGGCTGTTGGACTTCTTTAAATTGTTTCGCTGACAGCAGTTCCATCTTTGTTATTTTCTTTTTCATTTGCGACTTTTCGGCTTACAAAGTTTGTAAGTCGAGTTGTAAGTCGAATTGTCGCGAAAGTATTAGAGTCAAGTATAGCACTTCTCAGTTTTCCTGCTCTTCTACTTATAAAAAGTTTTTATCCTTCATACAAAAATAAAGTAACAACGCCGTTGACGATTTCTTCGCCCGAAACTTTTGCTTGCGCATTGCACTAGAATCAAGTCTTTTTCGCTTACCTGCTGCCTTCTATTGGTTCAACATGGAAATAGAAAAGACATAAAAATGCCAAACGTGAACCCAACTCACAGAACCTTCGTCTTATCGGAAAACATAAAAGAAGATTAGGTGTCCTTAGGGAAATGGAAAGACTCGCCTACGTCTTCGATCTCCGCCCATTATTTGCGTCCTTTTTCCGTTTCTTTTATGGGTCTTTTACAAAAGGTGAAAGTTGTTTATAACAAAAGGGATTACGACCTTTTAGACAAGGAAGGGTCTGTGGACTTATTTATCAGTGCAATAAAGGGACAGAAAACAAGCTGTGATTATTTGGTTCCAATAACACTCATAACTTTTAGCGTGGCAAGCCAAGCGCCAGTTTGAATTTAAACCGCGCGCCGAAATACGCTGTCACGTGATTGGTTGCATGGCTCATGGCCGACCGACTCTAGTTTGTGCCCTACTTTTGTGCCGTTGAAAAAACTCGTGAGCCAACTGTGAAAATTTTTCGTGTTTTATAAGGTGAAAGGATTGTGATTTTTCATATTTATAACTTCCTGTACTCAAACAAGAACTTGTTATAACGACTGGGTATTTCGCGACTGTACAAACCTATTCTTTACAAGAAAAATCATCCTTTCGTTTTCACGTGATGCTGGCTGTCATTCCCATATCCGGAGACCAACTAAATAACTAATTTAATTATCACACAAAATCTCAACCGTCTACATATAAAAACGTAAATTCGTCTGTAACTTATTTGGAACTAAAAATGACTAACAACATTTTTTTTCTAGTTGTGTTCATTGTACCTTACGCGTTTGTTGAAGGCTTTGGGCTGCCATTTTTGCTATTTATTTCATTGCTGCAAAAAGCAGGCCCCATGTGTTTCTGTCTTTAGTAGCTGTGCGCTAAATAGAACTCTTCCACATTGGAAAATTGAGGCTACATAACTTCTTTAACACAGGTAGCAAAAAACTATATATAGCCAATCCAAAAACTCCTATAATTTAATTTTTTTCATTTTCTTTTTAAGAAAAAACACCAGAGTTTGTGGAGATTATATGGATCCTAGTATTGGCTGGATACAAAGAGAACAGCAAGGTCCTGCCTTTGATTTGTGGTTACGATTGTGGGAAGCACACTTGCAGCTCGATAACATGAATATCAGTCCCAATCAGTCTCTCCTGCAACGACAGTTTGCCGGCTTTAATAACCAAGAAGCTTACGTTCCCTTTGCTGCTGCAACAGATCCAAACGACAGGTTTACTCCTAAAAAAAATTAAAAAAAATGGATAGAAAATTGAACTTGAAATCCTTAATCTTTAACCCTATTTTTAACATTATTTCTCTTTATTTGCAGATCCAAAATAGCAGAAGACTTGCGACTGAAACGAAAGAGAGATAATCGTGCTAGTACCACGCTTGGGATTAATTTGCATCGGAACAAGTTAATTGGCCAACATTCAGGTTGTCCTTGGCGAGATCCCAATCGTCTTTACCATAAAGGGATTATTGGGTAAAGAAAATTGAAAGCCCTGAAGGGAAAACTGACTCGAAATATAACTTTTAACCAGTTTTTTCTTCCACTATTTTTCGTTAATAACAATGAGAGGGAAATTATTTTGGTTATTTCTTAGGCTCCATGAGGAAATTGAAGACTTCTACCAGTACATGAGTCCCAGTCCAGAAGAGCACCAGTTGAGGGAACAAGTAGTCCAGCGAATTCGCAATGTGGTTTTGGAATTGTGGCCGCAAGCCGATGTGGAAATCTTTGGCAGCTTTAGAACAGGATTGTACCTTCCCACTAGGTGAAATACTGCCATTTTCAAAGAAATAACAAAATTGTTGATTGTTCACGTATGTCTGCGTGACAAACAATAAGAATATTCAGACAATAAGAATATTGCAATTTTCTGGGAATTTGTCTAGTGATATTGACTTGGTGGTTTTGGGTAAATGGGACACGTTGCCTTTACGAACGTTGGAAGCGGCGCTGTTGGATAAAGGTGTGGCCAAGCCGGAGACGCTGAAAGTGCTGGATAAGGCCTCCGTCCCCATTATTAAGTTAACTGACTGGAAAAGTGAAGTTCGGGTGGACATCAGTTTTAATATGAGCACGGGCGTCAATTCGGCAGGACTCATTCGCAAGTTTAAGCGCATTTACCCTGCATTACCACGCTTGGTCATGGTTCTCAAGCAATTTCTCTTGCAGCGAGACCTCAATGAAGTTTTTACGGGAGGCATTAGCTCCTACAGCCTTATTCTTATGACCGTTTCATTCTTACAGGTAAAAACAAGAACATGACAAGCTTAATTTATGCGGTTTGACTCTTTGTTTCTTTTTCTGTTTTGTCACAGCTACATCCTAGGTGGGATGCTGTTTCGCCGGAAGCTAATCTGGGCGTGCTGCTCTTGGAATTTTTTGAGCTATATGGTCGCCATTTTAATTATCTGAAAACAGCTATTAGAATAAAGGACGGTGGAGCGTATTTACCAAAGGACCAGTTGCAACAACATATGGCAGATGGTTATCGCCCGTCGTTACTCTGCATAGAGGACCCGTTAAACCCTGCCAATGATATTGGGCGTAGTTCCTATGGCGCCTTGCACGTTAAGCAAGCTTTTGAGTGGGCCTATACCACTTTGTATACTGCTGTTACATCCACAAGCCCTTTAAGATACCTGGATGATGCCAATCAGCAAAGGTTTACATTAGCTAATTCAGTTCTTCACTACAGAAGTTGTCTGAAACTAGTTCTTGTTATCTTTCCTTTTAAAATGACTTTAGTATTCTGGGGAGGATCATCCTGGTGACGGATCAGGTGATTGAATACCGTGAATGGATTAAGCGTAGGTTTCCGATCTCCCAGCCTCGCTCTCATAATCCTTCGCCTCGCTCCTCCCCTTCCCCGCCTACCCACTTGGCCAGTCACCGAGCTCGAAGCAGTGGCAACAACAGTTCTCAGGATAGTAATGGTTCCGCCTCAGTATCTCAGTCAAGTGATACGGTAAGAACTCTTTTGTTACTTTATTCCAAAAATAAAACTTTAACTTCTTCAGTCTTTTTAATATTTCAATCCCAACGAATTGAAATATTAAAAAATAAAGTTTTTTGTTAAGTAAACGACAGATAATTCTGTGTTTAAAAATTGTGTCAATTAATTCTACCCTTTATTTTTATTTTTTTTTTGTGTAGGATTCTGATATCCAAGAAATTCCTAATTCTTCCTCATCTAAACCACCCCATTCGGGACCCCGAGGTGGGCGGGGCTGGCGAGGCAACAACTCTATGCAGCAAAGTCCTGGGAAACGCGTGCCCAACAAACGTAGGAAAGGCACGCTCATTGTCAATTCTTCTGGACCGCCCATGGGGCGTGGTTTCCGACCCTGATTTAACTAAAAGGACAAGAAAATTGCCACTTCAAGTCCACAGCCATGGCAAAGTACGAGTCATGTGAACAAAAACAAAATATTAAAAAAATGAAAATACGAAGCGAACGTTCTTGGGGGGAAAAAGTTGTGTATAAAAGGAAAAGGAGTAAAAAAAAAATTAGGTGCTGTGTTTAAAAGCCAAGATGGGGTTTAGTGCATTGAAAATGTGTATGTACATAATGTAAGTTTTGGAGTTCTTTTGTGGACTCTTTCCTTCTTTATCCCCTTTACAAGATTGGCATAGATATTTACTAATCGACTGAAAATATCCCCTTCATAAAAAAATAATAATCGGAACTTGAATAAGAACGGAAATGGCAATATTATGGAGCATTATGCGGGATTTCCCAAACTAAAAAAAATCCCAGTTAGTTTGTACAGGGTCAAGTACAAAACAATGAATTAATATTTCATGTGTATTTTTTGCTTAAATACTCTACAAAACTTAACATAATTAAGTTAATATTTTGTGTGTTAACTTAGTAATAAATGCGCCGTTAAATTCCCTTCGGGGAAAGGGGTGGGGCTAGTAGCCTTGTCAGGGTTGACTGAAGAGGGAGAAAGGGCAAGAAGAGTACATTTTATGGCAGTTGCCTGATTTCTGGCCCATATTGCGCGCTTGGTCGTAGATATCGTTATCAGAGAAATGCATTTCATCGTGGGACCTAATTTAAGAAAAATTACTATACATAGAAAGAGGAATTTTGGGGAGAATGTTTACTTGAAGATTAGGTTGAAAATTTCGCCGAACAAGCCGCTACCTATTGGAGTTTCTGAAACTTCGCAGAGAGTGCGCAGAACACAGGATTTTCCGTCGATTCCGTAGCTAGATAAAAGCCATATAATACGCAAGTTAAATACAAATAATTCCAAAATTATCACTTCATTTTATGATATATTTGGCTTTCTAATTACTGCGCATTTTTTAAATTAAACTAAAATGTAAACTATAATTCCGAGCTTCGTAAGGCGCTGAAGACGCTTCTTTACGAAGCTAGGCTAGTGTAATAGGATAAACAATTATAACTACTAGCAAACACCATTACCTTATTTTACGTATTTAGCTTATTTTAAAATTTTAGACGGTTCTAAGCTAACTTTTTTTTAGTTTAATCAACGGACTTCACCTGCTTAGAGCCGCTTCGAGTTGCTGATAGATATCTGAACGTTGGAAGCGAGATTCTTCTTCCCAGGTTCGGCCGAAGAGAGTTTGCAGATCATCGGTAGTAGGAAGGTTGAACTTGAAGGGAACTAGCACCGTAACTGCTGTGCTGGTTGAAGTCAAAGTGGGAATAGGCATTGCGAGCGTAAAAGTGACCTTATAAAACAATCTTAGAGATTATTACCTCACTAAAAATGAGGGTATAGGCTTACCGTTAACGAGCTCCCTTTAGTAAAAGGGACAATGAATCGTCGTTGGCGAGTATGAGCAATTTGGGTGGAATTGGTGTTGGATAACACCAACGCATCAGCGATGTAAAATGTAGAAACCAGTAAAATCAACGATTTTAAAAAACACATTTTCTTTCGATTTAATGTAGAGGAATTTACTTCAAGGAATGGAACAAGACTGATCCTCTACTTCTTAGTTTGACTTATTTATACGATTTTTTCTTAGTACCTTTTTGCAGAAATTGGTTATGTGAATTTTTATAAATGGACACAATAATTTGTTTCCTTTTCAATACGATTCTTTCTCTTCGTGCGTGTTCTGCTCCAGTAACTTTAACTGAAAAGACGATATAGATTTGCATGTTAGACGTCGTTTTGTTGGCTTAGCTAACGTACAAGTACGGATGAGAAAGGATAACCCTTTGCCTATTGTTTGCGGCCATACATGCAATCATTACAGTAGTCTGGGATAGAAACTATGCCAGACTGTACTATTGAATTTTGCTCGTTTCTCATCAAAACACACAGCACACATAGGACACAGGTAGGATGATAAGTTAACGGAACATCTTCACTTCTTATCTCATACTGTTATATCCATTATAAAAATTTCTTAACAGTTGATTTACAAGTTAAAAGTAACTTGAAATCTTTTAAAATAACTTTTCGGCGCAAAACAATTTAAACGACTAAATATCGATTACGTGGATAATTATTTCTTAAATAAATATATCTTTAATTACGAACATAAAACTTGAAAAGCGACAACTTGTGTTACTAATTATCATATTTTAAGGTTTAGAATTTGATTTGCTGGCTTTTCAATAAATCTAGAGATCAATTTCCGTCTTTGCCTTGAAAGACTGGATATTTAGAAAAGTATCGCCTGTAATTATAATTGATCAACGCTAGCCGATATCTAAAGGGTGTGTTTGTTTTTGTAATTTTTAGTCTTTACTCAGTTTGGGATTGAACCGGTATGGCATTTAAAACCGAATCTAGGACAGAGCTTGGTGTCTTATGTATTACTAAACACATCAAATTCTTTAAACGATGTCTGGAAGTCTTACCTTGCCATTTAACTTCATTAGATTCGTCCAGGTAAATCTAAAAAGAGCTCTTTCAAATATTTTTTCCAAAATAGTAAATACAAATGTCCCATGTGTAAATTACGATTTTTTTAGACTCTCTGTGGCATTCTTTGCTCTTTCGGGCCTAGACGTCTTAGAAAGCCTTAATATTCTCGATCAAGAAAGGAAAGAGATAATCGAATGGATATATTCCTTTCAAATCGCTTCTGAAGACCAAGAATCGCCAAGTGGTGGCTTCAGGGGTTCTACAACTGCAGACAAACCCTTAAAAACGAATTCCACTTCAAACATAGTCAACTTAGAAGATACTGTAAGGTTTTTAGACATTTCCGTCTCGAGACATTCATTGGACTTGGGTCATATCGCTATGACCTACACTGCTTTAACATCTTTGCTCATATTGGGCGATGATTTGTCTCGAGTGAATAAAAAAGCCACCATTCAGCATGTCAAAGCTCTCCAATTACCTGACGGCAAGTGAGGAACATACACGTTTCTACTTCATTTTGTCTTTAATTTACTGCTTTGTCATTTTTCCGTCCAGTTTTTCTGCCACCTTAGAAGGAAGTGAGAGCGACCCACGTTTCGTCTATTGTGCAGCCTGTATTTGCTATATTTTGCAGGATTGGTCAGGAATGGACGTTTCTAAAGCTTCGCACTTCATCAAAAGCTGCATCGTAAGCCGTTTCCCACTCAAGTCCTCTCTAACCTATTTTTTTAAATCTATTTTTTCAATACGAAACTTTTCCAAGAGTTTTGATGGAGCATTGGGTGCACGGCCAGGATTGGAAGGACACGGGGGTCTCACATTTTGCGGAATTGCTGCCTTGTCACTCATGGGTACCTTAGACACAACGCTAAATCCTTCCCAAGTATTGATGCACTGAATAAAAAAAGCAGGTCAAATTTTTCGATTTTAGGTGGAAAGATTAATCCGCTGGTGCCTGTTTCGCCAAGGAGAAGGCTTTCAAGGCCGACCGAATAAACCTTATGACACCTGCTACTCATTTTGGATTGGCGCTACCCTCAAAGTACTAACGTATTCAAACGTAATTTTTGTAATAAAAAAATTCTGTTTCGCTCCTGTTAGATCTTAGATGCTCAACAATTCCTCAGCAAAGACCTAAATCGAGAATTTATACTATCCACCCAAAATTCCACTATGGGAGGCTTAGCTAAATGGCCTGAATCAACACCAGACCCTCTCCATACTTATTTAGGTGATAACCAAATGAAATTTTAGTGTCTTATTTTAATGTCTTAATTTTTAATGTTATTTTAATGTCATAAATTTGAATGTCTTAGAAAGATTTTTATTTATTTTCTTGCCCAATCATAAATGTTGCGGTTTTAATGGGTTCTCGTGTGGAAGTGGGTTTAGGTTTGTTAATTCCCTCTGGTTTTAGGTTTGGCGGGACTCAGTCTGCAAAGCGAACCTAATTTGCAACCACTTTCACCGGCATTGAACATAACTCTTCGCTCGTTTACCCATCTAGAGTCTCTTCATGCTCAATGGAAGGCCCAATCCACTTTAAACCATCGATAACGCTATCCAAAGTTACGTCATATGTGCACAAAGGAAACTATTGGAGCTTCCGAAGGAAGCTTTTATGTAATTGTGTTAATTTTCAGCTAGAACGTGAAGATTAAATACTTTAAAATCCGTATTTCTGTTTAGCTTGTTGCCGGTTGGCTTTCCCTTGAGCCCATGTGTTCTTTAATTCCACCTCTCGAGCTTTTGCCTGGATAAAAACAACAGAAATGTGTTTAAAACCATTCAAGAAATCAAATGCTTCTAAACTACAGGCGTTTGGTTACCTGATAAGCCAAATATGTGATTTGGTGACGAGTTTTGACCAACCCTTTCGGTCCCGCACCTGGTCTAAACTTGGACTCGTCTGTTTTTTCTTCAGAAAGCGCTTTAAGCTGATAAAATTGTGGATTGGGGTTAAGCTGAGCTTCACTAACCTCCACAAACTCCACTGGCCCCTCCCTTTTCCGTTTCCCTTGCAACCGTAGCAGCTAAAGGGAAGAAAAACATGTTTACAGTATGAATTTGGGGAAATTTACAAGTATTAGCCAAGTAAAGGACGAAAATTTACTGCTTCTTGATCAAAATCAACGGTTTCTAGGGGCGCAGGACCTGGTGGAGGTGAAAGAGGCCTGGGAGGAGGCTCGTACACTTCTATCGTGGGCTTAACTTGAACATAGGCAGTCCGTTCTTCTAATGGTGGCAATCTTTCAGCTTCTATCATATGAGGATCGAAAACTGGCGCGGCCTTGGTGAGCGAGAAAAAGTCACCTTCGTCTTCCTCGTCTGATTCGTAGGCTATAAGCTTGGGTACATTACAAAAGACAAAAAAAAAAACGAACGACACTTGATTCTTAATTTCAGATTTTTAAAGGGGTAATATCAGAAATATACCGGTTTAGTCATCGCTGGTTTTTTCTTAGGCGGCGGAACTGTAGGTCTGCGAGTTAACTGTTGAGGAATGAGGTTAGATTTCTTGCTGCTGTTAACTACGTTGCTGAAACCAGTTTTGGGAGGAGGTAAAACTGAAAATAGGCCCGAGATTCCTTCCGAGGAGCGAATTTTAAGCTTGGGTTTTGTGTCTTCCTCTTCTTCATCAAACTAGAAAAAAATAGTTATTCGAGCACTTGGTTTGTTTTACAAGGAGATTATACTTGTTTTAAAGATGGAATTGTTATCCTGACTCTCGTTTTCTGTTTCATGGGTTCGGATTTCAATTTCCCTTGCCTCACTTGCTCAGCAAGAGCGAGCTCTTTGGCTGACGGTTTAGGAATGTCTTCTGTGTCCATTGAAATTGTCGAATGTGGGACGATACCAGTAGGTTTGGGCAGGTGAGCCAACAAACTGAAGATGTCCTCTTCAACTTTCGCAGAGGTATTTGGAACCCGGAGCGACGCTCCATGTGGGTTTATCAAGGAGTCTTCTTCGTCATCCGATATTTGTCCACCTGTCTGAGTCTGACTGGGTTCTACAGTATTCAACAAGTTATTCTCGTTTTTTTCTGGTTGTTTTGGAGGAGGCAAAACGGATGCTAAAGAAAGTTTCTTTGTTGTTCTGACTGGTGCTATTGTTTGTTCTTCAGAATCACTTACATCGCTTTCGTCGCTATTCCCATACGCTACCAAATTTAGTGCCATTCTCACTCTAGGGTTGCAAGTTCTGTCAATTATTATATTAAGAACTTATTCACCTTTTGTTGACCTACGGAACTAGTACCGTACCTTTTGTTTACCTGAAAATGACATCGATTACAACACAATGTATTGAAATCGGTATATATGTTCGATTTTAGATAGAAAAACATTTGATTCTGCTTTATCAAACATGTCCAAAAGAAGATTTGTTTCAATAAATAACCAAAAAATTCTCTAAACAATGCTAAGGAGCTATAACTTAATGCGTTAATTAGTTTCCATTTTGTATCTTATTTCAATCCGCTCAAGAAGCCTTTTCAGTTTGGTATTGATGCTTGCCGATTCGATCACAAAACTGACTACCCTGTCGGTACCGCCAGTTTGAAACATTGATTTCAGTAGCTCTGATATCGATACTTATACTATTGCTTAACTTTTTGTCTTCATCTTCAAAATATTAAGCGTAACATCATTCTTTGCTTAGTATACCATAAAAATTTGAAATTTTACATGAAAATGACCAGATTATTAGTTATTTTTTTTTTTTTTTAAATAAGCTTTAAATTTGCGGTTGGAAAATTATCGATTACCGTTTCGATATTCGATTATACATCGTTCATATGACAAGTCCATGCCGGTAAAATGTAATGTGAGTTGCTGCGTCTAAAAGCCATAAATTATATAAGTAATAGCTTATTTAACACTTATATTCGGTTCATGTTTTATGATCATAGTATACTCGTACATGTCAAGCCAGATTTACGCCGTCTATCCCCAAGATTAGCTATTTTTAGGACCCCTAAATTCGTTGCCATTTCCCTCGCTTCTCGGTACTTCTCTTCTCACGCCTATTTCCTGCGGCTATATCTCTACCCCTAAAGTGACAAAAGCCGCGCCAAGATCTATATTTTGCCGTTCTACCGACAACAAGACAACAAGATAAAGCTCCCTAGCACATGGAAGCGCGAAACTAAAAGGCGAAGACAAGGCCGAAATTCCTGTCACGTCCACCAAAAAGAAATTAATAAGGCATAAATACTCTCAGTTAGTCACCCTTAGCTTTACAAGCTTCTAATTATTTCCAATACACTATAATTAACCTGAAAATTAATTACCCCTCAAATCTCCGTATTTCCTTTCCGTGCATAAAGAAAACTTTTTTCTTTTTTAGCATTTGATGGGAAATGACCCCCTTCAAAACAGAAAAAAAGACTCGATAGAGGAAGTACGAGCAAGCGAGTCGGAGGATGGGAAAGGAAGAGAGCTTATCAGGCGTGAAAATGCTATGCTAAAGCGCTACGGCGCGCAAATATAAAAGCGCAGGGTTTTGGGGCCTGTCCTTGGACTTGGTTTCCAGCTAGATAAGTATAAAGCACGACTATAGGGTTTGCCGTTTGCGTTCGCCTATGAGTCAGTTTTCTTCCAGTGTTACAAGTCGCTAGACCTGACATCCCTAGCCTCCTCGAATTGGTGCGTGTCTTCCTCAGTTTCGTGACCCAGCTTTCAAGATCAAAGAGTCCGTTGAGCCATGTCGTGATCGTGCTTGTTCGATTCCTTCCGAGTCAGAGTTCAACAAAAAACGAGGAAATTTTATTCGAAACAAAAATGATCGTTTTGGATCAAATTTGGTAATTTGATAAGATACTTCCAGCTGAACAATGCGGTAAATTGCATAAGGAAAATAATTATAAAAACAAACGCTTAAAACTCTAAAAGTCTGTTCATAGTAGTTTAGTCTAATTGAACTTTCGTGTTCAAGTGTCGTTTAGATGTCCTCAGCTTGAATAATAGTCTTGGTTATGGAAGGTAAATCCGTAGGTGGTTAATGGACACGGATTTTTTTAATAGCATTTGGAAGTAGAAAAAAAAAAGAAAAAGAAGGTATCAAAGGGGAGACGAGAGATGTAACGTATCCTTCATTTGCATATCAAGGAATAGAATCATTCTCTGTAATGGGTAAATCGATAGGCTTTTATATGTCGGGTTGAAAAGATGCGAGATTATTTTTTTGTACGTATATCTTTTTCATTTCTTTTTTTTAAATAAAGCTGGCTGGCAACATTGAAAGGGGAAAAAAAAGGTAGTTTTGAAAATTGTTAGAAGCTAAAAAAATATACGGATATTAAAATCAATATCTCTCATCTTCCCTCTGCCAACCCGTTTTTCATTTTTATTTTATTTTTTAAATCTGCATAAATATTTTTTTCTTTTTCTTTCTTTACTGAGGGTGCTCATCTGGGGTAACTTGGATTCATGGCTCTTATCTGCATTCCACCTTCGCGCAAAATTGAAATCAATATCCGTATTATCATGTTGGCACATATTCTTCAAGCCTTGAAAGACCTTCCAAGACAGGAGACAGATCAGAATTTCCTTTCAATCTCTTTACGGAAAAATAAAAAGCGAAAAAATTTGGAAAATAAAGTTATTTATTTTAATTTATTTAAAAATTGTCTTTTAAGAATTTTTTTGAATAATGTACTTATAAAAGGTATATGGAATTTCCAGTTAACAGTTCCTAGGGAAGCAATTTGCATTAAGGAAGTATAGCGGCCAGTTACATCAAAGAGCTAATTGTTATGAAGTTCCTGGCAAATTTTGACGCGGTAGTATCCGTTTAACCTCTGCGAATATAATACTCCCACAATTAGGGACATAGAATGAAAGTGGTTTATTTTTTATTTTTAGCGAAGTGTTTGTTGTTTTTTGTAAATAATTACAACTCCAATTAATAAATTACAATAGAAACAGAGAAAGTCAGAGGCCCTTTTGAAGAACGAAGTTGCTAATGTGGTACATTAAATTATCGTTTAACTAGTTATTATTACTCTAGGCAGCCCTTTACGTTTAATTCAGAGAAATCTCAAACAAAAAGAGATTTTTCTTTTAAAATTTAGGGGAAAGAAGAAAGTTTCGGATTTAATTCGTATTGGCGAAGGTATCTGACCGGCTTGGAGAGCTAAATGTGATGTTGTGCTGGCCGGATGCTCTTTTTCCGTTAACGCTAGCAACGTTGCTTAACTAATTGGACGTTTTTTTCTTCTTTTTTTCTTCTCTTCAGGTACCCCAAGTGGGCCTTGGAAGCAGTGGTGGTCTCCTGGATACTTATTTTGGGCATCAACAGAACAGCAGGCGCTTTAATTTCATCAGCAAGAGGACTGTCCGGTAAACTCCTCGTTGTGTAACTGGCGTCAGTTTTTTTTTTCCGCAGAAATAGAAAATGTCATGCCCGGACTGACGCGGTCATAAAGGGTAGAAATCTTCTTCGCATTCCTTTCGTCTGTTGCCAAATTTGTATTTCTGCGCCCGTTACTTCCCCCTTTTTCCTCAATGCCGTAAACAGCCGGTTTCGGGCCTGTTTACGTCGATAGGACACACAACAGAACCCCCGCAAGTTAACGCTTGGGAAGGTTTTGTATATAATTTAACATGCAGCTTTTAAAGCGCTTCAGAAGTTTAGGATTTAAACGAGTGGAGAAGATTTGGGAGCTTTTATGGGCGTCTATGGGGAGAAAAGCTTGAGAAAGGCTTTTAATCTCGTCTGGTGGGTAGTTCTCAGGTTTTTAGAAGGTTTTGAAGGGGGATGGCGAGTTTATCGTAAAGAGAAATTATGAAACTCAAAGAATTTGCCATGGATGTCACGTCAGATCGGGCAAAGGTGGAACGTCGGAAGAGCACGCGAGTTCAGCCATTTGCCAGCTGCGAGCAAATTGTTTGATATTTGGACAGCTTGTCCAGCCCTGAAACCGGTTAATTTCGTAGTGGGATGGCGAATTGATATTCACGTGGAGATAGAAAGTGACAGCACGACAAATTTGGGAAGCAAAACCTCCCCAGCCTGTTGCACTTGCGTGGTCAAATACCGAACAAATTGAGAGCACACCCACGTCTTGTGCGGTCCAAATCAGGATTTATTTCTGTACAATTCCTCGGCAGAAGGAAGGGCCATTGAGGAAAGTCGAGAGAAAGCCTAGAAGAGAGGCTTAGGATAGTAAAAGGCAAGATGCTTTAACATTTTTGTAGAAGTGGGACGAGCTAGGCATCCGCAACTACAGTATATGAGCCGCGTTCGTTTTGACGAAAGTTTAACCGACTGAAAAGTCTACCAAAGACTTGCGCTTATAAACGTTCGAGATCGGTACACTTTGGACTTGTTAGCGTTTTATTTAGCTGGTCGTTAGATTTTTGAAAGTCGACTTTTAGTTTTGATCTCAAGTCAGGGAAATCTATACCGTAGCGGTTCTCAAACTGTGCGCCGCGGTAGGCTTGCAGGGGCGCCGCGAAAGATTCCTGTAATTGCATAGATGCAGCAATTATATCGCCCTATGTTCTAAGGGGCTCCGCGCAAGCGGCGAATATGTTCCGAGGAGCGCCGCGGCGAATTGGGGGATACTGTTAGTGCGCCGCGAACGAAAAAGTTTGAGAACCCCTGCTATAACGAGTACTCATGTGCCCAGTCTGAAAGTTAGCCCCGCCACCTTTTTTTATTTATTTAATTTTTTGTTACGCGTGTGCCGAAGAGACTGCGTTATTTTTAAAAATACGCTACTTCTAGTATTTTTTAATTTTTTTTTTTTTTAAATTATTTTAATGGGCAATCAACGATATTTTCCTCGAAGTATTGAGTTTTGGGTCAAGAAGCACGAGCGCAAGTTGCAAACAACCAATGGGAGACAATTGTCCCGTTAACATCTTCCTCAGCTACATCTTCAATTGTTCGGATAATGCTAAAAACTGATTCAAGAAATGTAGAAATGAACTCTGCCCCACAGAGTAAAACAGGAATTTGCTATTGAAATCTATACTGGAAAAAATAACGATTCGTATCTTGTGTATTTTCGACAAGCACCACCCCATAGGTGGAGCAATTGTACATTTATGCTTATAACCGTTCGTTTTGGACTCAAGACTTTCCAAATCGACTTCCTTAAACGTTTAAAGTTTAGACTAAGACGAACGCTTGAAGCGTGAGTCAAGGAAGTTTGGTTAGTCTAAGTTTAAGTCGAATGTACAAAGCAAACGCGGCTTTGGGTTTCATACTGTGCCCGCCATGTATCGTTTCAAATTAGAGAATCTTGTCCAAAAAGATGGTTCGCGAGGAAATCTTCTCGCGAATAAAGACAGTCTTCTATTCCTGCTATAATCTGAGGCAGTTTGTTGCTGATGCATTTCCTTGTTCATGTGATCAAATCAGGCTTGTACGGATTTGGAGTTGATTTGCACTTTACGCAAGTCCGGATTAAACCTATTTATTGGTACGTTAAGGAATTGGTTAAGTTCGACAACTCTTTTTTTGTAAGCGAGATGAACTTGCACTTGATTTGGGATAAATTGTTTGAGATGAATTTGGAAGGGAGTTGGATTTTCACGCCAGGGGATTTGCATGTCAGAATAAAGATGGCAACTCGTTTCTAGAAATTTCAGTAGAAATCAAGTCAACATTTTCACCAGGAACCTATGACGCAGTCAGTACATCCTTTTCACTCTAGAAAGATGCAAAAGTTGAAAGGTGCTAATTGGGGGAAATAAGGGGAAAATAGGGTGTAACGTATTATAGACTGCCTTCACTTTAAGCTTCCAAGAATAGCTAGTGGAAAGGAATAGCTCAACGAGTCCTACATAAAGTCTAATTTGTTTCCAATCAGTCTGCAACGAAGTCTTGCCTAAAAATGGAGTCCTGCATGTATAAGTATTAACACCCTTGCTAAGGGTTACTCGTTTGAAGAAGGTACCTTTCAGGTCACCTGCAACATCTGCCGTGGGGTTCACTCTGCCTTGCGTAGAGACATTAGAGGGTGTAAATTCAGGGTTCTTCGAGAATTTGTGTAAATAGTTGCCAATTTGCATTTAACGGACTTGTTCAACTCCTTTGCCAGGAATTGGACTTTGATTTGAACTTGTATAAAAGTTAGTACAAAGACTGGGATGTGGGACTGGAGTTGGTTTGTAGGTCAAAAGAATGACTAGGATTTGTTGCAGTTACTTGTAACTGAGCGAAGGGAGTTGGACTTCGTTGAAATCCTTTTTTTCGGACTTGCGTACAAGCCTGGCTCGAATTTAGCTTGGCCGAATTTAGACGTGCGTTCAACGCCATCTGTGACTTTGTAACACAACTAACTTGGTGACGGCGCACCGAAATTGCCGTTGCCCAACACTGAAAGTGTAATACTGTACTTCGAAACACAAGTCAAGTGTATATTACGTTTTGTTTTCATCTTTCCTGCGCTTTTTTCTCTTTTCAAAAGAGATAAGACTTATCGAGTGCTTAGAAAAGACATTAATCCCCCTTTCGACTATAAGTACTGTGTACTGCGAAGGCGAAGCTACAAGAAGAAAGATATTGCGTTATATTTAGGTCCTCTTCTTCGGATCTCTGGGCACTTTTAGCCCTTGATAGCGAAGAGAAAAGCCGCTTAGAGCCCTCGTAACGCGGCCTTTGATGCTAGGAAGACTTAGTTTCTCCCTTTTCAGCCCCCAAGATTTCGTAGATCTTTTCCAACACCGGAAGAAGAACATAACTTTGAGGATAGCAGGAGAGAGGGGAGAGACTTATGAGTACTTGATGGGAGAAATAAGAACGTTGAGCTTATCGCTTGAGCTATTGTTGACAGACAATAATAGACGAGGGTATTATTTGGTGTTATCAGCCTCATCTCCTTGCCCGGCTTCAACCTTTCCAAGCATTTGTTCAAATATTGGAGATAAATGGACTTTATTTTTCTGGGCCAATTTTCGACGGAGGACTTCCGTGAAGTGAAGTGAAGCTCTATCGACTCTTAATTTCAAACGTTAATTCCGTTCCGTTTCTATGCACAAATGTGTGACAAATTTGCTACGACGAGAATTTGTGAAATGAAATTAATACATTTTTCTAACGAATCGAAGTTTGCAATGGGGTTACAATTAAGTTACTGTAAGGAGAATCGTAATTTAGCTAGAAACGCTTGACACGAAGATTAGTTGCGCAATGTTGTTTTTTGTGTGTAATTGGTAACAATTGCATTAATGTAAGATTTTGAGACAATTTTTATTTATTTATTTATTCTTTCTCTAGGGAACGCAGATTTGGAGGAAAAGGACCTGTTGCAAGTAATCAGTGTGCCCTTCGATTCTTCCACGAATGGTTTGGATTTTGAAGCTGGGTCCGATGGCTTCCCCGCATTTGGTATTCGCAAAGGCGCCGATATTCGAGTCCCTTACCGACTCATCATGCCTGAGAAGCTCTATCCAGACTTCTCACTACTTCTCACCGTCAGACACGATATTCCAGACGGAAGCTACGTCTTCGCTATTGTCAACCCTTTGGATACGGTTGTCCAGCTGGGAGTTTATATCGGACCTGGAGGACCGGGAAGGAACAATATCACTTTATACTACACCGATCCGGGCCAACTTTCTTCCCAGGTATTTTTTAATTTTTTTTTGTTTTAATTTGATTTGAATTTAGAATTTAAAATATCCGTCAGGAAAGCTTGATGCGCACCGATTAAGTTCACAGAAATCTTGAAGTAGTAATTTTCTTAAAAAGTAAAACAACGATAGAGACGTTTAACAAAAAAATCAAGAGGGAAATTAGAAAAAAAATCGGAAATTTTCCAAATGCTAAAACGGTTTCCTCCATATGGTAATGGTTAATGGCACATAAAGGTAATGGAGCTTTAGCATATGTTTGGCGTGCTTCACTACACGATATCCATTACTGGGCGTTCCCCACTAACGTCTTTTTCTTTTCTTTCTCGTACTTTTCCTTGTAATAGGTTTTAGCTGGGTTTGTAGTGTCTGCCATTACTAAAAGATGGACTCGCCTGGCCTTTGCCGTCAGTGGAGACCAAGTAGCTCTCTATTTAAACTGCCGACCCCAAGAAACGATCACCTTACCCGTACCCCGGCCACGCCCCTTGGATCTGGATTCCGCCTCCACACTCTACATCGGCCAAGCTGGTCCGTTGCTCAAAGGGGAATTTGTGGTAAGTTTTTTTTTTTAAGCCATTTTATTTTGTTGTTTTGTTTTCGCAAGACTGAAACCATGAGAGCGAGGACTCAACAAAGGTCACAATTCCACATATGTATAAAAGAAAGATTTTGTCCAGCTTGAAAGTCAAAACCAGACCCCATACGTCTTTTAAAACACAAGCTATATGGTCCCAAACGGCTTTTTTAGAAGAGAGGGAAGACAGCGGGTTCCCATGATGCAAATGTTAGTTGTGCCCTCTCCTCCTTATATGGACTTACACTTATGAGCTGCTTTTATTATAAGAAGTATAATAGCCCAGCGGTTTGGCTGACTTGAAGCGCCCCAAAAATTTCGACTTTCCATGCAAATTCGCATCTTACAATGGAGAAGGAACTTGAAAAAGAGCAGGACCGGTTTGAGCGAAAAATCAAAAAACATGGGATAGTTTACATTACAATTATTAAGTATAACATAAGAGTTTGGGTTTGATAGTTGGGGATCCGCATTGTGAGCTCGAAGACGTGTATTTTTGATACCCACATGCTATAAGGTCTAGATTTAAAAAAATATTATGACATCACGATTTGTCAAACATTCCTAAGTTCATATCTGTAAGCACTAAAAGGAACTATATAATCAACTATTGAAGGACTAACACAACAAGATCTTTGAAATAAGGGTTTAAATAGAATAGCAATGAAATCCTGTGACTATACGTCCTAATGGATTTATTGCAAATATTCAATGGGGTATGTCTTGTATCCCAGACAGGGAAGCAGTTTCATGTCTGAAATCAGGGTAAGATAAACCTAGTGAATGTACTTCAACCGTCTGAGGTCATCAATTACCTCCCCACTCCCAGAAAAAATAAAATCGGTATTTTTGGTAAGATCTTGTATTGCTCTTATGTCCTAAAACGTCGTTTGCGGAACGTACAGAAATATATTCTTGGAATGGTAAAAATAAAACCTAGCAACCTTATCATCTACAATTGAGAGTCATCAAATTAAGACAAAAAGTTCGATTTTGGTGAGGTATTCATCAAATTGCGAACTTTTTACATTTACTGCTAATTAATGTTTGTCTCTGTTCCATATCCGTCGTATCATGGACGAGAACTGCAACAAATTTGATATCGGATGACTAAAATATCTAAAACGATACCTCTTAAATGAGATGACGTCATGATATATGCCCATCCCCTCAGTCTATAGGTTTATACAGTAGGACAACAATAGTAGATTCAGGTAAAAGGCCAGAATATCATATGGTAAAATTCTCAAACCTCCCAGCGCAGTTCAAAAAAGGCAACGACGGTTTAAAAAGAGGTCGGATGCAGGTCGGATCTTAGGTCGGTCCAAAACTCCGTAGACTGGCGACCTTTCTCTCACCCGGGAGAGAGGTCGCCAGTCCACGGTTTTGCGAATGTTTTGTTCTCTTCTCTAACCCTTTTTCTAGTAGACTCGGAATGCCCACCTTCCGGGGGCCTGGGCAAGTCTGTGAACCCAGACTCTCGGATGTTCTTTCGCCCCCGCACATCCTCTTGAGACAGAGAAAGTCGGTCCCGAAACCTTACACTGGAAGCTACCCTTGTTATCCTAGGTTAAAGGACCAGCAGTTGTTATCCTATATACTGTGGGTTTACACAGTAAGAGTAGATTTACACATGAGGTTATGCGAAGGTGAAGGAACATAGAAGGGATGGATTCACAAACTTGCCCATCCTACCCCTAGAGCAGGCATTCCTAATCTACTAGAAAAAGGGTTCCCCAAAGGGAGTAAAACATTCACAAAACGGTGAACTGGCGACCATTCTCTGTATTCTCGACTTTTGGACTGCCGGAAGATCCGACCGGTAATGTGCTTTGTAGAGCGGGTCGTTATCTTTTTTGAATTGTAAATGGAAAGTTTTAGAATGTACCCCTTGATGTACTGGCCTTTTACCCGAATCTACTTTCGTGACTGAGAACGTCGGCCCAAAACCTTTACATTGGAAGATACCCTTGTTATCCTACAGTACAAACCGGATACGGTGTCCATGCTCCCCCTTACATTGGGTATACCAGTCTGGGTATAACGACTAGACTTGCGACTAGAAGGACACTGCAAGGAAAGGGACCGGTTTCAACGAAAACCTGACTTTGATATAACTTTTCGCGTTAGCTTCCTAATCAGTCTTTTTATTTCCTTTGGAAACAAAAAGAAGGGAAGTCCATCTTCGCTTTTCTTAACGTATTCACAAAGGCGGCTTTTCTTCAGTGCTTGCGCATAATTCATTGTGTTTACTTTTTGTTACCGGTGTGTTTTTCGCGTCTCTGTGCGAAAACGACTTGATATATGTTTGATTTTTTTAGCTTAATTTATTGCCTAGAAAAAAACATCATACCTTCAACTGTCACTTTGATTTTTCTTAAATGTCAAGCATGCTAGCTTTTTTTATTTATAGTAATGTCCCAGAATTCCAAACGTCGCCATTTTGTATTTACTTTTTGACTGCATTCAAGGAAATCCAAGGGGGATTTTAAGTTTACTTTTTTAATTATTTTTTTCTTCTTCATAGTTTATTATTATTATTTTTGGTGGGGGTGCTAATGTGTTTGAGTAAACCAGTTCATGATGTGAAACAATAACGTCATTGGAGCTTTTTTTTATTGAAGTTGGGGGATTTGGATATCAAGTTTCTTGGCACGACCTCGCAACGCTTTATATATAAGGTTATATAAGCTTTGATAAAGAAAAGGAAGAAACCCCTTTCTATTTTGACTATTTTAAATTATGCATATTTCAGAAGAGAATTCAAGAGAGAGAGAGAGAGAATGTGTATAAAAGGAGGCCAAAACTTTGACTCTCACAAGCTGGTTTAGCATATGCCAAACCTGAGAGTGATGAGAAGTCGACTGCTGGGTTTGTCTGTGTGGGCTTTATCTGTGGGATTTGATCGCACACGTGGGTTGATTGACATTTGAATTCGTTTAGGAGGTGTGGTAGGGAGGGGGTCCCATCCGGCCACTTCCCAGCTGCAATTTTTTTTTTAGCGTTGCACCTTTTTTTTATTATGCATGTAACTTATTTAATTGCATGTTATATGCCAGTTACCGATTTGAAGAATGGACTGATCAAAAGAAAAAATGGGAATTCGGCGGAGTTTAAGTAGTTTAAGTAAAAGTTAAAGAGAATATGTAGCAAAGGAAAGTCTTGTGGGTTTAAGTATTTTACATTTTTGAAAGTTTAATCGTTTTTGAAAGTTTTAAATTTAATAATAATTTCATTTAGTAAAAAAATGAAAGTTTAAACCTTAACGATTTGAAATCAAATCTAAGTTTCTTAATGAGGGGTTGTGAAGGTGAAAATGTAAATATGGATAGCGTTAGAATGTTGGTTTAGGACAATGGACAATTTATAAAAATAAAAAAAACTTGCAAAATTTGTGAAGCAAATACTGTAATCTAGTTAATTATATTCTTGGTCGGTAATAGAAAATTACGCCGGTCTCTCATTAAAAAACTGGAGACGGACCAGAACTTCCAGACATTGGCTCGTCTCATTTTTTTTCTTTCTGTTTAAACTCGTTTGTTTATCTTATGAGGAAAAGCAGGGCTAAAGGTCTGATTTAATGCAAAAATAACGCAGAATTTTCTACGTAGACAGGCGAAGTTTTGATAAGTTGTGACGGGTAAGACTAACCCGAAAAAAGAAGCACGGGATTAAGGTTATGTCAACATCGATGTCATGTATGTCTATCCAGCGACGTCTAAAAGTTTTTGAAAGGGAAGTTGGCTGCCATCACATCACTATCACATCACACACAGCCACCTACACACATATTCCATGAGTCAGTTTTTTTTTTTTTGTTTTTTTGCCCATTGCAAACTTGCACTTTTGGCCCTTTTGGAAGCTGCGTTGTTTGGGACCGTCAGGGAGTAGAGGATGCCAATGGAAAGTTATGAACAGTTTGGGAGAGCTTCCTTTTTGGACAGATAAAGTGCTTGTTCATGCCGGATGTGTATTCGTAAAATTCGGGGCCCATCTGGCCCGCCTTGTTCTCTTGTACCGCCATGCTCACGGGATTTTCAAGTTATTTTTCAGTTTTAATTTTAATAATTTGTTGGCGGGAGACAGCATTGTCCAAGCGTTTATTGACATTTCAAATCGAGAAAAGTCTGTTTGTTTTTGCCTTTCCAAATAGGGTTCACAAAACGAGCTTTATACGCAAAGTATACGTTAGGATGATTGGAAAGTTTGAAAGAGAATTTATTGGATTTTTTTTTTATGATTTCACAGGTTCAGGCAAAGCTGTGAAATTGAATTTTAGATTTTTAAACTAAATTTTTAAACTGAATTGATTCCTTGAACTTCTGAAGCTCAGGATTAAAGTGTAGAGGCGTATAATACTTGGTTTATAATACGAGTACTGTCTTATTGGTGAGATGTGACGAAATTGGAAGAGTTTTGTAAGTTTAAGAAAAGCATTCTTAGATTGTCTTTTTAATTACCGCAGTAATTTTGAGTCGACGGTTAGCTCGGAAATATAATTTTGATCTAATGTAACATTATCGAACTATTAGAGAATTTTTGACAGAAAAAAAATTCATTTAAGCAAACCATTAAAAAATAATTGGGCAAATCTATATTATCAGGAGATTTTCTGTATAAAAATTTTTAAGCCATTTTCGCGAGTCTTGCCCTACAATACAAGTTCACTGGGTTAACGCACCCGTAAAGCTACGCTTGTTTCACCAAGCTACCACAAGGTGGGGCGTATTGTCTTGCATGGGTGAACAGTATATGAACGCGCAATGGTTCTTCGCATAAACCGGCCAGCAAGGTAACTGTATAACATACTCAATTTGCAAGAAATTTGTCTTTTAAAAAAAGCTTTGCTATAATGTCTAGGGCGAGATAATTTCCAAATTTGCAATTTTGCTTAATTTCACATAGTTGAAAAGGCAATTTGCATTTTTCCAAATTAGTAGAGGCAAAAATAAAAAATAAATAAAGTTGTCCTTATCCTCCGTATTAATATTACCTACATTACTGTAAAATTTTTTTTTACAAATCTCGTGTACTCTTTTAAGATGCGTTCCCCACGCTATCCTACCATAGAAAACAGTAAGCTAGATGGGAGCTTTGAGCATGGAGTGAGCTTTACCGCCGCTAGGCGCACCGGCAGCGCCGACATCAGCGAACGTTTTGCCTTCGTCCCATTGAACCAAAGCCGTCTGGCCCGGCACAAATACGGTGTCTTTCTTAAGAAAAGCTTCAGTGGCCCCGGACTTTCGTGAGTTGGCCCTCGCTCTCTGCCTTTCCCCTAAGTGCCTTACAAACAAAGCTCCGCCAAATCGTTTCTTCCAAGTGTTAAAAAGTCCCAAATTCTCAATTTTGTCAAGTGTTTCTGTAAAAGAGTGCTCTTCATTTCAGAAGTGTTTCATAACCCTTTTAGCTCGTAGGGAAAAAACGCTTTCATTTCAAAACTTTAAAACAAAACTCCCAATTAAACTGCCCAAGTTGGTTCCGTTCTCTAATGAGTAATTAGGCAGATTTATTCGTTCCAGCGTCTGTATACCATGAGTTTTGACGAACAGCCTCGTTTTCCTTTCTGTTGGCCACATTCCATTCTGAAACTTTTTTTTAAGCAGATCCAAAGTTTTTCTTTCATGTCAAAGTTGAACTTTGAAAAATTTACTTAGAAACAAGTGAGCGCAAGCAAAATATGGCGAAGAGAACTTGACTTGAATGCTTAATTAATTTGACTCCGAATTATTTATTCTATTCACGCTCGGTTCTGGTTGCTCTGCCTACATGGAAGTTTGGTCTAGAAAAGTGTTACTCTGGAAATGTAACATTTCGCATTTTGTTTTCTCTCACGGGATCCAATTTTAAAAATTTATTTTTTTTAATGGGCAGGGGAGTAACTTAGTAGCAACTTTGAGATTGCCTTGACATAGAATTAATGTAATTTGATCCTTGAATGCCTACCAAGGTTTTTTGATTCTACGTTGGGAAAAGGGGAGGGGGTAGGGAGTCTTTTTTCTTTCTTTTTTAAGTTTTCGCGTTGGAATCATGTATTGGAAAATTCACGAGACTTTAAGGCTGTACGCTTCTTAATTTGTATACAGCCTTGGCCTTTAGATGGGTTGATGTGTGCCTGTTCTATGCTCGTAAGGGGGAGAAAGGCACACGTTCGTGTTGGTGAGAGGCATTTTGGATGCTTGGAGGGAGGCAAAAGCAAAAACCTGTTTTTATGATGCAAGTATTGCTGTCGTATGTGAAGTTTATTCTAGTTTATTTATCATTGAGGAAAAGAGTTAACTGTTTTAACTCATCTCCATCCAACAATGAATGTAATCTTATTTTGGGAAAGTTAAGAGAGATTCACTGTTGCCTAGTTGCAAATTCCTAATTATGAATGAATTGGTTAATTGTTAAATTAATAAATAACTGTGAATGGGTGACATCTTCTGGCATCATTCCCAGAATAGGCTTTAACCACAGACGTGAACAAGAAGCAGTGAGTTAATTACTTAGAGTATGAGACGTTTAAATGTGTGATTTAACGAAAATTTACTGGTCGTATCATGGAAATTTGCGACTTAGGGTAAAATTGGGTAGTACGACTCGTCAGTAATCGACAGTCGAATCGGTAGTCGAATCTTCATAAATCGACAGTCGAACAGTCGAATCATTAGGAATCAACAGTCGAATCAATAGGAATTGACGGTCGAATCAATAGGAATCGATAGTCGAGTCAACAGAAATCACCAGGCGAATCCTAGTAGAATATCAGGACCGTCTGAACTTACGTTTCAAAGAAGTAGCAAAAATTTGGGATTAATATTTTAGAAAATGGAGCGTTTTTTCTTAACGAATTAACCGTTTGGGACCATTTTAGGTTAGGTGCGATTTTTCTCTCATGTGTGTGTGTGTGACAGATGGTTTAGCAGGTGGTGTGACTTGCTTCTATAGTGCCTGGAATATGAAAATATGATTAATTGAACGAACAACCCATTTTGAAGGAAGCTCTGTTTAAAAAAATCACAAAATTCAACACGCACATTTTCGCATTGTGATTTGTGGCTCGCTACTGTTACATCACAGCAATGTTTTCACTTTGGAGTACGTGTGTGACATGGCTGGCGTTTTTTTTATTACAGGGGGCCATCCAAGAATTGAAACTCAACAATGTTCCTCACTTGGCACAGGTCCAGTGCATAAACACCATATTACCGGTAAGTTCCTCTCCCTTTTTTCTCTCTCTCGCATTTTTACCTGATTCAGTATCATGATAGTTATGGCCTAAAGGGGGATTTTGGTGTAGGGATTAGGGTTTAGTCACGGTTAAAATTGTTGGACAAACGCCCCCCTATTAAGTTGGTTAGTTGAGGGGCTAAAGTTTACCACCAAAAATGCCACTTTCGGGCTAGATATTTGGGTTTGGTGGTCAAACAAGTTTTTTTTATTCTTTTTTTTTTACACGGTGAGGCTTGCGTTCGTGGATCGTTTTAGATGGTAGAACTTTCAATTTTTTCTGTAAAATTATTGCAGGGAATTTTCTTCTACAATGCCCGAGCAAAAAAACATGAGTTTGGTATTATTACGCCCACCAGCAGGAATGGTTTGTTTTCATTGGTATGAAGTGGTATTTTAACATATTGCTGACGTAACGTGTTCATGTGAGGAAAGTCAGCACTTTTTCTTTTGTTTTTCTCTATGTGTATTGGTTTTGGAAGACGGGCTTTTCAAGGCGAGTGTATGAACAACAGCAATCTGCTGTTTGAATAGACTTCCCCCTTCTCTTTTTACCTTATTTGTAACGGTACTTGAACTTGAGCTAGGAAATGCCGCTGGCGTAGTAGCATTTAGTTTTTTTTATTCATTTTTTTCTAAGAAAGTCGTTTCTTACATTGGGATGTTTTGACTCAGGGTGTCGAGATTCGTGTTAAGCACTTCAAAACGTTTACTTTGATATCCCACATGCTTGGCTTTGCCTGAGAAACAGATTGTGATGACGTCACATGGTTTATGCGAAATGCTCTGTTACATCGGCTGATTTCAGTAGGGCTTCATTACGAAACAAAATGCAAAATAGAGTTGGAATAGAGGTAGTGGTAACAAAAGCTATCGAGCTATGCTCATGTCAGTTAAAAAGTCATGTTATCGACTCCTCAAAAAATGTTCGATTTTTCAAAAATTCATTTCACTGCATTGCCCCCCTATGTCGAGAGTGTCTAACTGGTTATCACACAGCAGAAAACTAAGAATATTTTGAATCAGAGTGATGAATGCCATCGGTCAACATCACATGACTAACCCAGATGAAATTAACATTTGCAAAACGAAGATTATATCGTTAGACCACATTTTTGAGAATAGCGGATGTCTCGCCGAATGCTTAACCTTGAAAAAGCCATCAAGTAGTAATTCGAAAATCATTATGATAAAAGACGAAACTTTCACCGATTGATACCTGCATGAGATGATTACGTCATCGTGTTCACCCAAACGTGTTCTGTTTTGGGTAACATATGCGTGACCATAAACTGTAATTGGACTAGATCAAGACTCGGATAGCAGCTGAAAACGTTTTTCATGGAGCCTTCTCAAAGAAGTTTATGTGCTAATTATCTTGTAGCGAAGCTCGGCTTCATTAATCGTCTGAATTCAAGTCGACAACTTTATTAAAGTAAATGCTTTTTTAACAACCTGTTGAGTGACCCCATACTCTCCCGCTTTTCGGTATGCTCGGTCGAGGGGAAAGGAACAACAGAAAAGGGCCATATAAGAAATTTGGGGCTTATTTGCTCATGCTAATTCAGAACCCATCTCCTTGAAACAATCGCGTACGCATAGTTAATGAGCCACGAACCTGCACTACAGGTTAGGCAAAGACCAAGACAAAAGGCTCCCGCAGATTCCGGCTTACCTTCGGCGGAACTCCTTTAAAGGCTCACTCTGCTCTCTCTAGGCCTATTTCGTCTAACCCTCTTTACCCCCTTCTATCTTCTTTATGAGTAAACCTTACTCGGCGCGAAACATTCTTTTCCATAAAAAAAAAGTTTGGTCACGCGCCATTGACATTTTTCTGAAAATGGAGGTTGAAGGTTCATTCCCTAGTCTAAGGTTCCCCCCGACAATACATTAGATCGTTATGAGTACTTTATAGACCTTAACGCCCTTTAGCTTCTTTGGCCTGGTCGATACAAGAGCGCGAAAGATTCCAAAATTTCGTGTTTCTTATCCCCTAAAGAAAGGGGGGATAGGGCAAAAAAGGTTCGGTGGAGGAATTTATGAAGACATCTAACACTCCGACATGGAGGCCCACCTCCTGTTATGTTGTTCCCACCCTTCTTTTGACGGAGTATGTTTAACGGGTGAACATATTGATGGTGGGAGAAAACTTGAAGCTCGTTAGGAAGAGACGTTTCGTTCCTTTAGAGTGCTATGCAAATGTCGTGAATAAGGAGGGTACTCAATAGTGTTTGTATTGATGTTTGCTAGCAGTGTTTATTAGTTAGGAAGCCCGAAGAGGTCCCTTTTAGGAAGTTTTGAAAGAACAGGTTCTTAGGACGCGACTACCTTTTGATTTATTTTTTTGGTGTAATTTAAAGGGTTCTCCTAACAGGAATCGTGTTTGGGCCGAAATAACACGAAGATTGATACGTGACATGGTCGTGTACGTGGAGACTTAAAAAAAAACTGATGTCGTAATTAACTGCGAAACGTTCATTTGGAGTCACCTCTGGGATGGGTGTAATGTAATCACGTGAAAGAGCTCGTAAAAGAAGACCCGTAATTTTACATTAAATATATGTAATTATTGTTCAGATTTTCTAATTGTACCGCCTTTTATCACGTGTATGTAATTTGATAGATTTTCCAATAGCGAATTATGTTTAAGTAACGCATGACATGAGCCGCGTTCGTTTTGACGAAAGTTTAAGTCGACTTAAAAGTCTACTTCAAGACTTGAGCTTATAAGCGTTCGAGATGGATAAACTTCGGGCTTATGAGCGTTTTATTTAGCTGGTCGACTTAGACTTTGAAAGTCGACTTTTAGTTTTGGTCTCAAGTCAGGCAAGTCTATAACGAGCACGCATGTGCCCACACTTAAACTTAACACCGCTCCCTTTTTCATTTGTTTCCTTTTTATTTGTTACGCGCTTGCCGAGAGACAGCATGCTTTTCAAAATGCGCTACTTTTAATATATGTTAGTTCTTTTAATTCTTTTAATTGCCAGTGAACGATTTTTCCCTCGAAGTACAGTATTGAATTTTGGGACAAGAAGCATGAGCGTAAGTTGCAAACAATCAATGGAAGACAATTACACCGTCAACATCTTCCTCAGCCACATCTTCAATTGTCCGGACAATTAACTGCCCCCACAGAACAGAACAACAATTTGTATTTGAAATCCATAGTAAAAAAAACCGAACAATTCGTATATTGTTTATTTTTGACAAGCGCTACCTATGGGTGGAGCAATTGTAAACTTATGCTTATAACCATTCGTTTTGGACTCAAGAATTCCCAAGTCGATTGCAGTAAAGTTCGAAAGATTAGACTAAAACGAACGCTTATAAGCGTAAGTCAAGGAAGTTTGGCTAGTCTAAGCTTAAGTCGAAGGTGCAAAACGAGCGCGGCTTTTGTACAGTACAACTTTCATTGTTGTGTTACCATTAGTTTATTGTCATACAAGGACAATCAAATTTTGGCAGCCCACGAAAATTGTTGAATTTTTCTCCAGTGAAGTCGGCATAATGGGTTCCTACGATCGAAAATGCTGAAAACTAGTCACCTTAAGAGCAGAAAAGCCAAAACAAGGCAGATCACCAAGATTTCTAGAACTTGCAGGTGACGTCATTCTAGCGGGATAGCCTTTGATGGTAACACCCAGAATTCAGAAATAATCTATTAAATCAAATAATTTTCAATTAAATTACCAATGCCATGACTACAAAATCGAGTCAATCGTTCGTGGTATTTAATTCGAAAATGTGTTTTAAAGAAAGTCCAAATACATGGATGGCGGTTTGCGGTTTGGTGAAAGTTTGCTTTTATGGGGTGTGAAAAAGCTGTCTGCACGTCAACAGCTATTGCTTTGCCTGTTACAAACCATGATCGTCTCTCTCTCTAAACCCTCGAAAAAAAGAGAGAAACAGAGACAACGCTAAGCTGGAAAGTAGTTTAGTCTTTTTTTGGTGAGTTTTTAATGACGTCTGGAATGAGTGTTTGTTACGACCTTATACGACTATAGATTGCGAAGGGCGCATAGGACGGCCGTGAAGAGGCTAAAAGTAGGCGAGCGAGTCATTCCAGACACTTTCTCCGTCGTAAACTAGAGCTTCTATAGATTTTAGGAGCACTGCATGGGCTTCTGTTTTGCTAGCGCTTGGGAAAAGAAGGGCCTGGTGTGTGTGTCAGCGGTAATAGATTTGTGCGAGGTTGGCAATAACCTTTTTGGCACCAACAATACTCTCTAATGCGGGCAGCGATCTTATCGCATTCCCTTTACCTTGACGCGAAAGGGACCCGATTTATGACCACGATCTTTGACCAGTTTGTCGATAATGACTTTACTTGATGCCAATCAGAATCCATAACTCATGACGTGAACTCTTATTGTGTCCCTCTTTTACGTTGGGGTACACTATTGGACATCTTCGAGGGTTTTACTGGAATAGATTGCTAATTTAGCCGTTGCAGCTGGCCAGAAAAGGGAAAACGAGGGTGAAAAGCGATCAAAATCGCATTGTACACGCTTAAAAGTTACCAGAAACTTGCAAATCTTGTGGCAAAATCCTAACTTAGTAAACATAGTCCCAAACGCCATACGTTTGGCGGATAGTTGGCAGTTGATGGCGTCACTTTTCAACGAAAGGCAATGTTCGATAGCGTCTTATCCCGTGAAGAGCTTGCGGCACACGTTGGTTGCGAAAATCTATCGACTTAATGCGATTGCCTAATGACGTCACACGCTATTTAAGCTCGACAACACTCGTGATCTTCAGAACTGAAATTTTTGTGATTTAAATCGCTAAGATTAAGTTAAAAAGCGTATGTCACGGCATACAGCTCTCAAACCCACATCCGCAGATATCCCACACGCAATACTTCTCGGAACGTTCGCGAAATGTTGATGACATCACCAAATATTCGATAGCCAGTACCTCTGATACAGCTTATATCAAGCGGAAGACATCGTTAAAATCAAAATAAGGAACTATCAAATGACGTCACCAAATACATAACTGCATTCGATTACCTCCCCCCCCCCCCCCCCCCCCTTCTTCAACCCAAGACGGTTTTTCTTAACGTTGATTGGCTGGGTAAGGACTGGATCTCTACCATGAGTCAAGTTGCAAACCGCAAAATTTGGCACGGGATCACTAATTTATTCCGCCAGACAGAAAAATACCAAGACCGAAATCTCTCAGTCACGAACCCACGTCTAATATACTTTGTTGCTGTTTGCGGTTTTAGTTATAGAGTTCGTTACACCTTGGAATCGCTGAAAACCTCCGACATTTCTTTCATAAAATATTTTTAAAAAATAAATAAAAATCTGTTCAAATCACGCATGCGCAATTGTGTATAGCCCCAGGGCTTTCGCAAGGATAGAAGGTTAAAACGTGATGCCGTAGTTCACCGGCCTTGCCCTGGATCTTGGGTGATCCGCTCATCATAAAGCTGTCACTTAGTATTTCTTTCGAGTTTTCTCACACACATGTTACGCGTTAATATGCAAATTTGTTCAGCTTGCCAAAACTGACTCGGTTAATTCGTTTTCCTTTGGCAAAGTTGGTCGTTCCAGCCAATAAAAATTGTTTAAAAAAAAGTCAGTGATTCATACCAAAGAATGATGAGAAGACCCCCAGCTTGGTTCTCTCAAAGATTACTTTTGGCTTCTATTTGCAAAAGATTGTCAGGCAGGCATTTTTTTTTATCAGTGGCTTGGATCCAGTTACCCTCTGGGGAAGTTCGCAATCGCCTTAAACTCTATGATTTATGCGCACAGCGTTTGGGTGTGGACGAGATGTTTGTTAACGAGGAAAAGCGATTTTCCATTTATAACAGATTCAGTCCGTCAGAGAGATTTAAATCTTCGCTTTTTAGGTTCGTTTAATTTAATTTTTTTTCTTTAAATTATTTTTTCAGATTTCGGATTTCTTTTCAGAAAGTTGAGTTTTTATATATTAAACTGTAAAAAGGTCTTAAGGCTTCCGTATACCTTAGCTCGGTATAGGCGGTTAGCATGGGAACAACGTTTTGAGAAAACCAGCGCATTTAACGAAAAAATTCTGACAGTAATCTTGAGCTTGCTAACAGGTAGTGCACAACTAATGCATACTTTTTTCCTAATTTTCCTAATTGACAAATTGTATTTCTCAGAAACAAAACAAGCGTAGAAACTTTGCCGGCAATTAGCTATCTATTTCTTTTCTTACTTTATTACGCAAGGCATATCGGCAGACAATAACAAACATCAGTGCCATCTGTGACTCTTTCCCATCAATAAGCTAAGGTATACGGGAGCCTTAATTTATTTTTAAAACTAACTGAAAATCACATTGCCAACACTCTATTGCCATATTAATGTCGCGTCTGAAATAGCTTAGTGCACACTGTAATCGCATTCCAAAATCTCAGTGAGAAAAAAAAGAATAAAAAGTTGAAATAAAAAATTGGCAATAAAGTAAAACATCTAAACTAAAATGGTACTTGGTATTTGGCTTTGTTTTTTAAGTTTACTTTTTGTAAGTAAATTTGCCAGCTTTTGCGAGGAAATTGTCCGTCTAATTGGACAATTTAAGTTATGAAGCGAGAACTCGACCGGTTTTGGGTCGCAGTAATTAATGACGCTGTTATATAGCTTTCCTGCGCGCGAGTAACAAAAAAGAGGATACTTTACGACGTTTTATGACAGACACATACAACTGGTAGCTTGAACTAGCTCGATTTGTCTCTGTAATGAAATGCGAATTGTTATCTATTTTTAAAAAATACCAAAAAATAGCTTAATTTAGCCTTTTTCTTTTGGGATGTTCGAAACACTTGTTTTTATATCTTGATAGCTTTATGTTCCTAGAAAGGGTCAAAGGAATAGACAAAAAAAGAGAATGGAGTAGACGTGTATTGTTCTCCAAATCGAGAGGGGACAGCTAAGGACCCCTCCCGCCCTTTAAAGTGGGCGGATCCGGTTGATCTGGCGTGATAATAATGAAAAAAACAGAGAAGAAAAGTAAGAGAAAACACCGAAGCAACCTTTTTATAACACCACTGGGTCTGCTTCCTCCCTAAACCCACTTAAAACTTTATCTTTTATCGTTTCTGTTGCATTTTGAGGAGACCCCAACACCAGACGTTGAGAATTTTGTTGCTGCGGAAGCGCTCTTAAAGAGGATCGTAGTTTTTTTGGGATGTTTTTTCTAGGACTTGGCCCGTGTGTAAATAGGTCATTAGCGTCGTTTTTCGCAACGCCCTGTTCGCAAATTACCTTGCTAAACGGTTGCTTTGTTCTAAGAACAATTTTCTAATGGAAATGACAGAGTTGGGACGGTGCATAACGTTGGTTTAAGTTGTATAACTACCTTGAAGGTTTTAAAGTTTGGCTGCTGCATGCGGAACCCTCTAAGAGACTATTGAACACGGCATGCAGAGTTAATGTATGGCTTTTATGCAGAATTGGAAGGCTGAGCATATTGTCATAGTGATCACAACAGCGAGTTCTACGTTGGTTAAGCTTAGTTGAGGTTAAGGTCGGTTTACATTTAGCTATAGAACCAGGACGTTTACGTTTAGCTTAGCTTTCTATATGCCTCGGCCCCGTTCGTTCTGACGAAACTTCAAGTCGACTTAAAAGTCCACCCAAGACTTGCGCTTAGAGACGACTTTTAGTTTGGGTCTCAAGTCAGGCAAGTCTGTAGCGAGTGTGCCCGCACGTAAACTTAACCCCGAACCTTGTTTATTTATTTATTTTGTTTATACGCGCATGCCGAGAGACTGTGTGCTTTTCAATAATACGCTACTTTTTATATATTTAAATTGTTTTTTGAATTATTTTAATTGGCAATCGACAATTTTTTCACCGAAGTGTTGAATTTTGGGACGAGAAGCACGAGCGTAAGTTGCAAACAACCAACGGGAGACAATTATCCCGTTAACATCTTCTGTAGCCGCATCTTCGGTTGTCCGGATAATGCTAAAAACTGATACAAAAATGGAAGAAAATAACCGCCCCACAGAACAAAACAATAATTTGCTATTGAAATCCATACTCAAAAAACGAATAATTCGCATATTGTTTAAGTTCGACAAGCACCGCCCATGGGTGGATCAATTGAAAATTTATAATTATAACCGTTCGTTTTGGACTCAAGACTTTCCTAGACGACTTGCGTAAACTTTGAAAGTTTAGAGTAAAACGACCACTTGTAAGCACAAATTAAGGAAATTTACCTAGTCTAAGTTTAAGTCGAACGCACAAAACGAACGCGGCTCATGATAGCACGGAGAACGCAGAAGCTCTCTTACGTAATTCACGAAATTTTTAGAAAATTTCTTAATAGCAGTGTAGTAATAGTAATATGAAGGGCGAGACAATGTAACTTTTTTTAAATTCTGCCTTCATTAATTTGGATAATATAAATACATTCCTTCACCTACGCGAGAAAAAAGCAAAACTACGCATTTATAAAGTGTTGTGCCTTAGACACATTTGGTGTTTTTAAAGAAAAATCTCATCCCAGTTGAGTACGTGGTTATACAAATTCTATGCACAGAAGCCATGCGCGTTCATATACACCCCTGCAAAACACTGCGCGCCACCTCGTGGTAGCTTCGCTGTAACAAGCTAAGCTATGTGGGAGAGCCTTAAAGCGTCGAAAGTTCGATTCTGGGTGACAAATGGAGAAGAATGATACCCCGCATGAGGCACTTAGAATGAATTGTAGGTTTTGATGACTTCACATTTTACACTAAACCTTTTGATGGTCGATATCTCTTGTGCTTACCTATAAGCTAGCCACATGGAAGGTCGTTGTCCTAAAGCAATTAGGTGTCTTTTATATCTTGGAATTTGGAATTGACATGAAAATTAATGACTCCCAACATTGTGTGGTGCATTGAGACCTTCGTTTTGGGTCAAACAGAGAATATTCGGGGGAAACTTCTGACCATATGTTATAGCAAGATGTGGTGGAAAGATCTGTAGAAGGGAAATGTCCCCGTAATCCTCGACATAAAAGGTCTTTAGCGTCTTTAACCAGAAGATTACATCACAAGTGGCCCTAAGAAACGTCTTATCTCCGTGACACCTTTCACCTTTTCTTTTTTTCCGATTTTTTCCCCCACAAAATCCGTCTATACTTGTCATAAACTGCGTTTAAGGGCGTCTGTCTCTTAGATCGTGTCCCTTTTCACATTTACATTTTTTTTCCGAGTGCAGGTTCGTATGTTTGTTATATTTCTGGGTTCTTTTGGTACCTTCTTTGTTTTAACAAAAAAAGCTCGTCAGTGTCAATTTTTTTCTATAAGATGATTTGAGAGATGTTTTCGTTCAAAAGATAGTGCTCAGCAGCTGCTTCCGTATATGTTGTTTATGTTCAATTCATGTATTTTTTAAACTTTTATTTATTTTGGAATGCCAGTTATGCCTGATTTATCTTTACGTATTCTTCGTTCTTTTCCGTTTCTTTTTTTATGTTCCATATAGACATTTTCCAACATTGAAGGGTCGGGGCGTTTTGATGACGAGGATCTTACCTTTGTAAGTTTTGTGTGCGATTCTTTATGAGGTGCTGGGAGTTTCTACACATTGAAGCTTTGTTTTGAAATACATTTGCAAGTGATTTTCGAAGATATTATAATTCAATAATAATTCTTTTACCTTCTTTTTATTTGGCGGTTTGATAGGGAGAGGAATCGGAGCTGTTTGGCAGCGGAGATTTAGGAAGCGGAGATGGGATTAATAATGGACAAATTCCCCCAATTCTACCCCCTCCGCCACCTGGCAATGATGGATTACCCGGAGGTATAATTTGCTGTTAAGTTTGGTATCTTAATGGCTTATTCTTGGCTAATGACGTTTATTTTGGGATTAGAAATGGAGAAGTTGAGTAGAAAGTTCGGAGAATCTCTGAGCATATTGGTTTGGAGGTTTACTTTTGCCAGGAATTAGATTTTTATGGGTTTTTTTAAATTTCTCGAGAAGTTGTTATTGGGAGTGTTTTGAATCTGTGAGGTTTTGTTTGACCAATTTCGAAATTTTGAACAATTTTGGAGCGAAATTATGGCTTAACACTTAAGGACTGAGGAAGAAAGGTGAGAAAAGGAGTGTTTGGGATTTTAGAAGAACTGAAACGCAATTGATTTGTAAATTGGCCTGGAAAAGTGTTGAATTTCTTATTTTGTCGTCTTGTCTCGCACTTTGGGGTCTTCTATCCCTTTGGAAAGACCGTGTGGAGTTTAGAGACCCGAGTTGGCTTTGGATTTGAACCATGAAATGATAGGTATACAAATGGTTCAGTTAGATTTATGCAAAGGAGTAAAGGGTTTGTAGGGAATACAGTTACGAAGAATTTAGGCATATTTTGGCTCGACATGGCTCAGGGAAGCAGAGCGAAAATGGAAGCGAGCAGAATAGCTAATTTGAGTAGACGTGTGACGAGGTTTAAATGAGAGGAAAGGAGTATGTGTGGGAGACAAGAATGAGAACAAGCTTTTGCTGTCAAAGAGGTAGATTCCCGAAATATCCGAGGCTGTTGGACCTTTCGTCGTTTCGAGTAGACCCAAAAGCCTATCTTCGTGAGAGGAAAGAATCCCGTTTTCTAACTTGAGAACCTATGCGTCCAGGTGTAAATTTAGCTCGAGTTGCTTGTCTGCGGCCGTTTGAAATTTAATTTGTGGGCCAGAGTTGTGTCTAGTCGCTCTTTACGGGAAGGTTCACCTTCACTGTTGATGATGTTTGCTTTCGCTTTTGGAAGCAGTTTTGCGATGACAGATGAGCATAGCTTGGGTTAATACCTTGTTACTTTATTTTGTTGGAGATGATTAACTAAGAACGGCAGATTAACAGAGTATATATATTTTTTTAACTGGATTTTACAGTCACGCCTAGTGAGAAATGAGTTTTATAGCGCGTAGTGTTCTGTCTTCTTTTAAAACAGCTAATTCGTGGGGTTTTAAGGAATAAAAATCGTGTGATTTACATATTGTATTCGGTTTTCAGGAAAATAAGGAAGGCTGAAGAAAGATACAGAATACTGCACTATTTCTTCCCGCTTACCCGTTTCCATGGTCGAGCCTAGCCTAGTAGGAACTATGACGCAGGTCGCATTACTTGACCGTTGGCGCATTTGAATTAATTGAATGTGAATTTGATTTGCCATAACTTGGGGTATGGAGACTGTATAGAAACTGGAGACGTGGGAATAAGACTTCAGGTCGTTAAACCAAAGCCTTTCAGTCAATGTGATTGTGTTGAACAAGGAAAGCTGATTCTTCTTCGGCCAAGGAGATTAAAGAGAAGAAAAGATATCGCGTAACAAATAACGTGCTAACTTTGTTGGGGAAATACAAATAGGCGTTGGTGTAAGGTTACATTCTTTAGACAGAGTATAACAGTCCAAAGTTTACGAGTTGCTGGAAATGATATGAATGATGAACTCAGACAAACAGAAGAAAAGTCATGACCAATCACTTTGAGTCTCGGCTCCATATTTTGTGGGGATTTCCTCGTTTATTCCATATGCTATAAGGAAAAACTTCGATTATTATTTTGTATGTGGTTTGCCTGAGAGGGAAAAAAATATTGGTTTTAAAGGAAATTGCTTCGATTCTTTTGTACTCTAATTTGATTTATTTACTTTTGGTTTCATTTTCGGTTCATTTCGTAAACTTAGCCTGTGCTGGTGAATGTCCTGATTTTGCAGACAATGTGGTTGAGGGAATCCATATCCAACATCCTGGCCTTCAAAGAGCAGAAAAGGGAGATAAAGGCGAGCCAGGTCCTCGGGTAATTAATTTTTAAGTTATTTCATTGGCGGCTTTTTTAATAATGCTTGTCTTTCGTTGTTTGAATTCATTTAGGGACCACCTGGGGAGAAAGGAAGCTCTGGAGTGGCGGATATGATCCCTGCAACTGGCGACGACATGGTACTTTTTCATTGAATCACTTCTACCACTTAGATTAACTTTGGAATTAGACATTTTCTTTATTTGTATTTGTTTCCTTTTTTATACGCAAATTTTCGTAGAGGAGACGACTAAAGGTCTGTAGAAGCTTATATTACGTAGCTAGTTAGCCTCTTACATCTTTCATTTGGGGGGTTTTGACGCTGTTAATCCGATTTGGCGAGAACCTGATTTGAATTTTTGTCCATTTTATTTTAGGGAAGTCGCGTGATTGCCGGACAACAATGCGGTTGTAATGAGACTATTCTCCAGTCGCAGATCATAGCATTAATGCCACAGCCAATTCCAGGCCCGAAAGGAGAAATTGGAGACGCAGGAATTCCTGGTTTACCTGTAAATCTGTTATTAAAATGTTAAGAAATATAAAATAATTGATTTATTGATTAACTGAAGGGAAAAACCGGTAACCCTGGAGAAAGGGGTGAAATTGGGATGCCTGGACCGAAAGGGGAGCGTGGAGATACTGGGCCTACTGGCCGAGAAGGCATGATCGGACCTAAAGGTACAATACTTTTTATTGATTTTATTCTGTTGATAATTTTGTAATTTGTCCTAAAAACACGTTAGGTGAGCCTGGTCATGATGGAAAGAATGGAGTTCCTGGGATTCAGGGACCGCCAGGACCACCTGGAACGACAATAGGTGGAGCTTTGGTGGGATTTGACGTAAGTTGTACTATTTTTTCTTTCGTAAAGTGCGATTTAATTCTTATAAAATCTAATGTCGGAAATGTATTATATTTTGACTTGCTTACCTCGTCAGACGGATTGGAAACCTCGTAATTATAAGGTAGTTGATGACAGGAAAAGCGTCTTTTAGTTTAATAAAATACCCCCGATTTTATGTAAATTTTGTTTTAATTTTTGTATTTGACGAATCTTGAGTTCCCACATAGAAATAAAAGGGTGAGATCCTCCCACCGAATAGTGGGAAATTTGCCTTTTGAAGTTGGACTAGCGTGCTTGGAGTGGCCGAAAAGTCACACAAATTGCATTTATGTTAATGAAGTAAAACTGGTGATGTTCATGCTTTCTTTTGTTATCTATTTTGCAGGAAGGTTCCGGTATGGGATTCCCTTTGGGTAGGCCCGGTCCCCCAGGGTCCAAAGGCGATCAGGGTAACGTGGGTTTACCAGGAGTTCGTGGAGAACGCGGAGAAGCAGGTAAAATTAATAATACTAGATTTATTTATAATTTTAAATAGTATTAGATTTATTCCTTTTCTGACATTATTACATTATTCTGACATGATTTATTCCTTTTCTGACATTATCTCTGTTCACTTACAGAGCGATAGTTGACCCCGACATCTTAATTCTTATGTATAACTCTTATTTTTTGGGTGTCGAATTTGAAATAGGACCTAAAGGAGATCGTGGTGATGTGGCGAGCAAAGGGGACCGAGGAGAAAGAGGAAGAGATGGACCGATGGGAATTATGGGAGAGAAAGGAGAGCCTGGAAGGCCAGGAGCTGATGGAGCTGAAGGCAAACCAGGCAGAAATGGAATTTCAGGAATTAAAGGTGTGATCTTTGAATTAATTACCAAACAAGCTCATTCTGGGGCAAATTCTAAAAGAGGGATTTCGTTGATTGTAGGTGATATGGGGCCTTCTGGACCTCCTGGCTTACCTTGGGCGATGGGAGATGAAGATGGTTCTGGGTCTTGGAAGTCGGAGACGTCGCCTGGGGCTAAAGGAGATATAGGTCCCCAGGGTATTCCTGGTGAAGTTGGACCCAAAGGTGAGCTTATCATTCACGAAACTTTCATTGCTTTCTATAAGTTGATTACATGTAAACTACCTCATTTATGCTATTTGCAGATTTTATTCTCCTTTCTTTTGGGGGGTGGTCTTTTTTAGAAATGTTAACTGCAGTTTGTAGTTTATCTTCAGTTCATCGGTTTATCCATAAGTATTGAGCTTCTAAGGTTGACTAAAAACTGGTTAATTTTTTACGTTTTATGAGTGGGATCGTAGTATTTTATTACCTTTAGCGTTTGAGGGGTAGAGTTACATATGCAAAGTGTAACATAAGACATTGGTTAAGAAGAGTGGGCGTTTCCTTTCGTTTTTAGGTGACAAAGGTGATCTTGGGCTCGTGGGACCAAAGGGCGACAGCGGATTAGATGGAATTCCTGGAACCAAAGGCGAGAGTGGTGGGAAAGGAGATAAAGGAGATGTAGGTCCTCCTGGGCCAGTAGCTACTATCGATGCAAGCGGCACTTTGAAGGTAGATTTCATGTTACATTTTCCGGCTTCTCACTTCTTGGACGCTTATCTTGTAAGCTCGGAGCGTTTAGACTCGTTTTTATTTTGTAAGAATTCATGAAACAAGTATCTAAGAGCATAGTTGATTTTTATTTTTTTTTTCTTGTGCTAATTAATTTTTTTTTTTATGTGTTCAGGGGGATAAAGGTGACCCTGGCAAAGATGGTAGAAGAGGCAAAAAAGGAGACGGTGGACCTCAAGGGCCTCCTGGAGTCCCGGGCAAAGGCGGAGAAATAGGCGTTTCTGGCTGGCCCGTAAGTTTATTTATGACATTTTGTGACATTTATTTAAGAAATTCCAGTAAAATAGGTAATTTTTCCATTTGTGATGTTTTCATTTGTGATTTCCATTTGTGATGCTTTTTTTTTACTAGAATAATGACTATTTTTTGTGATTTTATATCATTTTAATAACAAATTTTGTCTAATGTTTGTCAAACTTTCATGCATTTCATTCACCATAGAGTGACAAGGTATTTTTTTTAGCCTAACTTCCCATGTTTCTATTCCTCACCAATTATGCAAATTAAACTAACGATTTGTCTTTTTGTGGTATTTTAGGGCCGACAAGGCAGACCAGGACCTCCTGGGTTGGGAACTCCAGGAATCAAGGGAGATAAAGGCGAACCAGGTGAAGTGGTGAACGCACCTGGCGGATGGTTTGGCGTGAGTTCATTTTTTTTTGTTAATAACAAAAAAATAGTCAAAATAAAACAAATATATATGAAAAATAGTTAATACTATAGTTATATCGTGCAATTCTGTATCATAGGTTGATATTTAACTTTTCCTGGATGGTTATAAACTTGTATTAAGTATAATTGGGCTGTTGTATCTTATAGGCGAGTCCTGTCAAGGGTGATCGGGGTGATCCTGGCCCTACAGGACCCCCTGGACCACCGGGTCCTGCGACCCCGTCTGTGGGTGACCGTACTCCATTATATATTCCAGTTCCTGGACCTCCTGGGCCCCCAGTGAGTATTTTTCTTTTTTTGCCTTCCAGTTTTGACCACAGTATATATATAAGTTTCCAAACCTATAAACTGTGGGGTTTCGACTTTAAGAGTTTGTTTCTCAGTTGGGGCGAGAAACCTCAATAATTGATTTGAGTTGGTTTAATTTCACTTGGAGTTTAATAATAATTTTATTCTTTTCTAGGGCCCGCCTGGTTTACCTGGTCTACCTGCAGTACCTTCAAGTCCTCCTCGTCCCAGTAAGGAAAAATAATTTTTAGATTTTGAAATTCAGTTAAGAAGGTTTGGTGGAAAACTTTTAAATCTAATGAGTGATGCGTTTTATTCATGCTGCTTTAAGTGGGTAAAGGGAAGGCAATTTCAGAGCTGAGAAATTTGTTAGTCTCGGGAGAAGTTAATGGTAGTTTTGAATTGCATGCGTCGATTTTTATTAGAAATGGATCAAATTAGATTTGAAAGTAAAATTTTGTCATCTTGTCGTAAAGGTATCCCCGTTTCATCGACTACTTCAGGGGCATCAGAAGTGCGAGTTGTACCTGGAGCTGTAATTTTCGACAACTTGGATGCTTTATTAAAGGTAATTTTAAAAATTCAATTTTAATTTTAATTTCAATTTTAATTCTTTTTTTAAAAATAAATTATCTATTATTTTAAGGTATCGGATACGAGTCTACTAGGTACTGTTGCCTTCCTAGTGGAAGAAGAATCTCTGGTTGTCCGTGTTAAGAATGGCTGGCAATATGTAGCTGTAAGTATTTCTAAAATCTTAAAAATTCATAGAAAAGTAAAAATTCTTCTTGTTTTATTTATATTCATTTTTGTCTCTTTTTTCCCTCAAGATGGGAAGTTTTGTACCCTTGCCCACCGTTCCTCCAATCACGACAACCTCTACCACCGAACCACCCACCCATGTCTACGAATCTTCGCATCTAATTAATCAAGTGGAAGGACCTAGTGTAAGTATTGCGATTTTTTCGGTCTGTTATTTAGATTTTTAATGGTTTTACTAACACGCTATCCTTCATTCATCGCAAAAGGAAGAGGAACAGGCTGATGAGCCTCTTGCGGAGGTACTCTTAAACGTTAGGAAAATTCTTAGTTCTGTAACATGATGCTACGTTGTACATTTTTTTTTTAGTTTATCTCAACAGAATTATCTGTTATTAATGAAATTACTTTTTCTATAGTTAAGAGCCATTGCATTGAACGAAGCAGTGTCTGGAGATGGAAAAGGAATACGCGGCTTGGATTACTCTTGTTATAAGCAAGCTCGACATGCCGGATTAAGAGGCACCTTCCGAGCTATGATTTCTTCGCGACTACAAAACATGAATTCCGTGGTACGAACGTCGGATCGTCATTTGCCTGTAGTCAACGCTAAAGTAAGAACATCTTACAATTCCTTAAACACTAATTTCCTAATTACTACTATTTTTTAACTTTTTGTGATAGGGAGAGCTGCTTTTCTCGTCATGGAACGCAATCTTTGATAGATCAGAAGGCAAGTTCCTCTACGCTCCTCGCTTGTACAGTTTTGATGGCAAAGAGGTCATGACAGATAATAGTTGGTAAGAATGAAAGAAATCCCTATACTCCTAACAAAATTTAGGAAGTTATTTAAAAATAAATCATTGTATTAGGCCCCAGAAACATTTGTGGCACGGAACAGATGTACAAGGCGAGCTTTCTTCGGATGCCTACTGCGATTCGTGGTCTTCGAACGACTCTTCCTTGGTTGGTTTGGCATCGAATCTCAAGCACGGGAAGGTGTTAGCCCAGGAGAAACTGGCCTGTCATAATCGATTCGTTGTTTTATGCATTGACGTGACTAGCCAACCCATTCGACGCAAACGGCAGACCCCAGTCGAGAGTCTTGCTACGAAAGTCTTATTTACGGAAGAAGAATACCAAGGCTTCTTACGTACCGTTGGCGAGTGAATATCCTGAGAGAATAAGGTCTTCTTTTTCGGACCAGTTGTATAAAGCAAGCAAATTTTACTTGATGCCAAGGATTGCAAGAGTTTTTCCTTCAATTAGGCTAAGTCAGTTCTCGTCTTGTGTGTTTTTGTCCGTCATGTGTGTCAGTGTGTGGGCATGGGTGTTTCCTTTACGCTCTAAGGAAAAGTGAGAGTGTGGAAGAAAAATTGGATTTGAGGAATTTGGAGACTTTGAAAAGTGCGTAAGGGAAAGAACAGAATTCGGTTGGGACTTGTATCTTTTTTTCTTTGCATTTTGTTGTGTTGTGCTTCCCTATGCAAGAAAAAGAAAACTTGGGTGCTTAATAAGAAACGAAAAAAAAAAGGAAAATGGAATTTAAAGTGGCCAAACAAATTCCCAAAGCTTTCTGCCTCCAATTGTTGCTAATTTTTTTCTTTACTCATCTCTTGGGTCAAAGTGGTTATGTTAGTGACATCCCTGGTAGATTTAAATGTCTAATATTTCTTCATAACTTCTTTTTCGTTTTTAATTACGCATCGCATCACGTCCCGTTATTCCCTTTTTATTTCTACCCGAAGTAACCAAGCGCCCAGTGTTCTTTCGGAAGTTGTTTTTGGGTAAAATAAAAGTCTTACGCAAAAAGAAAATAGACATTATTCACCTTATTATGCACGGCCCTTAAATCTGTAATTGAGCAGAGATTTGTTTGAAGCCTGATTTGCGTAAAACCTATGATAAATGCCGTAGCTGTTTGAGTTTGGCGCCCTCCACATCGTTAATAGTGGCTTCAAAACATAATTACTGGACGTGACTGGCAGTTAAGTTTACGCTCCATAGCGACCATAGATTATCATTGAAACATTGGTATTGTATTATGTGAGAGCTTTTAATAGAAAATAATGTAAAGCAACTACATATTCTTGTAATTATTTTAAATGATTTTGACTCAACAAGTAAAAAAAAATTCGAAAAGGATTTTTTGGTACAGTACGTTTTGAAATACATACAAAGAAAAGCAAAATATTACGCAAATGTCTAGAGAATATAAGCGACGTAAGTCATACAATATACTTCAAGTCACTAATACAGGTCATAGTTTTATAAATGGAACAAAATACGGATCACTACCGAAAGAGTACACTTCACAGGCGATATTTAGTATTTATAGGAGTTGAACGCCTCACAAACGTAAGCGTATGACCGAGTGGATAAGATACAAGCCTTGTCATCGGAAGGTCGTAGGTTCGAAACCTAGTCGAGGCAATTTATTTCGTAAAAAAAACGAAATATAAAATGGCTCTCTTTCTCTGTACCTCATGCCTTCCCTGAAGGTTCTATACCTAAATTCGAAATTGTGAAGCTTCGGCATCACGAGCTCGAATATCGGGGATAGGAAACCGAGAAGGGGAGTGGGGAACAGGGAAAGGGGCGAGGATCTCAATTTTTCACGATTTTTGAAGGGGACCCCCTTGATACAGCATTATTCCTTATGGAGAAAAGCACTGAAAACGCTGTCCGAGCTCGAAAAGGAGCCACGCCCCCTTTTTGGTCCGGTCCACCAATATGGTTCGTTTAGTTCGGAGGCCACGCCCCTTTTTGGCGCTTTTTTCGAAAAATTACCAAAAATATACAAAATTTTCGCCTTTATTTAAAAAATTGAGAATCACACAACAAAAGTGTATATTTAAAAAAACAACAAAAAAAATAGATTTTGTGGGTAGCGTTTTCGTATAACAAATAAGAATTTCCGAGGGTCATTGAAGGTTATTTAGAGGTCGTTTGAAGGTTATCTGGAGCCAGGAAAGACTGTTGATGTCATTAAAGGTTATTCAGAGGTCATTTGAAGGTTACCTGGATCCAGCAAAGACTGCCGAGGTCATTGAAGGTTATTTAGAGTTCATTTGAAGGTTAACGTGCAGGCTTCCTTATGGGAAAAGCCCAGAATACGCTTTTCCAGATCAAAAAGAGACCACGCCCCCTTTTGGCCAATCCACCGATAGGGTTCGTCCTTTTCGTAGAAGCCACATACCTTTTCGCGGATTTTTCAGAAAAATGCCGCAAGAAATTTCCAAAATTTTCGCTTTTATTTAAAAAATTAAACATAGTGTACTAGAAGAAAAACGTTTTTTGGTAACTAGATTGTGCGGGAAACGTTTTGGTACAACACATAAGCAAATAAGGTTAGGTTAACGATTCTCATCAACTTTCATCGATGAGAATCGTTAAAACTTGTACTTTCTTTCACTCCATTAGCTGAACTGGCGACACACTGGTGTCATTCGCGCTGGCCGGCAGATGACACAACAGTGTCATTTGTGACACTGGTGATAGATTACACCCATTTGTAGCTGTTCCGGAGAACGTGTTGAGGCGAGGCGAGAAGTGAAAAGGCAACATCTACTGAGCATGCAGCAAACAATGCTGCGATGACACTTCGCCTGTCGTCTTTAAAACACAAAAAGAAAAACCATTTGTGGAGAAAAAAATTGGATAATCCTTGTATTATTTACAATGTCCCCCGCCATAGAAAAGACTGAACCAAAGTCTTTATTTGGCCCTGAATTTCTTGAATAAAGGATGCTTCGATCCAGCATTAGCGGCAGCTCGTTTGTACTCCATATAAACTGCATCGTCTGCACCAGACATGGAGCCCATATTCCCTGGTCGCCGAGAAAACTACTCCCCAAAATAGTTCAAATTTTTTCAAATTAAATTTAATTAAAATAACTTCAAAATTTACCGGTCCGAATTTGCCAGATTCCCCCGGGATCCTCTCTTCATCCGCATCAATGTCTGAAGCCGACAAAACCTGCTGTAATAGCTGCATTTGCTCTTCCTTAGACGTATAAAACAAATCCTCCTAAAACCCCAAACAAAAATCAAATGAAGAGAAAATCGTGAGTTAGGTTTCCTTAAGTATGGTAAACACTACACTTTACCTCTTCCAATCCGGCTAATTTCGTAATAACTTTATAACTATAGCCTTGGTTGACTAAAAACCGCTGTCGTTTCCGAGAAAAGCTCATTTCCACCGTATCCTGGGAAACCAGCGTGTAAAAGAAAGCGTTGTACTCCTCAGCAATTGCTCCTGATGAACCCCGAAATAACCGAAAATTCGAGTTAAATAAATCAAGTAATTGTACATTAAACTTACCCTTTTTGGCACGCAAAATACGTCCCAAACGTTGAGCTTCTTGTCTCCTAGAGCCTCCGTGGGATGAAATCTGGATCAAAACATTGGCTTCGGGCAAATCAAATGACGTATCGGCGACTTTGCTCACAAAGATAGTATTCACTTTGGGGTTGAGTTTGAAATTCTGCAAAATTTGCAGCCGTTCGCTCTAAAAATCCAACAGAAAGTAAAATGAATCTCAATTTTCCCCTCAATTATTACTTGCGAAGTAGGGCCGTAAATATAGGGTTTATTCATCTTGATCGCGTAATGCTTCAGAGCGAAGACATTATCCGAAAAAACAATAATCTTATCATTGCGGCGCTCATGGTATTTTATGAGAAACTGCGTCGCGCGGAACTTATTCGGGTTCATAGTGCAAAGCAGCATCCTCTTGGCAGATCTGCATGCCAGATACTCCCTGAAGAACTCGGGGCTCATGGGACACCACACTTCAGCACACTGAACTCGAGCAATATAGCCTTTCTTCTGTAATTCCAACCAATTTGCTTCGTAGAGCTTCGGCCCAATCAGAAAGTTCAAATCCGCAATTTTGTCGTCTTCTCGGACTAACGTGGCTGTCAAACCCAATTTACAGTGAGCTTGGACGATTGTCAAAACACGCCGAAACATTTTGGCGGGAATAGTGTGTACCTCTGTATATATATAAAAAAAAAAGTATTAGAATAGCAAAAGGAAACGAAATCAAAATCAGTATTTACCATCCATAACTAGAATGCCCCACTCCTGCTCCTGAATCCATTTCATGGTCTGCTCTGCTTCCCAGGATCGTTTCTGTTGATGGGTAATCATAGAATACGTAGTAATGAGAATCGAACTGCCCATAGGTTTGTCCTTAGCATCAGAAGTAAAGCGACAAATCATGCTGTCATCCGCGGTGGACCACATTTTGAACTGGGCTTTCCACTGCTCTACAGAAACTCCCGAATTGCATAAAAGCAAGGCTCGTTTACGGACCGTGCAACAAGCGGTCACACCCACCAAACTTTTCCCAGCGCCTAATTAAGCAAAAAAAAAAAAAAAAAAATCGTTTTATTGCTCATCTTAAATTAAATAAGAAACAAAATTCTTACCACAAGGCAAAACAATGACTCCTGACCGAGCTCGACCATTGCCAAACATTTTCCTCAAGCTTTTCTCCTGATAGGGTCTCAACACAGCTGCAGGTTTTAAATCAACGCTGTAAAAAAAAAAAGTAAATAAATTTGTTCCCCCAAGAATTGAGTGTTCTTAATTAATACTTAATATCTGGGTTACGGGTATCGTTCCTAAAGTCATACTCGGCTAATAAGGGGTACTCAAGCTCAATACAGCGTTTCTGCAAGGTTTCAATCCGCTCCTACAACGTAAAAATAACAACAAATCAATGGACTACGAGTATCATTAAAGAATTATTTTAAAAAAATTAAAATTTGAATTTTATAATCACGGATTAGAAAACTCAAAGTGCGTTACACTAATTCAGTTATTTACTTGATTAACTTCGAAAGACACGGTTTGCGAAGTAGGATCTTCTTCGTCTTCGTCATCCTTGTCAATTTTGTCATAATAATTGGAGATATCTTCAGGAACAGCTTCTTTGTTATCTTTCACGTCCGTGTTTCCGGTGACATCCGTATCCGCTTCCACCACAGCTTTGCCACTGAACTATTTGGCAAACGGTTAAAGAAAGTTTTTAAAAAATAACAATAAAAAAAAGTACTTGTGGAAACCCAATTTTGGTCTGAGTACTGGTAATGAGTCCATCAGTTGAACTCTCCACACTGTGACGTAAACGACACTCTTGAATGACTGGATCTTTGAGCAGCTTTTGAATGACGTCTGGGAATTGGGACTCGACGAAATAGCGATTGTGTTTCAAAACCAGCTTCACTTTGCCATACGACAATGTACAGAGACGAATGAACTCAACGATTCCATCCGGAACTGAAGTTTTACTTAACCGCTTCAAATATTCCACAATATCGTGGGTCTGGAGGCCGACACTCACGGCAGCATACAAGGAATATGCAGTTAATTTATACTGAAATGAAAGCTAACTTTACAACGTTCATTTTAGTGAAAAGGTACGGTTTTTTACCTCGTGAATGTGTTCTGGGCGACAAACGGGCTCTGAAATGGCGATTAGGAAGTCATGAGCGTGCTTATACACAGGAGAAAAAGACTCCAAGAATATGTGACCATTAGGAGCCTAAAAAAGGAACAGAAAACGAATTATTGAAGGAATCTAGAAATTAATATTATTTAATTAATTAATGTTATGGATTGGTAAATACAATCCATAAGGGTCGGGACTGATGATCTGGCTTGAGGTGCATCTGGGGACGGTAATCCTTGGCTCCAAATTCATCTTCAAGGGACTTTTCAGTTTCACCCTCAATATTATGTTTGGCTGCATCAGGGACTCCTTCGGCTTCATTCACATCCGCTAAACTGTCGTCGTCTAAATACGATTCTTCTTCCGGTTCTTTTTTCTTCCTACCACGTTTCCCTATCAGGTACAAAACAAAAAATTTATTCTCAATTACGTCCCGCAATAATAACTAGCATCGCTTCTAGTGGGCTACCCAGCAAAAAAAGGGAAAAAAACATAGATAACTAAAGTACTTTCAAGCATGGCAATGCAGGTACAAATAAAATACCAAAACAAATCTGGGTTTACAATATTCAAAAATATCTATAATTTACCCTTCTCGTGTTTCTTCTTATAGTAGTCTTTTCCTCCCGCCATATTTATAAACGAATTATTACGCAGGAAATCTCAAAATAACAAACACGCTTTTCTTCTCATGAACTTCGTAACAAAACAACCTGCAGAACTGTCAACCGTAACCTGGATGAACAGCGAATGGCGACAACGGAACCCCAAATCTCAACAACGAATTTTTGCTTTTCAATCAGAAAACAAGAATCGAACAACCTGATCAAGGATCCCTAAACACATACGCCTGACTCATGGCAGTCTTAAATCATGCTCATAAACATAAATATTTATGGCTGATTCAACGCAATTGCCTAATCTAATCGCTGGTTTACATAACCTGCCTAAAGCCAACCTTTACATTATCATGCTGGCCCACGGTTGCAGACATGCTGGAGCATATTTTTTTCCGTAAACCGCCCTCGAAACACCAAGAACTATTGCATTGGTGTTTGCAACAGGGTCACCGTTAGAAAAATATCAAAACAAGAACCTAGCGTACTTGTTTACTCATGAACCTAGTCCTAGTTCTGGACGATATCGAATTTGTCTACCTTAACGTACAACAGAGGGGAAACCTACACCCCAGCTTATCTGGAGGTTCTATATTTTCGCCGCCCTTATCTTTCGGTTGGTGAAAGCCAGGAAAAAAGGGCTGGGGGACGTATAACCTGCCTTTCGAGAGCATCACAAGTTTCTTTCAGTTTGTGCACCTGAAAGTCTCTGTGTCCCTGAGCTTTGTTTTTCTCCGCTCTACTTCGTCCCCCTAGTCGCCTCAGTAACGTAATCCTTTGGAGTGTTCAAGAACCAAGGAGGCGTAAACGGGCATTCCATTAAACCATATATCCCCTAACCTTGTCCGTTTTACCTCCAGTTTTTAATCAGCCAGTGTACTGAAGATGCCCCGACTCGCTGCTCTGTTTAATAAAATCGGTAAATGTAAGACAAAACAAAAGATTGCTTTGCTTTACTTCCATTTATTTCTTGGATAAAATTTCGACTAACTTTTGAATAGTACCGTCTACGGATTACTCGTGTTCGAATGACTCTGGGACCTTCACTTTGTCTATTATTACGGCCTTGCCAGTTGAAAACGGAACAAAATTAAAAGATTTGGTAATTACAAAATATATTTTCGTTGTTTGTTGTTACGGTCGTTCAGACTTTGGGATTTTCTGTTAATCGATTGCAACAGGTCTAAGCTCTCATAAATTCGTCTTATCATATAAACAAGATTAGAATACTTACTAATTTAGACCCATCAAGGACGATAACCCGACTAGACAAACGAGCGAAGTTCAAATTCTTTATTTATAGTAATTGTTTTTGTTGCATTGCAGTGCTTCAAAATGGAAGTTCGCATGACACTGGCAAATGTAAGTTCGGAAGCCAAATCCTGGCACGTATACCAACGTTCAAGGGACATCAGACACTTTTTGGAAACTCTCAAAGATAAGGTATCATAAGTTGTAACATTAACTTTAAAGAAAGTTTAACTTAAAGATGGCGACCGGAAGCTAACGTTTGTTTGGTTGTTAGACGCCAAACCTGGACTTCAAAGTTCCCGATGCCAAAGTCTTTTGCAGTCTTAATTTCGATCGTACATCCGTCAAAGCTCGTAAGAAAACCTACATGGATATTTTACCCAAATTAATCAACAATAATGAAGTTACGGGATCGTAAGTTCATAGCGAGTTATGCTTTTGCACGCCATCTAGGAGTTTAAACTAGCTTAAATCTTCGAACAGGAAGGAATTCCAGGATTTCTTCTCCGTGAATTCGAATTTCTTTGACTCGATTCCAGAGAAGGAAAAAGTGTCACCTTCACCCTCTTCGGATAGCTTATTCAACGAAGAGCCCCCTCTTTCTCCCATTAACTTGGGTCCGTCAGAGAGAAAGTAATTTGTGAAAAATTATTCCTACAATACTACGTCTTCGTTCAATACATATCTAAGACTTTCTTATAAATTTGTACAGGACAATGAAGCCCAAAGACTTCGAATTCTTGCGTGTGGTGGGCAAAGGGAGTTTCGGGAAGGTATATTTGGCTCGCCACACAACGGAGGACCAAATTTACGCCGTTAAAGTTCTCGAAAAGATAGTAATCATCAAACGGAATGAAGCCAAGCACATTATGGCCGAACGGAATGTTTTACTCAAGAACTTAAATCATCCTTTCCTCGTGGGTCTACACTACTCCTTTCAAACTAAAGACAAACTTTACTTCGTTCTGGATTACGTCAACGGGGGAGAGGTACATTTAATCTAATTAAGATCGTGCGAATGCCAAAACCTATACTTAAAATATTTTTTTTTCTAGTTATTCTTCCATTTGCAACGGGAACGCACGTTTGAGGAATCAAGGGCCAAACTCTACGCTGCAGAAATAACGTCCGCCTTGGGATATTTGCACTCGGTAGATGTGGTTTATCGTGATTTGAAGCCCGAGAATATTTTATTGGACAAATTTGGCCATGTGATTTTAACCGATTTTGGATTGTGCAAAGACGGATTAACGGACGATCAAACCACGGCTACGTTTTGTGGCACCCCAGAGTATCTAGCCCCCGAAATTCTTCGTAAACAGGTACTAAAAAGATTATTACTAAAAAAAAAGATTCTTTTACTTTATGTTCTTGGATTTATTTGAAAACAGCCATACGATCGAGCTGTGGATTGGTGGTGCTTGGGAGCAGTTTTGTATGAAATGCTCTATGGTTTACCACCATTTTATTCCCGGGACACTAACACGTTGTACGACAACATCCTGAATCAGCCTTTGCGCCTGCGCCCCTCCGTATCGGAAAACGGTCGTGACTTACTTTCCCAAGTGACATTATAAATATATAATTTAAAAATGTATTACTAAACTTAACTATTTCCTTTGAAAAAAACAGTTACTTGATAAGCAGCCAATACTTCGCTTAGGATCCGGTCCAAGGGACTGGGAGGAAATCAAGAACCATTCTTTCTTTGCTAACTTGAACTGGGATGATTTAGTTCAACGCAGAATCCCTGCTCCCTTTAAACCCGAAACGGTAAGATATTCTGAGTTAAAGTGTATGATTGAATCCAATGTACGGTACTCATATAGCGCGACGAATTTGACTTGAGGAATATCGACCCGGAATTTACTCGCGAACGCGTGTCTTCGTCAGTCGGACGTTCTGCACCCATGGATATATTGCCTTCTTATCGGGATAATGTTTTTGCTGGCTTTTCCTACATTCCTTCACCTGTCCTAGCGACTTAAAGGTTCAATCCGCTCAGTTTTTTGTCTTTCTTGTTCCCTATTTGTAAATAAGCCTGTTGAATACATTCAGAGCATTGAAAAACCTCCTAGTTTTAATTTCACGTTTAAAATAATTCTTTTCGGTTTCCAACCACTTATTTTACTGTAAATTCAGACTTTGGCTACGGTAGTATCAAAAAACAAGTCAAATACAGATGAAATAACTTGTGTACTCCTTCTTTCATAATTCAGAAACCAAACAAGTACAAACGGATATTAATTTTTTATATAACACGATTCTACCTTAGACCAACATTTTCACCAAGAATTTAATTCTGGAGCGCAGCAGGATTCAACTGGGACTCTCCTTTTTTAGCAATACCAGCCAACAACTTCTTAATTTCGGCAATAGCTTTTCCCGGGTTTAACCCCTTCATTAGAAATGAAGCAAGATTAACAAAACGCGTGCAATGTGTTTAAAAACTTAATAATCATACTTTAGGGCACGTTTTGGTGCAGTTCATAATCGTATGGCACCGATACACCGAAAAAGGGTCTCGCAAGCTGTCTAAACGTTGCGTGGTATTTTCATCACGCGAGTCAATGATCCAACGATATGCCTAACGCGTTTAAGTAGAAACTAAGCTTGTCGGAAAAGAGAAGTATAATGTTACCTGCATCAGTACAGCAGGGCCCAAGTACTTGTCTCCGTTCCACCAATAGGAAGGACAGGACGTAGAGCAGCAAGCACAAAGAATGCATTCATATAAACCGTCTAATTTAGCCCGATCATCTGTGCTTTGCAAAAGCTGCTGTTGGCCCAACTTCGACTCGTCTTTTCGTTGAAGCCACGGTTGGATTGAACGATACTGCGTGTAAAAATTGGTCATGTCCGGTACCAGATCCTTGATGACGTACATATGGGGTAAGGGATGGATCTTGGCTGGTTTGGATAGATTCGTGTCGATTTTACTGCAAATAACGTTTGAAATATTTCGTTACCAAAACCCATCAAAACTCGTCAAATTTACGAAAAAATAATCTTACCTAATGCAGGCTAACGTGTTAACTCCTCCAATATTCATGGCACACGAACCGCAAATTCCTTCCCTGCAAGATCGACGGAAGGTTAAAGTTGGATCCACTTCATTTTTGATCTTAATCAAGGCATCCAAAACCATGGGACCGCATCTAAACATCAACAATGACAATAAAAACATTTAGAGTGATGGTTTTTAAACATGTAATTTTTTTGGGTACGTGTTCAAGTCGACGTCATAAGTCTGCAATTTGGGTTTATCACCAGGTTGGTCAGGGTTCCAACGATAGACAGCAAATTTCTTTACGCGGGGTTGAGTTTCAGCTTTGGCTTCAGCTGCAGGAATCCCCACAAAGCGTTTACTCTAAGCACGTGCAAGAAGGGAAATTACATAAAAATAACGTCGTTGGTTGCATAACAAGTAAACTGAAATGCCATAATGGCGCTTTATTTCTTTGGTTTACCACTATCATCTGATTGCAAACGACACCCCATTTTGCAGGAGTAATCAGTTCCCTAGTGATGCCACTTAATGCCATTTTTTAGCATACGCTCTTACGCAAAAGAAATCACAATCTTGGTTGTTTTCCTTCGCTCTCAAAACAGCCCTAAACAGGATAAGAGAAGTACGTCTAGAAGGCGACACATGTAAAGACCTCACCAATATGACCAAAGCGCCAGAGCGGTTAATGCAAGTACCAAACTAACAAGAAAAGCATGATAGAACAGCATCAAACCGGGACTCAAGGCGCTACTCCGGCTTGGCTTACCCCACGTTATCGGCTTGGCGTTGGAAACACAAGCAGGTAACGAGACGAATCCCGGCTAGTGGCGCTGGACTTCCTGTTTGTATTTACAAATATAAAAATTAAAAACGTGTTCAGGCGGGGAGACGAAAAGATAAATAAGTAAGATACGGCAACAAGCACAAATTATTGCTTCAGCAGCATACTCCACGAGATAAGTAATTGATTTCAAGCCTTTAAATGCAACGCTATCTCATGTTCTTCTCTTATATTGGCACTCGGCTACGGTATATTATTTTTCAAATAAACAAACCTGTCTCTTAATGCAGTATTTTACTTACAAATGTTAGAGGGATTCAAAAACAGAATAACGTACTGGATAATCCTGCAATTCCTTACTACAATTCTATCCAAAATCTCCTCGAAGGAGGTCTTAAAAAACTAAGACCCATCAATGAACCTATCATATTTTCTTCCAGTAGGTAAAAAATCATTCAAATACTTAAAGCACTATACAAATTATTAATTACATAATACAACATACTTTGTAGAACTGACGTCGGAGTCCATGCGTTATGCAATTCAGCTCACGTAGACCTTCAACACGCTAATCCCAACATAATCTACAACCCTGAGCATATAACCGTCTCGTTAAACCGCCATTTCAATAAAATCGCCGCCAGTTTATTGTAAGAATGACAATAAAACTAAAGAAATCTAAAACTGTAACCCAAATCCATTTTTAAAGAATTCGGAAGACATTTGCAGTTTCCCAAGACTTTCACGCAAGATATAACGCTACAGGACGTACCTATCTGTACCGCCTTGCTATCTGTAACCCGTTAAACCCTGTACAAGACGTTAAACCCACCGAAAACCATCTTATTCAACAACTACCCATTACAGAATGGAAACGCTGTCATCTAGTCTCGTAAATCTGCGACATTTGATTTAACGCAATTTACAATAAATAGCTTGATCTCATCTAGGGGTCCATTTGACTTAACTCAAGCTCAGAAAGCGTGTCAATTACTGCAAGGCACACATGACTTTGCCTCTTTCACTGGAAAGCTCAAGCGAACCAAAGCTTTTAACCCTGATCTTATAACTCATCGCACCCTTATCGAACTTTCTATCAATCCGTCACATCCTATTTCATCTTGGGATCCTGCCTACAGCAATGTAACCTTTTACGACGTCACCGTCCATGCGCGAGCATTTCTCTACCGCCAAGTGCGCAGAATCGTCGCCGTTCTAATCGCGGTGGCGCAAGGAAACTTGAGCTTGAGCGACGTTGAATATTTACTCGAAAAGCCTAGTCCCGATAGTTGGAACCCCCGTGCGGCTGTAGTTCCCCCACACGGCTTATACTTAGCGCGAGTTCATTACGATCCGATTCATTTTCAACATGAGTTCCTTTCAAGAGTTACTCCAGAAAAAGCAGCATTGTCTGAAGGCGGTGGAGACGCGAGTTTACCACTCTGATGGCCGGATTACCGTGGAACGCGGCGATCAATCGGTGGAATTGAGCCAAGATGAAATTGGGTATATTGTGGACCAAACTCCTGACTTACAAATGGCTCAGATTACTCCTCAAGTATTTTTAGCTTCTCAGGATGTGGCTGCTTCGCTGGACATTCTGGAAAGTTGCCACATTACTCACATTCTAAATTTGGCGCCACACGCAGCCCCCAATTGTTTTCCGGGCACTTTCAAATACATGAATGTGGGCATGTTTGATATCCCCGAATTTGACTTGATTGACTGCTTTGAAAAGGATTGTTTGCCTATTATGGAGGAAATTTCCCAAGGAAATCCTACAAATGCAGTTTTGGTACATTGTAGTGCGGGGATTTCGCGATCGGCGGCAATAGTGATCGCGTATTTGATGAAAAGCCATGGGATTTCTTTTGAAGAAGCCTTCCAAAGAGTAAAGGCACAACGTCCCAAAGCCAATCCTAATGCTGGGTTTGTCAAACAGCTTAAAAAGTACGAAAAACGGTGTATTGGCTCATGATAGTGTTCTGATGACTGCGAGAATTGAACTGCCCAAATCTTCATCCTAAAGAAAAAGTTGTGTCAAAAAAAGGTCGGCTTAATTGCATACAAGGACTTACTTGTAGTGCCCAAGAGACGATAACTGACTTTTCGTCGTCTTCACTTCCCTCAACTTTAATCAAAACCGACTCGACTGACAAAGTTCCATCGTTTTGATGAACTGCAGGCCAATCTTTCAATTCCCTACGAAAAAAAATACAATGCAGATTGAAATCAAAACTTGCTTCAAAATCTTTCATAATAGAAATTCACTTGTTTAGCACATGTAGAAGCTTATCCAAAATGGCGGCTGAGGGTGCGGGGTCTTCTATAACCACTGAAGAGGTAAATCTGATTTGATGCTGGACCAATCCCAGCTCCTGGAATGCTTGTTCAGGGTCCAATAATTGAATTACCTAAAACGAAACAAAAATACTGAAACGTTTTCTCTAAATTGTCCATAAATGTTCTTTTTGTTTTCTATCCCCCCCCTCCCTGTTTACTTGTATGTACATCTTTCTACAGACAATAGGCGAAAGCCTACATCGTTTTTTAAAAAATATATATCGTTCTACAGCTTGTAGGTAATCACCCAACGAAAGGCTTACTTTATCTTTCACCACCAAAACCCCGTGCATTAAACAAGGTCGTTTAGGGTCAGGAGGCAGTCGGTTGTACACCGCTTTTTCCCTCTTGAGCAGATCTAGCGACACGTCGCAGGGTAGGGGCGGGGCCACGGTAATGGTGCAAGTTTCGCCATTGGCAGGCATGTAGCATTCTGTTTCAAACTCTTGTTTGATTTTCTGCTTCAAAAACGCCATTTTAGCCCCTTCACCATGGACCAATAGAACGTTCTCTGGTTCGCAGTACTGGATTAGTTGCATAATGCCCTTCGCGTCGGCGTGGGCAGAAAAGGACATGTATTGCACGGATAGTTTAACGTCGATCATTTGCCGGTTTTCGATTTCCACTTTTTTCGCCCCAGCGAGTACCTGAGCTCCTACTGTGCCCGCTACACAGTAACCTGGCATGATGAGCTAGGAAAAGAACCCATAAATTGACATGTAAAAAATTTTTTTTTTTAAATGAAAGCATTTAACTAAAGTAAAAGTACCATATTGTTTTCATTAGGAGCCCATTTCTTGAAAATCTGGAGAGACAAACCAGCATGTAACATGCCCGGTGTGGCGAAAACTACCATTGGGCCTGGATTATCGATGTAATTGCGATCAAAAGGCTTAATATGCTTGAATTCGAACATATTGCGCTGTACGAACGTTTTCCGGATCTTCTGGTTCGTCCATGTAATGAACATCTTGTAGTAATTGTTGGCCTAATACAGGGAATATTGACATTAAAATCCCTCTTGAGCTTTTCAATGAAAAGTTGTGACTTTTTCGGTTAAACCAGCGGCAAAGTAAATAGGAGCTTTGAGGTTCATCCGTTCCCAGTAAGTTTCTAGTAAGATGCACAATTCCTGCGCCCGGCCTAAAGCAAAGACTGGGATAAGCACTTTTCCACCCCGATCCACACAATCGTGGACTTTTTTGAGGAAATCGCGTTCTCGACAACGCTTGGAATCGCGGATGGTGGTTGCGTAAGTGGACTCGCTTATAAGCAGCGTGGGTTTGCACTTGTCGATCCAAGCAGCGCCTAGATGACGATCCGGCGTCATGTTATAGTCCCCTGTGTATACCACTGATAAGGGTCCAACTTTTATGTGGAACATGGCGGCACCCAACACATGACCGGCGTAATACGCTTTGATTTCCAACTCGCTATCCACTTGGACGGTTTGGTGGAGATTCACCGCGATCACTTTCTTCATGCAGTCTTTGATGTTCAACGAAGTAAAAAAGTTGGTTTCTCCTTTTCTTTCCACTGCGACTTTCCTCATATCTTCCTGTAAAAAAACTAAAACATTACTCATGTCTTTGTCCATCACAAGAATCTTTTTTACGGGATTATGTGCTAAACTTAAAAATATGAAAAAATGGATTAATAACTGGAATAGGTAAATAACAATCATTACGAGCAGAATGGGAGCGATGGCTTTGGTAGGATGAGTCATATAAATAGGACCGCTATAGCCGACCAATTCTGTCATAAAAGGTAAAGCACCACAGTGGTCCAAGTGGAAGTGGGAAATAATGACACAGTCCAAGTGCTCACTCAAATTTCCTTCTGCAATGTACGAGAAATCGGGGAACCTTCTCTAGAACGAGAAAAGACTTTAAATGTCTAGATTCAAAAAAAGAGAGATTTACTTCGTCATTGTAGCCCATATGCATCCCACAATCTAACATAATATTCTTCCCACCCATGGACACCAGAATACAACTGCGTCCCACATCTTGTCCAGCGCCTAGAGAAATTTGAAAGCAAATCGAACGTTTTACAATGCCATTTCTTTTTCTGATCAAAAAGCCTATTCATTCTCATTGATTAACAAAAATATTTACCTAAAGGTGTGACTTTTATCTCTGACATGGTAAAACAATGTATTCACTATCACTCAGTTTAGTTTTTTTAATTTTTGTAAAAATCACGCGACGAAACCGAATAACTCGCTTCGTTTGTTGTGGTAATTCGGGTAGTTCTCCTGGTCGGCAACAGGCGAATGGCGCAAACCGGGAGCCACCTACCAGGGAAACCACCTACCTATACTTCTTGGAGACTTAACATAGATGTTTTATAGAATAATTTAAGAAATCAGAAAAAACTACAGCGGTAATTAGCTGTGACAACAGCTTAATATATCGTCCAGACTTTAGCCTTGCCAGTGGGAGGGTGGGTTGCTGAGCTTGGCTCGGGTTTTTCCCATAAGGGCTGTGTTATTTTGGGGTGGGTTTGGTGGGTGGGAGATAAGGACATATTGCCATCGGCCAGGTCGTTCGTGCTCCTTTCATGAGATTCTCAGAAGTGGGCAAATTGGATCACAAAACGGGTTAGAACGTACCAGCACGTGATAGTTTTTGGGCTTGTGACGTCACGTCTGTAGGATCAATAGGACAGGGTAGCAGATCAACGTTGGTAAACGTTTGTTATTAGCTGTGACAAAAGCTTACTATATCGTGCAGAGTTTGAATTTTGAGGACTCATAGGTAAAAATAAGATCAATTGCTAAAATTGTATTCTGTTTTTATTGGTAGCTTTCTATGCTGATATTTCTTATGTCAGCACTTACGTTAGTTTTGTGAACTGATTTCTTCCCCACCCAATTAAACGGTCAACACTTTTTTTACCAATTTTAGTACATTTCAAAATATTGGTATGTTTTAAAACAAATATGATGTTTTCATTTTCAAAGATTTACCTCAGGTACATAATATATATTTCTTGCATTTTAGATAAATAGTTTGGGATTTCCGTATAATACAAAACCATCATGTATTTTTCTCTATTTTAACTCGATATACGCATAACCCAACTGCAATTTAACTGCCTTCCACAACGTGACACCTTTTAAAAACACACCAAAAGCGGCAAACAATAAGACAACTGCATCCAGCTACTAAGCAAGAAAACTTCAAAATGTGCTTTGACACTCGAACTAAGGATACAAATTTCAATTGACCATCCCTAACTGCTGGTACACCTTTGAAATTTTTTCTTTCTAAATTGTACCCTTTTCATTAACAAAAGGAAGAAAATGACCTGACTAATTGACTTGAACCTTTGCCTCCATGATTGGACTTTGACCGAACTTGACTTTACGAAGAACCTACTCTTCCAGGCATCAACTCTACGATAGAACCCGACTATAAAAGACCTCACACGGAATGACAGAAAACAGTCCACTCACAGCTCCCAAACACTAAGTGCAAATCAATATTCATCATACAGTTCCAAAAAAGAAATTGAAAGGAATTTCACCTCACCATTCCGAAACACCCTATTGCAAAAGTAAGTAAATAGTTTCATTTCACAACTTTTTAATCCAATAGTTCTCCACTGCAACTCTTCTCATCATGTCTTATTCTCTTTCCACCAGAAACGGCAATCATGGGAGCAGACGCTTACACCGGGTACGTCCATGACATAACCCCTTTGCGCCAAAACCAGAGTCCATCGAAGTACACCAAAATTCCAGGCCAAAATTTTCGCTTTTTTCTGCAGACGTCGGACAATACATACGAAGAATGTTTGTCGTTTATTGCTGGCTCCTATAGCAGAATTAAACGTTATTCGACCGCCAAGATACCCATCACCATCCAAATCCTACCGAATAGCTCACCTTCAGGTCAGACTCCACAAAAAAGAACTAAATACGATCTTATTAAGATTACCCAATCTTCGCAAATCAGCGAGACAAATCAAACGCTCAAATTTAATTATTCGCCAAGAAAACAGCAACAAGCCACACTTCAAACTTGTATAGAGTTTCCCGACACCCGTTACAAAATCATCGTTCAAATCCAAAACATTAGCGAAGAGAAGACAACGAACAAAGGGCAAACGTTCCGCGAAATAACAATTGGAGACGATACCTGTACTTCCACACTAATTACCTGGAAAAACCAAACAGTTACTATCGAAAAAAACAAAGTTTACGAAATTACCGATGTCATCTATAATCAAGATTATCAAAACTTCGCCTTGACGCAGCAATCGTTCTTTACAAGAACAGAAGCCCAACTGGACATCCAGCAACCCATTTTAGACGACACAACGGAGCCCATCATACTGGAAGCCATAGCCCACTGCAACATTGGTATTTTCCAAACCTGCCTAGCCTGCAAAAAAAAAACAGAACGACAACCGACCATTCCAGATAACGATGACCCTACCATTACGTGCACAAACTACAAAAAAATTCAACTTAGACAAACGACTCCACTAACTTTCCAAGGCACAGTCGGTTTCTTCAACGATAATAACATTATCGAAGCATCGATGACAGAAACCATACTAAAAGACTTCTGCAAACAAGAAGAAACTCTACACTGACTCCAGACACTGCGAATGCTGTCATCGTGAAATTACTAACGACAAAAGACTTCGACTTCACGGTAGACCTAGAAAAAAAAGAAATCGTCAACGTCACCAAGAAAAAATAATATTGTTTTGTCAACATTTTTATTCTAAATAACCTAGATTTGTATTTGCATTGCATGTAATAGTGAATTCACTGTATTAGCGAAAAACTTACAAAATATATATCTACCAATAACGCAAATGTCTTCTGATATTATAATCACAGCTAATAACATTAATAAAAATCACAGCTAAAAAGCAAACCATTAAAACATGCCAATAAAAAAAAAAAAAAAAACATGCAATTTCAGTTCGTTATCGTTTCGCATTTGGTTCGCATTTTAATTCGCATTTCTGATAAATTTTGATACAACTTAATATCTATTGATAAATGCTTTGATACATATAACTTGATAACATTTCATATTTTTACTGACCATCTTTTCTCCTATCAGTCAAGTCCGTTTTCTGCTCTATATCAAATAGTTTTAGGACTTACAGAATACCATAATTAATGCCATAATAATGACATGACATCAAACAAAGCCGTTTCTTTAAAAATCAACAGTAAATAAAAATCATAGACTGGCACAGCTAAAAACCTCTACACATTTCAAAATCGACCACAACAGACCACCAACAGACGAACCCAGAACAGCCACCTACCCACGTTCACCACTACTAACATTCCGTTGTCACAGCTTATTCGGCAGTCCAACCTGTCGTCTTGTTTCAGAAATCTTTTGACACCGAAGTTAGATAATTAGTAACTCACTTTCAGGGTACCTAAAAAATTTCACCTCAGCAAACTTGAAATATTCTTCCCGAAATTTGTAAATTGCTATGTAAATATACCTCCTACGCAAATACAATACGTAAAAGCGAAACTATTAGCACATTGCAGAATTCAACTCCAATTCTCAATCAAATAACAATAGTAAACAGTTTCTCAAGTTTTAGTTCAATTATACAAATCTTGTATTGGGTTTGTTACTTTGTAAGTCCCCTCTTTTCTCTCAATCCACTTTTTCCAGTTAACAGTGAAACGTATCCCTTTCTCGAGATTCTTAGTACTTCATTTTAAAGATTCTTAAATACTCTCTTTTACAGAAAAACATAAGCATACGCTTTTTGGGTTATCACAAGAACTTCCCATTACCCTCCCAAACAATTTTGAAACCATAAACCAGTTTCAATAACTTCTCTAAACAAGAAAGCAAGAGTTCATCGACGGGGGGAGGGGGGGACACTCCCACTATCCGCCATAAACAAACTTCAAACAAGTCTTTTCTATTTGCCCAAGGGTGTCAAATGCACCTTGTGCACTTTCCCATGGGTATTATCCAGCAATCTATTGTTCCCCGGGCAGCATCATCTTAGAAATGAAACACAAAAGAAAAGAAAGACGTCCTCCCCCTTTCATTGTTGCTTACAACTTTCTTTGGATTTAAACGACTTTTTCTTTCGTTCCCAGGAAGACGTTCTTCTTTGTCCAGCAATGGGCATATAAGGCGGTGCATCTCCTTCGTCTTCCAAAAGCGGTAACGGTTGGGGCGGAGACACACTTGGCAGTGACACGCCCCTCGCTCGACTTCCCTCTTGCTCTTGATGACGGTGATGAGGGTAGGGGACGTGGCTCTGGCTACTTCGTTGGAAAGTGGGATCGATGGACATAGCTATGTTGGGAATCGGTGAATGGGCATGTAAAGATCTAGGGTGCTGTGATTCTGATTCCCGTAATCTTTCTACTTCAATTGCATCCCAGTTAGCCCTTAAAAAACGGTGGAGAAAAAATTTGGGAATCGTTACTGCTAATTGTTACTGTTCTCAATAACCAAGCAGAAACAAATTTCAGAGTCCGTTACAAATATAAAAATGGGTCAATACCTGAGTTCTTTTTCGCGTTTCTCGGATCGACTATAACTGCTGCTACCAGCAGCCACGGTGGCCCCACCAATTAGCGATGCCTATAGAAAGAAGTACCCCATCATTAACATTCTGTGTATGTGGTGTGTGGATCTGGGAAAAGTTTTTGAGGGCAAAATTGCTTACGTGTGACTGGTTACCTTCCAATTCTTCTCTTTTGGCCAAAGCTTTTTGTTTCGCTCGCTCTTTCGCCCTCTGCAAACGAGCTTGCTCCTTCAGAAAGAAAATACAGACTACGTTAAACCCAACGTTCTTGTTTGTTTGTTTTTCGACTTAGTTTTTTATATGAAAAGGAAAGGGAAAAGATAAAAGATATATCAATGCAACCTTTTCTTGGAGCATTCGAGCCAACTCTCTGTCTTGGACTTCGATAGCTAGCAATCTGTCTTGTAAGCCTGGATCGACTCCTTCCTCAGCCTGCAGTCGCCTTGCCAATTCCTAATAAGGAAAAAGGATAATACAGAAAATTGCAACAAAATTGGAAGAGGCAAGTTTGTAGCAGTCATATCCTCCTATCTATCATCTAAGATATTAAGCTCTTTTGAAAGTTTTGTGTTCTTACATCGTTTTACACTTCGCTTCACCCAAACGGGAGAAAACAGGGAGACTGACAAGGGGAAATAGATGACTTGAGGGAAAATTGCCCTAGATGAGTGTAACTCTAGTCATGGAAAGTATCACTCACATGCACCAAAGCAACACCCATCCAGGGAAAATCCCTCCATTCTCCTGTAAGTGATTTATGCAGTATATATTAGAATATATGTTTAAAAAGTAACCGACTACAAACGAAAACAATAACCGAATAAACGTAAACATAAACAACAGTGCACAATACGCACATCAAATAGTACTGCTAATATAAAAACGATAAATGCAAGTTAAATTAGTCCAACACAGACATCCTGTCTCAATACAAACCTGGAATGTTAACACAAAATTGTGGAAAAAAAATCTAACATTTTGTCTCGAAGGTTCTCAAGCTAAAGGAAAATCACAAACAAATCAATATAGCTACATCTGGAGAATCAGATACAAGTTACAATGAAGTTATGGCGTAAATGAAGCCAAAAGGTCAGGCTTTTATTGCGGATATTCTTATTTTTTAGACTTTGAACTTTCCCAAGTTACACTCAAACTACTACCGTATTTGTAAAGTGATTGTTTGCCTAGACAAACAAAGGCGCAGAGCTCGTTGTCTAGTGACAAGAAAATGAACATTTTGCTACAACTTGGAGGAAATTAAAGGTTTTTGTGTCCAAAAAATCGAAGCCTTTCCACGCTATAGATGGCTCAAACAGATCAACAATGAATCTAGTTGTTCTCCTGGGATTCCAAAACATTTCAAAAGCCACCAACGGCGAAACTTAACTGTTCGTAAATTCATTGTTTACTAGCTTAAAGGAACACGCAAAGTTGTGTCTACCTATTTCTAAGTAGAGAAAGGCAGTAAACATGCTTCGATAAAAGAAACGACATGAACTTGAGATAAATCGAGATTTTCGTGTCCAGAAAGTCAAAGGTTCTTTAGAACAGGATCAATCAAAAGTTAGAAGCGGATCGAAACGGAAGCCAAGAAGCTTCATAAAGCTAACCGAAACCTTAAAAAAAATCATTCTTTACCTCGTCAAGGGTTTCTTGGGGGTCGAGTGGATCATCTAGAGATGTGGACACAAATGGAGGCTCCGCCATAGCATGCTCCCTCCGTCTATTCCGTTCTTCTCGTTCTTTGCTCCGTATGACAGCTCTCTAAACATCAATTCCGTCAAAACTGTTGTTTGTGTTCCTCGTTCCCAAGTGGGGTTTTCATTTAATATGTTCACCTGCATTCTCTTGGCTAGCTGCTCGTCTCGGATAGCTTGGATTCGCCTGCGTTCTTCTTCTTCTTCTTCCAGTTCTTCCGCTACTCGCCGGGCAACTTCAGCATCCCGCTCTTCCCTTGCAAATTCGCAAAAATATACATGTTAAACCACAAATTCACTCACTCTTCCCATTTTTGAACTCGTAGCAACATCTAAGAACGTTTTCAAAAGCCCTTATCCTCCAACTACATTACTTGCCTATCTGAGTCACGTGACGGTGACGGCTAATTAAAGAAGGAAATACCGATAAGGAGGGAAAAAAATTGATAACTTTAACGTAGATTATGGCACAAAAACTGTACGAAACTCAAAAACTCACTGTTCTAGCAGCATCTTTTCATGAAGCGTTTTAATAGCTGCCGCCTCTTCTTCTTCACGGTCTTGTTCTTCCTTAGCACGTGGCAAATCTTCGCGGACCAACTGGTTTCGCCATCTATTTCCGCCATAATGTGCAGCAACTGAGAATACAAACGACAAAACCACATTTATTTCCTTTTCTTTATGGGGAAAAATTGGGATCACTGATTAGCTGGTGTTGGTGTGATCCGACTACTTAAACAGTCTCTGCGAGAGTCCGTTCTAGAGTTAAAAAAAAAGTGAGAACTGCAGACCCCTTCCGAATGTCGAGTAATTCCAGACGAAGGACGGTTAGGGATCAGCGTAAAACGAGCCTGGGATAAGGATCCGTGTTGCTGACCATGCAAAAAGGAATCCTTTTCCTCGCCTTTTGTCGAAATTCAGTGCAACTAGACATCCTTGAGAGCCGTTACTAAACCCCATTATACTTAACAAGACAAGCAATGACCAATACCACCGTCCACCCCCCACCCAAACAGATGACAGTCGTAGAAAAACGCCTGGTCGAAGCAGTTGTAAAGACCAGACAAGCCTGGCTTTCTCAAAGAAGTGAACCCAAATGCGTAACTATAAACCCAACATAGTTTCTTTGATGAAGACTAAAATCTGCTGTAGAATCCAGCCCACAAGTTATGAAGGTTAAGCCCAACCTTTAACTTGAAAATCATGGAATTGATTAGTTAAATTAGAAGCGTGTAAAAAGGCGAAACAATCCGGCCAGTCGTGCCCGCTCTATGTCCTAAATCGAAGAACGCTCAACCCAAGAAAGAAGAAGTAATGGCAACTTCACTTCCTCCTAAGAGTACATTTCCATTTCACAGTAAAACAGAAAGAAGTCTGCAAACAATTTCACGTTTTCTTTTCCTCTTGAGTAGTCTACAAAAACTTATTTTTCTTTGAACAACCTGCGCTTTTTAAAAGCTCAGCGAACCGAAAAGGAACATAAACAATCCCAATTTCACCAAACTGCGGATTTCTAAAAGGAAAAGGAAGTTTTTTTTCGATATAAACTAGACTCCAGGCTCCTTGCATCCCCGTTTAGAAAAACTAAGTATGTCATATACAAAAACCTTAACTAATATTTAAAATATAATTTCCAAGTATTCTTTCAGGTAGGTTGAATGTCATGTTCAGTTTCCACTAGATGGTTTTTCCAGTGTGCTATCAAGTTCTATTTATAAAATTAGGCTAGACGTTAAGGCTACCGTATACCTTAGAACATTGAAGGGAAACAGTCACAGATGGCACTGTTGTTTGTTATTGTTTTTGCGAAAGCCTTGCGTAAGAAAGTAAGAAAAGAAATAAATAGCTAATCGCGGCAAAGTTTATATTCCAGCTTTACTTCTTAAAAGTACAATTAGACAAAAGTACACTTTAGTCTCCACAGTTTGCTGTAGCAGCACAATGTTCCAAATCAAGTCGTCAAACTTTCGGTACAAGATTTACGAAGAATGGCTTTTTCACGTTTGAAACCAAAGTATAACAAAAAGTTTTCTTTAATTAGCAGCTAGTGCACAACCAAACAAATTTTTAGATAACGCATTCTCATATTCGCTAACTTTATTTGCATATGGATAATTTGTTACTCACTGGAAAACATTGTGCATTGGTTGTGCACTACCTGTTAGCAAGCTCAAGATTATTGTCAAAAAAATATTTTATTAAATGCACTGCTTTTCTCGAAAAGTTATTCCACGATGCTAACCGCCTAAGTTAAAAAGTTCCCGATGCTAACCGCCTATATATAGTTCCCGATGCTAACCGGCTAAGGTATACGTGAGCCTTAAGCTATCTGTTGAATCTTACTAGAGAAGTCTAGGGGACGTGGCTAGTAATTAATCGATTTTAGCCATTGCTATTTAAGCCTTAAGGGGCCGGAAGTCCACTCTTTTTTCCCTAATTAGCTTGCCTGAATAGAAAATGATCAATTTATGCTCGCAATCCGACGCGAAAAATGGATCCCTCCGAGTATTCCGTATTCGAAAGAAACGCTACATCGGAAGCTAATTTTTTTCCTAACAAGACCAAAACTACGAAAATAATTCATCACTCTCGAAAAAATAAGGAGTGAGATGACGCTTTCTTACAGAATTGGTGATAAAAGCGCAGTCGTGAAGGCAAAGCAGCCACGTGAACAAAGCGGTTGCTTTGGCAACGCAAAGCATCCAAGATGGCGGTCGGCAACGGTAATTTCGGATCAGGTCGACTGACTACCAATTTGAGCCGTAATCCGGCTTGTACTAAGCGATCCATCACGACTGCTAGTTCACCCACAGATTCGTAAGGCAGCAGATACAAATCTTCGCTTGGCTCCGCGGCTGCGTCATTTCCGCTCATTTCGCGCTTTTCTAATTTGAATTTTGTGGCGGGAAACTCGCGCTTCCGGGGCCACGTCAAGGGCGGGCCTCCGCCGAACCATCGATCTCGCTTGGGATCAAGTTCAGGCGCTACCGGAAGCTCAGGACAACTTTGGCAACGCCTTGGAAATGACAGACTGGAAGGCAAGGGCGGGGCCTCATGCATCGTAAACACATCAGAATCATCACTGCTCGTCCGTTTAAACACTTCGTGTGCGCCAGTGGAACAACAATCGGGTCGACATAATTCCAGATTCTGCCGCGAGAGGCGTTGTTGCTCCATCCAAACCCGGATGTGCCGCAAATCCGCGGCGATTTGGCTCAACCGCGGTTCAAGGAACGTGCGGCAGTGCACTATTTCTTGCAAGTCCTGGAGTTGCTCTTGCATGGACAAATTCAGCGCGACCAAATCCGCTACCATGTTTTGCAAATGTAAACTCGTGGCGGAATCGCTGCAGGCACTCGCTCGAGCTTCTGCTCCGGAACCGGGATCCGTGGCCATAATCGATATGTAATTATGTGTACCCATAATGTGCTCCAACGAGCTTCTTCACCTTCCTGGTTCTCATCGTTCTGTTCGTTCAAGTGCGTCTAAAATGAAATTGGCGCCTCTACCCACGCTTCAAACTTTTTCGCCCACTTTCGATTCGCTCGACACCAAACATAAATTCCGATTCCGATTCTGACATTAACCTATCGACTGATCTTAGAAATTTGTGAAGTCACAGGTAGATTTGATTTTTGAAATTTTGCTGTCAAAATCATAAGCTTACTTTCCTAAACGAAACTACTGGATTACTTTAAAAAAAAAAAAAAAGTTTGCCTTCAAACGTGTGACTTTACTCGACCTTTAAGTTAAGCTATTAGCACTTGGGACGTCACCTAAGTCTCTGCAGGGACAAAGTTTCTTGTACGAATTGAATGAACCTAAAGTGAAAAAATAATAAAAAAAACCCCCGCAAATTAAACTAATGGAACAAAAAAGCTTCTCCAAATGCTAACTCGTGAGTCGATCACAATCTTGACAAGGGCCTCTAGATCCCAAATGTGGGCTCTAGAGTGGTTTCAACTCTTAAGTGTATGAAACGTGAGATAAAAAATGCTTCTAGAGATGTACAAGAGTTTCGTGACGACACCCGGTTTAGGCAGTGCTCTTAGCCAGGTAATTTACTTCCCATTTCTCATTAAATTAAATTCGACTACTGAAATATACTGAAATAGTTAAACAAAAATAATGTAAAAATCTTTAAAAAAAATTGCGTTGACATTATTCGTTCTTGGTGATTATAAAACATTATTCGTACCAAATTCGACAAATCTCCAATCGTGACGTCATAGCTACTTTTTTAGGGATCGAGTTACCGAAATTCGTAAAAAATACAGACCATTTCTAAAAAAAATACGTAAAAACATGAAGTCGACTGCAAGTCTGCGAAAGATCAAAGGTCAGGGCCGGGTCGATACGCTCTCTCGAAGACAAAAAGGGAAAAACAGTTTTCAGAAACATGAAAACTAGTTTTTCCTCGTCAAACAAGCTTCGACATTGGATTAAAAAGCAACTGATCCAAATAAACTATTTTTTTTTAATGAACACTAAATTTCCCTGAAGTTTGCAAGTCTTCTATCATGAAAACCAATTTTTTAATACCGACACTTTTAAAAATTCCCGCCACGAATCTCCGTAACTCACTCCAAAACTTTACCCTCCAAAACTTGAGAAATCCCTACAAGTTTTTCTTCACTTTTCACCCTCCAAATGGACCACCCAACGACAAGGGATCAATGGGCACAAGCTTTCCAAGAGAGTTAGCCAAGGCAAGGAAAATGCAATAGACAGACATCACAAAGAGAGTGAGAGAGAGGGAGGAGAGAGGGAGAGATAAAACTGTATCAGGACATGTACACCACACACCTCTCCGTGTTCACTACAATAAAACAGAACACGTACAAGGAATATAGCTTCCAGGAAGGGCGAGATAATCTAGTGTCAAAAAAAAGAAAGCGACGAAAGAAACTCGACGCCGTCGACGTCTTAGTCGACGCCGCCGCGCCAACTGACTTTATGTGACCCTCTTTTGCCCTCAGGCTACCAAATCGCCCGGGAAGTTTTCTACCTACCGCGCGTGGCGTTACAAGAAAGGGTGTGGCTAAGATCCCAACCGTATGAAGCTTTTTTTTTATCTAGCTAAATTCACCCCAAGACTATCAACTGTTCACGCTCTTTGTTTCACTGCTTAAGTAGATTTTGAACCCTTTTTTTAGGCTCGTAGATTTTCAAAAACTTCAAAAACACCCAGCTGTGTTTTGATAAACCAAATTCGATTTCGTTCTTGGCAGTGCGCATAACTTGCAAATATCATTAGCTTATCTCATATTTCTTGTCAGAATCTTGTTTTCAGAACATATTTGTTTATCAGAAAATTTGCTGACACAAAAGTAACAACATACATTACCTACCACTTTAGGAAAAGTTAAATATACTAAATACTTTTCGTACGTGAGTCTGTAAACTTGATTTCTGTCGTTATCTTGAGTATCTTAACTAGAGGGTTTTTTTTTTGCTTGCACAGTACAGTATTTAAAGAAGCTTACTTTCTTGGTTCTGCAAACGTTCAGCAAGTGCATTGTCTTCATGTACGGCCCATTCACGACGCACTGTAAGAGTGAAGAGAATTTAATTAGACACACTTCTCCCAGACGCGACACTGGAGCTCTCTAAAGCTCCCACCAAAGTCTCTTTTAGCGAAACGTGAGGGAAAAGAAGGAGAAACGTGAGCACGCAACAAGTGCCTTTTTACGTCGTTTCAACTCCCATACTTCTCGCCATTCCGAAGCGAGAAACCAAGAGCGTGGGCCTTGGACCTTATCAAGGCTCAGATTATCATTATCAACGCACAGAATGATGCTATGGCATGGAATGGAAGAATAAAGAGTGTCTGATGAGACGAAAATACAGAAGAAGACGCGAATAAAACCTGGAAAAACCCACCAAAAATATAAAAAATAACTCGTGTTAAAGCTTCTATACCAAGATTGTGACGTGCATAAATCAAATAGATACATAATTCCATTTTTGTTTTTCATATCCATTAGCCAGTATTACGTTTTTTCTTTCACATCTACTTGAACCTCCCCATAAAAAAATATAACGACCGGAAATGAGACCTACTTTCCAGCTTCCCTTCGTTAACCATGCTCTACACTCCCCAGAAACTGGTCCATTTCGGATGGTCTGATCTAATTAAAAAATTCGCGCTAAAGTCGGTTAGTCGTGTGTTTATGTAAAGAGAATCAACTTACGTTGTTAACATAGGAGATTTCGGAAATTTAAGGTATGGTCGTGTGCAAAGATAAGAGGCAGAGGAATGCTATCTGGACAATAAAAAGGCACTTTTAGGACGTCATAATTAATTCGAGATTTGTAAGCGAGAAAATTGTTAAAATTCTGGGTTGGCCTTCGCTCATGCGCCACAGCGTGTGTTGCACAGACATAACTAAAGCGAAAAGGAAGAGAAGACGAAAAGAAGTAAAAAAAAAGACGACGCCAACAGCAACAATGATAAAAAAATACAAAAAGAATCGAGTTAGGAATTGTAAAATAGGTACCTTCGGAAACTAATCCTGGTCTTGGCCCTGCTCCTTCCATTTATAAACAGTTCAGACGGAAATTAGTGAGTCTGAATATTCAACAACGGTTTTCCACGAACACGCAAACAACAAAGCACAAAATTTCTCTCACGTCGTCATCTCATGTCCGTTCAACATCTGGCAGAGGCGTGGAATAAATAAATAAAGGCTGCTTGCCAACTTTGTATCATCTAGCGGAAGCTGCCACTACTAAGAAGACGAGGACGTAGTCAAGAAATTTTTAATTTTAATCCCATTTGAAATTACATTACAATCTCCTTGCTTACACGTTGAACAACAGAAAATATTAAACTACATTTTATCCCTCCTATTAGTGGATAAATTTAAACTGCGTTTAGGGGTATACTTACCTACTTTACTTTAGTATACCGTAGTTTACTCTGTACACGTAGTTACGAGTTTTGGCAATTAGTTATTCATATAAATAAATAATTTAGTATGTGTTCATGTAACACTTGGAGATCAGTGGACTTACTGATGAAGAAGTGCTTTTCCGGTGGGTTAGCTTCTCGATTTGGCTCTTCGTGGTGTTGCCGTAGTTCTTAGTTCTAGCATAAATTTCGGAATATCTTAATAAATACCGAATTTAATTATCTATGGAAAGCTTTATGATAGTAAGTTACTCACTAGTACGTCAAATGATGCTCCTAATTGGCAAGTTACATAATTAGTTTGGCTTTTTTATGTTACCTTTGGGGCCATTTATAAAATTATGAAATAGCACTTTTTTCCATAAAAATAGTTAGAGCATTTTTAACAAAAGAAACGACAGCAGGGAAAGCTTTAGCATTACAAAGAAAAAGATCGGCATTGAAATGAAAAACGTAATTTTGAGAGCTCTTTTAATTGATTGCTCTTTATTTATTTTTATTTATTTATTGATTGCTCTTTATTTATTTTTATTTATTTATTGATTGCTCTTTATTTTTATTTATTTATTTATTGATTGATTGCTCTTTATTTATTTTTTTCTTTATTTTTGATTACTCTTTATTTATTAAGCCATCTGCAGTGAAAAAAAATATGCTTAAGATTTGGATTTATCCGATCGGCGCAGGGACAAAATGGTTCTTCAGTCTTTTTAATTCTATAGATGTAGCTTAGTATCGGGAATTGTGCGCATCGTAATTTTAAGAAGCGCCTTAGAAACAATGTAAATGCTCTAAGTAAAGCGATATGCAAAATGAGAAACTTTAGTTGCGAAATCCTTTCGCAATTGTAAACAACATGTATGCATAACAACCCAATGAAACGACTCAAAACTTTTTAGTACGAAATCAAACTGTATCGGAAACTCGTGAAACCCAACTTAAAATTTCTCACTTCCTTTCTACACAGTTTCCCAGAACATAAAACGTCCAAATCAGTGTGAAAGGGCCAAACAAAATCATTTACTTTCTAAAGAAAGAAAGAGAATCACTCAAAAACGCCTCGTTTTCCCAGGCAAAAAAAAATAATAACCGTTTCTCTTTGTTCTTTCCATTATTTCTGAGTTTTTCTCTCTGGGCCTTTAGAAAACGGAGCATAAATCTTGCTACAAAAGGTACAGAACCGAAGTTCACCAGCCCTATATACCCCCCACGAACGTTAATCTAATCCAGTAAAGAATTCCACTCGATTTCCTTAACAGAATCCTCGGACTCAGCAGACACAGTGGCGTGTAGTTCACCATTTGGCTCGGTCCCAAGGACAGCAATGCTGCAATCTGCTCCTATGGCTTGCCGCAAGGCGGCCTGAAGCCGTTCCAGCTGCTGCGACGGCGACGATGTCGTCAACAAGTCCGTTTGCTGAATCGCCAGCGTCGGAATCAAAGAACCATCGCAATAGGCTCCTGAGTTCAATTTGGCAGTTTTCCCACATCGCAGCATGTGTTTCCATCGCGCCAGGAAGGATTTGTAGCCCCGACCGCACAAGGGACACAACAGTCCCGTCTTTTGGGTCCCGGAAGCTAATTGCTGAACATCTGTCCTTCCATTAAATTTCTTCTGCTCGTTTTGACTAGGAGAAGCGGGAGTGATCAGCGAAGACGAAATGCCCAGCAAAGGAACATTGGCTTGGAAATTCAAGGGGTGGTCCACGTTCATATGCTGGAAAACGGTTTCCGCATCCCTGAACTCATTGCCGCATTCTTCTTTCCCAATTTTTTTTTTTTAACATTCCGTCCAAAGAAATAATAAATTGTATCACCTCCTTTTGCCAGCCCAGTGTCCTCCCCGCAAAATTGACTCTTACTTTTGTATGGAAAGCTTAACTTAATATTCACAAAAGAGCTCAGTTTCTACAGCGAGAGCGGACAAAAGGTTAACAAAAAAAGGGTTCTTTGCTCCTTTTATCACCTTAAATTAAAAAGATTAAAAAATAACCTTTAAGTAGTTTTGCCTGAGAGATTTAGAAGGAATAAGGCTGATAAAACGAGCAAAATACTGGCAGTTTCTTCGTTTAAAGTCATGCATTACCTGCGCATAAAAAGGAATTTGCGCAGGACTCGTGGTTGAGCAAAGGGGGCGTGGCTTGGGTGGGAGGTACGACTGACAGGGACAACGAAGCACCCAGGAAATCTTCTGCTTCCTGGGCTCCTTTGTCAACACACAAGACTTCGAGACTCGGCACTTGAGCTCCACACGGATCCGATTCGTCTACAAAAAATTTAACGAAAATAAGATTTTAAATTACATACAAATTATTTATTTACTATGCGAGCGAATTCTAGGATCTTTCATTTTACCATCCAGATTAACAGCAGAATCAGCATCAGGGCTTATGTGTGATACGTGCACGACCTCATCAGGACACGTGGCCTTTTCGACGTCAAAATCCAAACTGAAATCCTCTTCTGTACTTCCCGGCTTTTCATCAATTGCCAACCTACAAAAAAGTTTAAAAAATTTTAAATAAATCATATATCAAAATCTCTTTTTCAAAAAATATCTTCGTTTTCTGCATCAAAAAATTTAGAAATATAATTTATTTTAAATTTCATAACTTGAATAAGTTTAAAAAACTACATATCTAAATCTATGAAGCAGCAAAAGATACTTTCATTAACATTAAAAAAAAATCAATTATATCACTAATCGTTTTAAAATTTTTGTTCAAGTTGCATAATTCCCGTGACATAGGGTATGACATTAGTGCCATCTTTTGACACAAAAAGATCAACACTTCACTGCACTAGGCTTGTTTATTAACAAAAATGTTGAATTTATATCGTAACGAAATAACCATTCTTGAACTGATTCGCGTATTTTAATGATATTTTTTCGGTAAATAAATTAATAAATTTGGACTGAAATGTAAACAAAAACTAAACGAAGACGAATAAGACAAACTTACTTTTCGGAAACCAGCTGTTTTGTATTTATCAATCCTAGGCTGCTCGAAGGATTGGTTGACTTTCGCGATGTTACACGCGTCGGGATTTTCTGACTCCACAGGGCTATTTCCTTCTTCATGATATCTTGAATGAAAGGCTGGACGATATTTGCCACCAGCGAATCTTGTCTCCGTTCCAATACCACGTCTTGTTCCTTTTCCAGTTTTAAAATTTGTTCCATCAAACCAATGCAATCCCCGTCTTTAACTTCCTTGGACAAATTGTCCCAATTCTCCCTGTCTAGCCCTTGGAGAAGTCCCGCCCACCGCTCCGTCCCCCATTCCAGCCAACGCTCCTCCTCCGTTCCTTGTTTTCGAACCTCACTTCGGAACTGACTCTTCAAATCACGTGATCCAGCAGTAACGCAATGCGCCAAACGATGAATTAAGAACTCCTTTTCTTCCTCAAACTCCGCGAAACAAACTACGCAATTCAACCCATCTACCTTGATCACCTCAGCGGAGTTTTGGCGCAGAATTCGCTTTGGATTCAAATCCCGTTCATAGGTCTTGACTTTCGCCTTCTTAACATTGACTTTCGATCCAGTATCGGGCAATTCCACGTTCAAATCTGGGGAAGAGCGTTTCGGGACGCTTTCAGGTAGGGTGGTGCACCCTTCGAGCAAATGTTTCTTGAAATTACTCTTGTACGTGTACTGTTTAAGGCAAAATGGACAGCGCTGTTCGGTTACGTGATGACGCTGTAATTCTGACAACGCCGCAAGGAAACTGGGGTCCAATTCCGTGTCATACCCAGCGTAGAAGATTCCTCTGCGAGCCGACCGGGTCCTGAGACGTTCTCCATGCTCTTCTGGTTCACTTTCCAGATGTACAGCTATTCTGGTGCTCATCTTTGCTGGTGCCTTGGACCGAACTTCTGGCGACTTGTTCTTGGAGTTCCGTTTCGGAGGAATTTTCTTGACTTTCTTGACGACTACCAGGGCGTCTTCGGTTTGGGCATCTTCGCTCCAGGTTATTGACTCCACGGAAGATGGCTTTTCGGGTTGTAGGAGAGGGGGTAATGGATCATGATCGTCCATTTCTTTGGAACTATGAGGCCGCGAGCTTGGAGAGGATGCCATTGCGGGGCTTAAAGTGGGCATTGCGTTCTTTTTAGACTTTTTTAGGGAAGGTAAAGGCTTCGACGGACATTTGCTGCGGTGTTTTTGGTAAGGAAAGGAGTACATGTACTGTTTGCCACAATTAGGGCACGTGAAGATGCCCAGATTGGTTAAAATAGGGTTATGGGGCGGTAACGTGGAGGCTGAAGTGGCTTGGACAGGGCCAGAATCTGCTTCTGCCCCAGGAAGTGCCGCTTTTTGATCTTTCGACAAGGAAGTGGGAGTTTGGGCAGAGCTGGAAACGTCACCGAATATATCTGAACTCTTTTTTATGATATCCAGTGGCGGAATTTGCTCCTTGAAAGAACAAAACAAAATAAACAAAAAATATATATTAATTAATGACGCTAATTTGATCATCATATAAATACAATTCTTATAATCAAATAAAACATTGTTTACACTAGAAACAGATCACGTTCCTTCAATGCCACTGGGAAACGTTCGAAAGACGACAAGTATCCGGTTTCGGTTCGAATGCCACACCGGAATAACCTAACGTTGGTTTTCACTGTGTACGTTTGGTTTGTGCTACATTTTACTCTTATGAAGCGTGTTAAAAACAAAGCCAAACCTAATCGCCCGACATTTCTAGGAAACACAAACAAACGCTTGCGTAAAGTATACGCGAAAAAGCGGATTTTGAATTCGAAATAACGAATGACGCCATCTACCGGTAACAATACAAACTAAGTATGTCAAAACGTGGGGATTTCCTTATCATGAATAAGAAAAAAGTTTTGAAATAGCTTTACCCTGGATTTCTGCTCGTGGAAATGCAGGAATCGTCTCGTTATCTGGACTCTGCCTTCCATGTCAAAGGAATCTACAGAAGAAAATGTTCGGAAAAATCAATAATTTTGAAACCGAATGTGACTGAAAATCTTTTACGTTTCTTCGCCCATTTCTGCTGACTACGCGTAGCTGAAGCGGAAGCCATTTTAACTGGCGTCTGAGAGTGATTTCGGCGCATGCCATGACGTCCTTGGGGCCTTTTCTTTTTCGCTGATTTTTTTTTCTTGGTCTGGCTTTGCTGCTGCTCCAGATGCCACGTCATGTCGCCCGCACATTTCAACATATGAGTATGCAACAATGCGCCCCGGCCTACAGGTTCTTGACACTTCGTGCACTTGCTTTGTTCGTCGTCGTTTTCGCGCACTTTTGATCCCTCCGGCGTCATTTCCACTTCGGCCGCCATCTTATCATCCTTTTGGCCAAACTGCTTAACAAGCTCCAGTGGAATTCCCTCGCCTTCCATCATCAGATAACTGCAAAAGATGCCTCGGTGTTCATCTTGTTGATGCCATTCCACGGCTGGCAAGGATTCAAATTCCTGGCCACAAGTGCAGCACAGAAACCGTCGAGATCGAGTCCATTCACCGGAAAACTTACCGCCTAGTTCTCCTTTATCGAGGTTCTTTCGCTCAGTGGTTAACTGATACTTGGGCGCCAGCTTGAGTGCTGCATGAAAGCCCAACCCCTCTTCCTCAACCCCCGGCCCCTCCTCCAGTTGATCCAAGCCTTTCTGCAACGCTATCTGGATAGGAATTTCCAATTTGAAAACGCCTTCCAAGAATCGCTGCCTGCCTTTAACACCATTAGGTTCCAACAACGTATAATTATCCCATGACATTAATTTCGACTGCACTTCCTGCGCTTCCGCTAAGGAAAAGTCACTTGAAGGGACGATTCCGTCCAGAAAATTTTCCACATTTTCTTTAACGTTTGCCTCGATCTTATCGTAAGAGAGCAGTTCGGAATCGTCAGACTCAATTTCTTCCGCTGATTTAGGGTTCAAATCGGCACACTCGTAGGGAATCGCTGGAGGATCAGCGATCAGTTTGGCACAGATATCAGGATTCCGACGGAGGACGCCGTGTGCTAAGCGACGGTGGCGACACATATTGGTGTAAGAAACAAACATCTTTAGGCAAATAGTACAAGCATATCGAAACGCTGAAGCAGCGTTGCCTAATTTCAAAGATTCTTCCACGTCCATGCCTGCAGCCAGTGCGCGCCATTTCGTAGGATTCGTGGGCGTAGTACCCGGGCTGCTAATGGTCAAGCCGACAACGGGCACAGCTACAAGGGCGATGACTGGGTCACTTGAATGTAACGGCCCTGGCCGGGGCTTTCTTCCGCATTTTACGTTCTTTTGGTGCGTCCGGTACAACTTACGCGTCGAAAAGGCCTTATGACATCTCCTACACACATACCTGTCGACTCCCACTGAGTTAATTGATCCTAATGCCGGATTGGCGGTTTGATCGTCCGCTGGCCGTTTATGCTCCAATAAATGCAACACAAGGAGTGCTTTCGTGTCAACAAGCGACCCACATAAGTGGCAACGGAACAATCGAGGAAATTCTACCGTAGCGTTCGCAGGATTTGGTTGAGTAGAAGCAGAAGGAGAGGTTAATGCCTGTTGTGCCAAGATAATGCTATCGATGGCCGTTTTATCAGGGGTGACCATACCGCAGTTTTTCATATCTTGTTCGCTTACAAAAAGGTAATTGAGATGGGAGCGTAAGTAGTGACGTTTCAGGCTGAATATCCGTTTATATTCACCTTGGCAAATGTCGCAGTAATAAGTTTTCCGGCCCTGGGGGGTAACAATCACTTGGCAGTCTTCCACCCGGAAAGTAAAGTGTTTGGGAGGTAGTGAGGAACTACTCGATGTCTGTTTTTTATTGTCAAGCGCTTTCAATGGAGCATTGCTGGCTAGAAGCTCTTGAGATTGGTGTTTCTCTAACCTTTTAGACATTTTTTTCTTAAGAGAATTTGCGGGATTTTCCTTTTCGATCGTGGCCACTTCCTTGCCGCTTTTCTTAGACAACTTTTCAGGCTGGACAGGAGACTTCTTGAGCTTGTTGTTTGCATTTTTAGAATCATTTTCAGTTTTCTGTGGTTTGTCCAATTTCAGTTTTTTGGAAAATGGTGTATCCTTCAGCTTTTCGTTTCGAGCGGAGGACTTCTTCTTGGCTTTCACTTTCTTGGGTGGTGCGGCTACTTTGCGTTTAATCCCTGACTTATTCTCCATCGTTCTAAAAAAGTGAGACAAAAAACGAACAAATTATTGGGTAATTCACTTTGATCTTCCCACAAGTTCTAAAAAGAAACTGGGTGACATATTGTTCCAAAAGCATTAAAAGCATTCATTACATCAAGACAAAGGACAACAATGAAAGTCTGGTTGCCTAGAGCAGAGCTGTCTCTTTTTCTAATCATTTATGCGACCTTGAAGAGGGAAACAAGGCTGTCCAGGGTGGCAGTGTCAACGTCAACGGACCCTTGTGCTCTCTAAAACCGTGCGCTTCGATTTGGACTAACTTGCTTTCTAGGACAAGGTAAGACTAGATGAATTTTCTCAAGACAATCTTGTACATACTTCCTTTCTGAAACACGGGCTCCCGCGCATGACCTCTTTGGACAGCCAAAGGAAAAAAAACGTTTCCGTTGAGGACGTTCGATAATTCCCTAAGAATAGAAACTTTCTCAAAAAGAACAAATTTCTAAATTTCACGAAGATAAAATTTTCTTGTGGGGAATAGAACGGATTTGTTCAATAATGAAAGTTTCTTAGGTTGACACTTGAGATACATCTCAACACGTTGAATTGAATCTTGTTTTCATTCTTGACTATTTCAGCAGAAGGAAACTCTGCGACTTGCAACAGATACTCATGATTTTCGACTACAGATTGTATGGTAAATGTTGGAACTATACCCCAATCAACCGCAAACTACTCAACTATTTTCTTGGCTCAAGGAAGCCCAAGAGTTTCTAATTGCAAGTTACCTCACAAGAATACCATTTGCCTTTCCGCCGTAAATAAACCAAAGCTTCAATGCCTTGTTGTTCCATCAAGGAATATTTACGCTTGGAGTAATCAAAAGCAACTTTTCAGACATAAATTCAAGTCCAATTTCAAACTCCTTATGATAGCACAGAGCTTTCGTTTTATTTCTTTGAACAAAAAGTCTGTTTCTTGTGTTAACAACGAATATTCGTAAGCTACAAAAAGATTATCTAAAATCACATACATTTTTGTAGTCCTTCGGTTATAGCTCCAGTGAGATAAAGGAGGGAGGGATTTGCCATATAATCTGGAAAGCTCCCCACCCGGAGGCGGTAACCCTTTGAACAATGAACTCGCCCTCTGCCTGAGTCTCGTGGTAGGAACATGTTTTGCACAAACTAAAAAAAAAAAAAAAAAAAACTCTAAAAACGGAAAGCTTTTGGCTTGCCATTGGCTAAACTTACTGCCTAATATCTCGCACGTTATGAGAACAATAAAGGCTATCCAGATTCTTTAAAAATACAGAAGTAAAGCTTTAAATTTAGTAAAACTAAGGACTCTTTCCCTCGACCAACAGTTAATTATACACGATTAAAACGGATGGGAGTAAGCGGCACGTGAGAACTTATTTGGGCACGTAGGCCAAAGCGGCCCGACTCCCTAACCATATTTTCCATCCCTCGCAAAGCTATATTTTCTTCTTTTTTGCTCAGCAAAAGTTATTATAACCCTGATATTCTTTGGTGTCTACATTCTACTCGGAATTTCAAAATGTCCATGTCTACCCCCGTCTCCAGAAAAGTTATTCTGATTACAAATACAAAAAAATAATAAAATTCAAGATGTACAGATTTCTTTGAAAATTTGTAATTATAGTGTTCCTATGTTCATTTGGCGTCGATCCAGGGTTCTGTATTTTTTACAATTTCCTTTTTGAGTCTCATGCAAATATATTTTAAGCCATGCCGCATAGATGAAGGGGAAACCAGCTTTTGTGAACTATCGAGTGCGCATTTGGGCGAGTATGAAGCGTATATATCATGAGGATTTGTCCCCCAACACAACGGTTCGTAAACAGGACAAATAACCTATCAATAACTTGGTTTGTGTGGTCTAGTTAGTTGTTGGCTTACCTTGGAGGTGACGGGGTAAAGACAGGTGCAAAATTAGGAAGGAAACTTCACTGGCATGGTAATGAGTGCAGGTTTTGTACGCGAAAACGACGTCTCCGGAGACGACCAAGCAAGGGCAGAACTCTCTTCCTTCGCTCAGCACACACAACCGTGTACGCTTGGCCAGGCTTCGATGTTCCCCCTGCCGCCCCTTTCCTCGCCTTCCCCTTCGTTTTTAGCAAAAGGGGAGGAAAGTAAGGGAGAAAAGGGGGTCATTTGCCCTCTTCAGAGGGGAGAAAGTGAACAGAAACGCACATCCCCTACTCTGTAGCCACACCCAGGCCACCTTTCCATTATCTCACATCTAAATCGATTCTTACCACCGATTTACATCTTATCGATTTGAGACTTGCCGCGCGTTCTGAAAAAGTCTAATCTTTTTCATTCGTTTATTTTATGAGAATAAAGAGATATGACAATTTCTCAAGTGATTATCAGTGTAATGCTGTGGACTTGTAAGGCACATCTCATCTTTATGATGCCAAAGTAGTAAATAAGGCTAAAACGTTTAACGCAAGGACGTGCGACAATGTAAATGTTCGATTCTGTTATTGCGGATTGCGTGCTTTAAAGATTACAAAAATAAGCATACAAATTCAGAGTTTTGTTTATCACGGTCTGCAGGTTTATCACGATTTGGAAGTAACGGTGATGGTTTTAATAAGGATACAATTAACTCCAGACCAAGCACGGATAAAGTGGATAAAGCATGCCCAGTTCTGAAACGGAGACAATTAATCACGGCAGCTGTTTCCAATCGACGTGGACGCTGCCGCGAAACCTGTTACTCATCGTTTAGATGATTACGACACAGAGTTTTGATAGTTTCGAGTTGCTACAACCGTACTAGCAGTTCCTGATGCGAACTGTGACTGTAAGGGCATGATGTACGGGAAGTATCAGGATGGAAAATCTTGCTGGAAAAGTGGTGCCTGGCGTTTTGTCAGCACGTTATTGCTCATTGCGGCAGGAGCAGCTGCTTTGATCATGCTTTACGATCTTCACGAACAACTCCAAGCCGCTAATGTGAAAGCCTTGGTAGTTGCAGACGAGCAGAACAATTTGGTCACGCAACTGCAAAGTAAATCAAAATAAAAAATCCAGACTTTTTAATCTCTTTAATTATTTTAATACGATTTCTTCTTATAGTTGAGACGGAGGAGAAAAAGAAGATATCGGAAACTTGGCAGAAACAAAAGAGAGAATGGGAAGCTGAGCGAGAAACCATCACGAACGACTTTGCTAACGAACGCAAAGAATTCGATCAGAAAATTCAAGATGCCGACAGGGAAATCGTAGCTGCAAAAGTAAGAGATACTTTCAAAAATTTCTAGCTGGATTTAAGTTCATTAATACTTGTTTTTAGGAGGAAGTGAATAAACTTCAGGAAGATTTGAACACCTTAAGGTCCAGAGTAGCTGCTGAGGCCAAACCGGAAGTAACGATGCGGCAAATCAAAGCAGAACTTTCAGTGGCTGCGAACGGTTCTACCGTAAGCGTAATTAATGAAACGCCGCAAGCGTAACAGAAACGAACAGATCTGCCGATAAAAAATGACTTCAATTCCATTTGTTTCTTTAATTACTTGTTTCAAGCGTTCCGTTAATTCAGGGATTATAGGCGTGAAAACGCCTACCAGAGTCAACCGTGTAAGTGAGACTTGGAACCTTGAAATTCATAGTTGTGACGTCCTAAAACCTTATAACCTAAATTAAAATAAAAATCCACAAAGAAATTTTCTCGTCTCGTTTTATTGGAAAATGCACATGTTACAGGCCTTAAACTAGGTCTTCAATCGGCTGGGATGGTGACTTTTATTTTTCTTGATAACTCGGAAACTTGTGTCCTTTGCAAGTTCATTTGTTCCTTTTACTGCGACGTGAGAACTTGCTTGGCTAACAGGAAAAGAAGACATTGGGCGGGGCCAAATAAAACCGTTACCTGGAAGTGCAGGAACTTATCGAAATCCGCCGGCTCGGGTGGGATTCAAAATTTGTCCGAGGCACAAATTGCATGACTTTTTAATTGAAATTGTACAGAATCGAAGACAAAACAAACTGGTTTTCATACAAAAATCTACCATTTTTAACAGCTCTAAAACAAATATCTTGTACTGGCCGAGGTCAAATTTTAGCCAATGAACACAATAGGTGGGAAAGTTGGGGGTGTAAAGATGTTGTTTTTTCTTTTGAAGTACGGTGGGGAAATTGAGTTTAAAAGGAGTTGTTTAAGGCCCATGTGCATTCTTCAAAGGATCGATGACGTCCAAAAACTTCACTTTTTTGCCTTGTACTACGTGTTACGGTGGTTTGTATGCTTAGTTTTGCCTTCTTTAACGCAAACCATATTCAAAATTACAAAAGGGGCTTGTTTTGTTTCTTTGCAAGTTGATTTTTCGGGGTGGGGGAAAGAGAAAGAAAACGGAAAATTCGCCGTTCACAAAACTTGTAACGTGTAAATGTGGTAACGCCCCCCACTTTGCATCTCTTCCCATAAAAAACAAGCTTTTTGTTTCAAAAAACAGGAAAAACTGATGTTTTTTCTAAACCAAGATGTTTATTTGACGTACAAGAAGCAAGGGGGTGGAGCTTGTTTTGTTGCAATGATGGCAAGGACTTCCGACTTTTCCGCCCTCTCTTGGTGCTTGATTCAAACACTTGAATCTGCGCCATGTTTCGAACAGAAAAACGGTTAAGGAACCTAAACAACTCCTCCCTGTTAATCTTCTCTGCATTTTAAGTTTACTTTACTTCTTTTTATGTGCCTGTGTGGAGTAAAGGCTTGACAAAGTTGTTCTTAAAAATTTTGGTGGCCGCCCATTATTGACCAAAAAAGCTGTTGGTAGTTTTTGGTGTTTTTTTTAATTACCTCTAACAATGGAGGGAACTAAGTTGGTAAAAATGTTAACTTGGATGTTTTGGTTAAATCTGTAGGTGCAAACAAATCCTGATGTTCAAGAAAAACCCCCATTTTGCAAAAACTTATTTGAAAGGGCGGCGCTCAAAAAATTGAGGGTTTTTTTTTTATGATATTTGATTTGTATGGCTGTTCGTGAAACTTTCTTTGCACCCGTATAAAGGTGAAGGGGTATTCGTTTTGGGTCCTATTCTCAGCAGCTTTAGAGTTGTTGTTTTAATAAGGAAAACCCAATACGAATAAAAAAAGGAAAAAATGGAAGGAAGAGAAGTGGGAGGGGCTTCCATAACGCAAACAATTTTAACGCAAACCCTGACATTTCTCAGGATTTTTGCTATCCCGGCGTTTTTTCTTGCCAGATAGTAACTGAAATTCTTTTCTGTGCTATAATGCTACGAAATGAAACAAAAAAAACGGATCGGCTCGTTTTGCAGAAACAGAGCAAACGTTGTTTTTGTTTTTATTTTAAACACGAAAAATGAATCGAACGAAACGTGGAGGGAAAACTTGTGGGTAAACTGGGCTGTAAGAGCTACAAAAGGGGCGTGGGATGGTGAATACCTTCGAAAGATTTTGGTGCTCAAAAGGGTTAAGCCACGCCTCCTTGGCTCTAATGAAAGATCTTGAGAGGATCTTATGCGCTGCTTTCATTGACGGTGTTTTCCACAGTTTGTCCTTCAGCCTAAAATAATTAAATTCTTTAAAAATCAAATTTCAAATAATTGCTAAATAATGCAAAGCTGATTGAACGCAAAAGCAAAACATAAATTCAAAACGTTCAGATTAAAAATCCAAGAAATTTCGAGTGTAAATACTGCGCGAAGATTGAGAAATAAAGTCAAGCGAGTAAAACGGTATACAAAATGGAAGAATGGAAATTGCTTGAACTAATTAAATAGCTGCTTAATGCATACAAAAGCAAAAATTATAAAAATCAGAATAAAGAATAAAAAATCAAGGAAATCAATAGGAGGTTGACTACCTTAACAGGAGCAGAGGATTCAGACTGCGCACCAGTCTCACTGGCCTCCTAAATGGAACATGCGACCAATCAGAACACATTCAACGTAAATGAACTTTTCCTCCCTCAATGAAAAGGATGTAGAATAATGCGAGAAGGTGATAAACAAGGTTTGGAAACGAGAAAACAGAAACATTTAGGGTTGAAAAACAGATTCGTTACCTTACGGTCTCCTTCAGAAGATCTGGGACGGCCACCACGGCCACGACCTGGGCCGGGACGGCGGTAACGGGGGCGGGGACGCGGTGGGCGTGACCCTTGACCTTCGTTATCAGTGCCGGTCGCTTCACCTTCAGAGGTGGGTTGACCGTCTTGGCTGCGCGGACGACGAGGACGTCCAAAAAAGCGGCGACGGAAGCCTACACGCCCTTCGCCCCGTCCTCGACCTCCTTCACCCCCTTCGCCGCGTGGACGGGGTGGTCCACTACGACGCTCCCCCTTGTCTTCTTCTCCTACTTCCCCTTCTCCTTTGCCGTCCGAATCTTGAGACTGGCTAGGGCGGGGACGGGCGTAGTAACGTGGACGGAATCCGCCACGACCACGACCGCCGCCGCGGAACCCACCGCGTCCACGTCCGCGAACTCCTCCTCCACGCGGGCCGCCTTCTTCTTGACCCTTATCGTCTCCATTATCATTTTCTCCCGATCCTTCTGAAATGGGAAAGAAAATGTGAGAATTTAGTAGACAAGAATTGTAAAACAATCGATCAAGGTCTAAAAGGTATTTTTAATTAAGACGAGTGTAAGGAATGTTTTATAATTTGGAATATGTGCTAGAAACCTTCATTGTTGGTATCCGTGTCCTTCTTGGGCCCACGCTGAGGTCTCCTGCGGCCACGCCCCCCTCCACCTCCACTCTCGCTGACGCGTCCTTCGGGGCGTTCACCGGAAGTGCTGCGTTCGCTGCGATTGCCGAAGCGGCGGCGATAACCCCCGCGACGATCTGCAGCATATGGGGAGCCCTTGACGGGTTCGCCACTTGGGCCAGTCACATTGAACGCTTCGTTCCCCTTCTCTCCTACAACGACGTCGAACTCGACCACTTCTCCGTCTCCCACGCTGCGAACGGCTTTGCGGGGGTTGTTACGGGCAATGGCCGTCTATATAAAAAAAAAAAAAAAAAATTAATAAACCCCCATCACAAATGAAACATTCTTTTATTTAAGAAACTTGACTTCCTAGGTTTTCAATAAGACTTTTTTCCACTAAGCTTTGGGTTTTCTTATTTTAATCTAATAATGTACAGAAAGATGCTCTATGATGATATCACCCATTTTAAACTGAGAAAATTCACTACACTGCAAGAAGTTGTAAAAAAACTTTCGTTTGTAGCCTAACCTTTTTCAATTGGTGGGCAAGACACCAACATATGTAATTCTAAAATCGACTACATTTCGAGAATTTAAAAAAATAACTAAGTTCTGTCTTAATTGTTTTCCACTTCAACTTAAATGCTCTTTCATTTAAATTGACTGTCATTAACGGTTCTCGATCAGAATATGAATCTAGGAAATACAAAGCAAAAAAGTCTTAAATAAAATAAACAAATCTTCGACTCGACCACATTCCAAGGACTATAAAGACCTTCCGAACGTATAAATTATCATGACAACACTGGAAGCCCATGAAAAAAGTAAAAAACAGGGCATGTCTAACACGGTTTGGGCACTTTCTCTATGTACTGAACTTCTGTACTAACGACGAAAAGCTTAGAGATCATGAAATTAACGTACTTGATGGACAAATATATCTTCCTTGGTGTCATTACTGTGGAATAAACGAAAAAAGCGTTAGATACCGGTACTTATTTCATCAAATTGATTTACTATAGAATACTTTTTTTATATTAATTTATTACCGGTTGATGAACCCGTAGCCACTCTTCACATTGAACCATTTGACAGTGCCGGTCACTTTGGTGGCTGCAATAAAAAAAGTTAACAAATTAAGCCCTGGAATCCTTTTAGTGAAAATTTATCTTAATACTGTGGCGTGCTTAATGGTACTAAAAAGCTAAGTTTCGCTAAACAAGCATGGTAATATCATAGTAATTCAATACTATAGATGGACTCTTTGAACTGGTCCAAAGAAACTATGGACCAGTTTCGGTCCATACTTCATCCATCTTTTGTAAGTCTGGAACGGCGGGGCACGGAGGCAGCGACAATGGCCGCCATGAGCGGAGCGCACCGCGCCATGCCTTACCACGCCCGGACGCCACATGATGGAATTGGCCGATTGAAATTAGCGAAATTATGCAAACTTACCGATGACCTGCTTCTCCGGGGCAACCTTTTGCTGTTCCGGCTGCGTATCCGGGTCCGTCATGATGTTTTGAAGGGGTTGGTTCGGTGTTATAACCCTTCGGATGGAAAACCTTTCACCGTGCGTTCTGGATGGTCTCCGCTGTCTAAAGCGATGCCTTCTCTCTCGCCTTATTGTCCGGGTTGCCCGCGTCCTCTTCCTAGTCCCACAGCTCACCACGTTGAGTCGCTACTTCGTTGGCGCGCTCTTAGTATTTGAGTTAACTATCTCCAGATGGCCTTGCTGTACTTTAGGGCTACTAAATTCGGAGAAAAATAAAAGTAAAACTCACTGTGTTTCCGGTGGCTAACATTAAGAGAATAAATAGGAACTGAAAGCAATTAAAGCTTTAGAATGAGGTTAACTGCATTACTGAGAACTGCGTTCGAATCTGTTGGAGAAATTACCAAAAAAGTGTCCGGCCTACCTGATTCGTACATTAAAAGAAGCATGGAGCAAGTAAACAACGCGTGCTTGTCACTTAAAATCTTACATACGAGATACGATTTGAGCTATAGTTGTGTTTTTTTCCCTTTTAGGTTTATTATACAAGTCCGAGAGGACTTCCTCAGTATTTACCCAAAGATATCAAGCGAAGAAAGTACCGTTTTACCATGAACAGACCCTGGTCGGAGGAATTTAGACGCCAAAATAACCCTGGACAACAACGAAAGAAGGTTTTTATCGAGCCCATTAAAGATTGGACCATTTTCAAGGGTGATAAGGTATACATTTTGCATAATTTATTAATTTCTACTTAGGATTTACTAGTTTATTGACCCAACATTGTTATATAGGTGGAAATCCTCGTGGGAAAAGATAAAGGAAAGATTGGCTTGGTCAATTACGTTGTTCAAGAACGCAATTGGGTTACCGTGGAAGGTCTCAATACGCATTTTCGTCGAATAGCTAGTTCAGCCGACTATCCTGGCATGTTTGTTCGTTCTGAAGCACCCCTGTTAGTAACCAATCAAGTGGCTTTGGTGGATCCTTCGGACAAGTTAGTTAAAGCTCAATTTTCTTTTCCCCATTTTCTAAAACTGTAAATCCTTTAGCAAAGCTACCGGGGCTGAGTGGAGGTACACGGAACAAGGAGATAGAGTACGTGTATCTTCGCGAACAGGAAGAATCCTTCCTATGCCTGTAGCCGCTGAAGAAACTGTAGATTATAAACACAAAGAAACTTATATTGGTAAAATTGCTACTTTTTTAAAGCAATTTTTATTCAAAGATTTACTTTTCTTAGAGCAACCCAAAGACACCTCAGCTGCAGACGCCTCTGAAATCACTTTCAAAGCTTCGCTAGCCACATTCGAGTTGGATTTGGCCGAAAAATACGGTTTGTTACCTTCGGCTGCCACTGAACCAGAAGCTCTCAAAAGTGACGTAGTTTAATGAAAGTTGTACGATTTGTAGCGAATAATACACCAAAATATCAACTTAAGCTTTGTACTGTACTCAAACGGTTTCCCTCTCACACAAGAGAAAGACTAATAAATGAAACTCCTGTACATTTTACAAGACTACATAGCTAAAAATAGGAAGATTTGCCTTACACAGAGGAATTTACGATAGTATCACTTGCAAAAGGATGGAAAATATGCGATAAGGCTGCTCTTCGCTGCTTAAACTTCCCCAAGGTAATAGAATGGTATTTCAAAGCCGCAACCCAAGGTTCAATCGCATAACCAGCAGAGGCTTTCAAGATACAGAGGCCACGCCCCTTACTGGGCGACGTCAAAGCGTTAGAAGCAGCTAGCGGCTCCTGGATTTCCACGCAGTCATTACATTCGGCGTCCACACACACTAAACACTGGCTGAGCCACAGTGGATCCTACAGTTAACAGAAAGTGTTAAAAATGCCATAATATGCAAAACGAAACTTGAAAAGCTATACAATACACAAATAAACACAAAGAAACTTATTTACTCGAATTAAGGTAGGTTTGCCTTTATCTTTCACCAAGATTAACACAGCTTCTTTCACTTTGGGATTGTGACGCTGGCTGAAGATGAAACCAGTTTCGTTGAGAAAGTTGTTTTCACTTAAATCCGAACTGGAATCCTGCTGGGGATCAGCTTCGGCCGTTTCATCTATTGTGCCTAACGTGCGGGTGGTTAAACTTGTTTCTTTGTCTTCAGAAAGCGAAAAACTGGGGCTTTTGACCATATTTTCCGAGGCAGACTGATAATCGAAGGATAAACTAAGCAAAACAGCCCACACCGGATGGAGTTTGAGGCCTTTCCCCCTTCTAGTGGTGTAAAGCTCGTTGGGCTGCGTGTAGAGAAGCTTGCCTTCCATAACGACACGTGCTTCTTCTTCACTCCACTTGACAGTAGCCAAGGCCAACTATAAAATTAGACCAGAAGAAAATGAAATTAGAACGTTATAAGCCGAGTTTTACTTATAAAACAGAATAAGAGAATACAGCTTTACTTTGCGCATGCGCAAGGCTGTTAGGTCCAAATCTGCGCTATTTCTCCGCAAGGGTACTTGTGGAGCTGTGACGCGTTTCCATCCCCGTCGCGTTCCCAAGTCTTGGGCAGCCTATGATTGCCACAGTTGAAATTGCGTTAAATCTACTAATTTTTCTCCCAAACGTTTAACCTTCTTAGATTCAACTTTTCAAATTTTAATCTTCTTGGATTCAACTTTTTAATATTACAGTTTTGCTGCAGAAACTGTAAGTTCGAATTTCTTTAAGAAGTTGAAATTCCTACGGAGGTTTTACAATTGTGTGTTTGCTTTCAACCTCAGTCCCGCATGCAAATTCCGATGAATATTATAATTCCAATGAACTTAGGTAGTTTAGTGGCAAATGTCTTAGACCGAAAAATTAAAGGGTTACTTACGGCGTTGATAGACTCAAGTTGCTTCTGGAGACTAGTTAAGGCTTCCCTTAGCTGATTTCTACCTTCGACATCTGTGGGTGCCGTAGCTTTCAGCAAGCGGTTAAGGAGCAATGGGTAGCGCGTTACGCGTTGGACAGGTACCATCAGGAACGCGTGCAAAGACATTCGCCTTACAACCGGGTTTTCCAACTGTGAAGCCCTTAGGAAGAGTCTTAATAGCTCGCGTTCTTTTTCGAGCGCTGCCAATTGCAAAGCCGCGGCTCCTGAACCGAGGCAATATGCCTGAAAGGCGCGGAGCATATCATGAGCATCCGGTGTCACGAACAACTTTCCCGCGTTAACCGTCAGCAAATCCTCGTCACCTTGCTCCAGCGCAATTTCAACCGCTTCCCTCAACCGCGTACTCAGCTGCACACTCTGCTCCCACAACTGATACGCGTTGAGGAAGATGCTGTCGAGTTGTAAGGGCGTCAACAAACCCGCCACGAGCATGGGTCGATGGAACTCTTCGAGAAGAACCCTTAGATCGCGTCCGTAGCGAATTTCTGTCTCCACCAATTCCGCCAATACCTCTTTGCGCTCTCCTCGCCGTTGTGCACAACGCCCGCAAAGTAAAGGCAAAGAACTATTCCTGTGAACAAGCCAGATAAATTTCAAAAGTAGCTTAAATCAGGAAACGTAAAGAACTTCAATTTAAAAAAAAATTAAAACAGAAACTAGCTTTTTGTTTTGTCGAGATTGGGAACGCTTTTTAAAATTACCTCGGATTTTCTTTTTCCAAGCTGGAGTCACAATCCATGCAGGTACAAGCTTGCTCCTGTACATCCGATACGGTCGGATCGAGTGATTCGGTTGACGAGGGCATCCGGGTCTGCCACCGTGCCCTACTACGACCGTAATTAGGACAGGTATCGGATCCGACGCCCGAATCCGTGCGTTCAACCTCTGCAATCCCTTTCCACTAAACGAGACATACACAATAGGCATATAAGATTTGTAAATAAAAAAAAATAGACAAAAATACCTGTTCTTCGCTAATTAATGCCTCAACACTATCATCACTAGAATCACTGGTATTACTGCGGTGGCTGGTCCGCAGTGCCTGATTCCTTAAGGCGCTTAGTAAGCTGGCCAGTTCTTCATCCTCCTCGTCTAACTCCGGCGATCTGATCAATATTTCTGACGGTACTGGACTCGATGATTGCCCGGGAATTCTGTTCTGCAACTCGGACAAAAACTGCAGAATCTCTTGCTTGGATGCCCTTGCAAAAGATCCTCTATGTAAACGACTCAACCCTGGCTTCAATTCCTTCTCTTCTTCTTCTTCTTCGTGGTTCTCCTCCGCATCATATGTTCCCCTAGAACAACTGCGCTCGCCTATTTCTTCGTAAATATGATCCCGAAACTGCTCATAAACCGGATCTTCTTCCGGCGAAGTGATCTTAGTGTTTGTTGGGCTTGATCCATTTAAAACGGTTAATTTCGGTTTGGTCAAGGTCGAAAATGACGGCCACAACCGGGAAACAGGCCGCCGTTTAGGTACCACTTTCTGTGTTGTAGAACTAGTGCTGTCATTCAGGTTCTCATCCCGGGTTCGGTAACCCAAAATGCCCAGTTTCTCAATGGCCAAACGCTCATAAATGCTTTCGTGGGGTTCTGCCTCCGGTGCTTGGTCGCTTCGGTTGGCAACAGATGGCCTAGGCCCGGCATTCTGCCTCCCTGAGGCTACGCCAGCCCACGAGGACCAGCTTACGAGCTGGTTACTTAGCGGCCGTCCACCAAATGTAGTGATTCCGGGTGTCAAATTCTCTAAATAGGGGCTCCCTTCTTCTCTTGTCGATGTATCAGCTTCCTGGTTTGTTTCAAATCCCTTTTTAGAATCGTTATCTTCTCCTAGTTGGTGTTCCAAGAGTTTTAACTCAGATTTCGTGAAACGGAATATGCGGCGAGGGGGTGGAGTCGGGGGTGCGGCTTCTGTTTTTACTGAGGGGATAGGGGGCGGGAGATCGGTTGGCGGTAAACAAAGGTCAGGTGGAGGTGGGGGAGGGACTTTTGGGCGGGTTACGTGTGGTTTCACTAACGTGGTCGGTGTCGACTGAGTTTGTCGGTCCGGGAAAACATTCGCTAGAGAGGGACGGGTTCGGTTTTCATGCAACCGCGTCGTGTCTTGAAAGAGACTGCGCGGATTGTTGTAGTGAGACCGCTCGCTAAAACTCCTTCGCAGCTTATGTTGGGCGAACTGTGGATTAGCATCTGCCTTCAACCCAGTTACGTTTCCCGTGCTAGTTACAGATATACATTGTTGGGCATTTTCGATAACAACTGGCACCGAAATGGTGTTGGTTTGGGGTTCATCTTCGTTGTTGATCTTTACAACGGAGGTTTGCCGTACTGCTGGGGGAACAGCACACGTTGCGGGTTCCGGATTTCCGCCTGTGACAATGCAAATGCGTTGACCGCTTACCGTAAGCCCCGGGCGGTCGATAGCAACGGTAGTATCCGGTGTGATGGTCAGTACAGATATCAGCGGATTGGAGGGCTTGGGAATTGACGTGTTATTAGTATGGGGAGCATTGACTAGGCGATGAGGGAGAGAGATGTTTGGAGGAGATTCAGTCTTATTGTTGGTCACTTGCATTTGGGATGGGGTGAGCCATGCCCCTTCGATCCGCGAAAGCCAGGGGTTGGTATAAACGGACGACGTCATTGGTAAGAACTGTGGACGTGCAGGGGTGCTGCGTGGTTGGAACGTTACTAGATATGGCATATAAAAAACAAATAAAAAATGAAAGTGGGAAAAGAGAAAGGAGATCGAAAGCTTCGTTTAGCAAGCGTAATTTTGGATACGGTTCAATGTTCAACTAAACCACAAGCACACTTGGCACCTAACCCTCATTAAATACCCTAACTTGATAAGCGTATTAAATAAATCGAAAGCGGAAAAACTCGTTTCGAATCATTGTTATCAAAGTCACGACTATTTACCTTTGTTGCTTCAACATAGTTGAATGAGTGCCCAAGTGACATTCTTAAATATTATGTAGTATCCCGAAAAGGAACCAAAAGGAATTCCGAAATTCCTTTCTCTTTTACAAGAATGTTGTATTTCGTAGATGAGGACAAAAAGTAAAACGTGCTGGGTTTGGGCTTTTTTAAAGCCAGCCATACTAGATATTATTTATGAGCTTTCTAAGAACGATAGCATAGGGAGGCAGAAGGATTTTTACATAAAAGTAAATGAAAGGTAATCCCAATATGGAGAATAGGAGAGTTTTACATCTCTAGGCTTTTGCCTTCACAAATTTAAGAAACGCAAATTATGTTTTTACCTATGCGAAAAAGCCAAATTGCGAATTTCGACATTGACATGCCATAGACATAATTTTTCCGTATCTTTCACAAACAAATTGAATGCAAAATGAGTAGCTGATTATAAAATTATCTTTCGCACTGATCCATGAACAGGGCAATGCTCGTTCATATACCCCCATTCAAAGAATGCGCGCCACCTTCTCGTAGCTTGGGAGTAACGAGCTAAGCTGTGCGGGAGCCTTAATGCGACTTAATTTGTAAAAAGAAACTTACGTAAATCTTGGCAAAGTTACTGTATAATTACAAAATGTTGAATTCTGAAATCCCTAATACAAAAAAGAACTCTTTGAAACTGAAATACCTGGTAATCAAGTCAGAATTATAATTACAAAGTGAGGATTGTTATAAGCCGATGCTAAGAAATGTGTGGAAACAATTTACCACCAAAGAAACCGTAAAAGAATTCCATCGAAATTCCTTTACTTTCTAAATTTACTTGACATAAATGCCAGTGTTTAAATCTAAACTGTCTGGAAACTGAGAGTATCCGATTCATAAACCTGTCAATTTCTAGCCGAGTTGGACCGCTATGGTTGACCCACACCCACAAAAAAATCTGCCTTTCTTTAAAAGGTAAGTTGGTAAGAATCTTCAAAGGATTGTATACCTGGGTGTTCCACGTGGACGCTAACGGGTCGCATCATGCTTTCTGGTTGATTCTCGTACTGATGCCGATATTGGAATACGTAATTGGACGCGATAAATTGGCCATGGCTCTTAGTCTCCGGCTCGGAATCGGAAGATTCCGATTCTGCTGAAGAAGGCGTAGACGAGCTGGAATGAGGTCGCAAGAGGCCTAAACGCTTCTTGAGACGCGACCCAAGCGAACGAGGTCGACTACGGTGCCGGGCAGGTCGAGGACGCCCCACGGTCGCAGTTATCTGACCTCTGACCTGGGCTTGAGAATACGGATGCTCTGCACCAGGAGGGGCATAGGGGGCATCGTCAAGGTACGGCATTTGGTGGGCCCCGAAATGTTTTCAATTACCCAGGATATACCACCCACGACCCATGGGTGGGAGAAAACACGTCAAACAACCCTATTTGAACCTGTAAAAGAAGAAAAACAATTAGCATAAATTGTTGTAAAAATAATCTGTTGCATTTAGAAGTGGTCGAAAAACAACCGCAAAAAGGGTCGACCCCGTCTTTTACCCTTATGGAAACTTGACTGTTTTCAGTTTTCCACGACAAAATAGAAAAAGAATCAGAATATTTCCTGACCCGAGTTGCACTTCAAAATCCCTTCCAACCGTTTTAATGCTTCTTATTTAAACTTCTGTATATGCGAATCTTGAGCTTCAACTGATAAAAAAGATTCCAGTATGATTGTGAATTTAGTGGAGAAAGTTGCTTCGGTACTTTAACCCTCTGTTCAAATTTGCTTTCAAAAAACTTTGAAACGTAAAACGAATTAAATTAATAACAATTAAAATCATATCAATTACGGTCAAAGATTCTTAAGAATACTTTAGCTGTCGGGAAAGAAAGTATAACATTCCCTGTAAAAGAAGTCGTAATACGCTCTATACTATAATCTCCAATTTCCATGGTTGTTTAGGAAAAGACCTAACAAACTTGAAATGCTTTACTTCGCAATTTATAACTACATAAATCGAGCTTTCTTCGATTTACTTTTACATTTTATACTCTAAGGTGCAACGAGACACCGTTTTGCTGCGTCGCTTGGGCTGACGCTAACGCTGTAGTTGAATATTACAAGAATTTAAATTGAACAATATTACAGGAGCTTAAAATCGAAGGTTTTTGAGCTCCTTGGAATGTATACGATAGTGCATTGTACAACAGTGCATTAGCGAGAGTTGTCATTTACGTGGTTCTCTACCACAACCCAAGTCGTGGTACCTAGGACTTTTTTTTTTGGTTAGCTAAGGGCCCCGCGTTCAACACCAACAAGGAAGAGGAAATTCCCGTTACTTTTCCCGCCAGGTATTACACTTCCATTTTAACCTGGGCCCCTTTTCCTCTACGTTTATTTGCCTACCTGGCTTAAGGCTTGGCGTGGGTTCTCTGCCTAACAAGTTCAGGAGTACCTCGAGTTACTAGTACAATGAAATAAAGAATTAGAGAAGAAGACTACGAAAAGGAGTTTAATTTGCTAATTACCACTTGAAACATCTAAAGTCTTCTTTACGTGATATTTCTGATAGGAATGTGTTAAAGGATAAGGAGAATAAACCGATGAAAGCAGGTGTTTTTATCCGAATTCGAAGACTTCCCAAAATAACCAAACCGAACTGCACCTGTTGGTTTATATTATCTGCTACTTCCCGTATCCTAGGTTCGCGGGAAATGCAGCCATTGAAACCAAAAGCTCGTAGACTTTTAAAGAAACACCTGCGTCTGTCTCATTTCCGCCCAATGTACATGCAGAAAAATTCTCATGATCAAAATTTGTAGTCGATGACAGATGAATTATTAACCGCAACTGACCAAAAGCTAAGATCGAAAAAGCAAAGCTTGAATGTTACCTCGAATTCACACTTTGATCAGGTTTTCTGGTGTCTTATATGGTCATGATTACAGCGTGGGACAAGTCTTGGCGGGGGAAAAAGATGACGCTATTGTCGTTTCCGGTCATGGCCGCCATTTTATATGCAAAGTTTTCCCTTTTGGTTCTAACCTTCTTTCGCTCAGTTGCAACGAATTTGTAATGTTCCCATTCGTTCTGGAAACACGCTAGAAAAGAACAAAGGTCGTTGTGCAGTCCTACCAATTACACAATCACGAAAACGACAAGTTTAACCTCGTTGAACGCTGTCAACAACAAAAGCAAATCAAGATCTTCTCTTGCACACAGATAAAAAAACATTCAGGGAGTTCTAAGTATTTCAATAGAATTTAAAACAAAACTTCGCACACAGAAAAGCGTCCGCCAGAAATGTCGTTGAAATGCATTGAGTCAATAAAAAGGTTCCACAAATGTCGTCAGCGAAATTATTTCGCTACAGCCATAAAGGCCATCAATAAGAGTGTCTTGCATTTTTTAAAATGCCAACGGTGATAATCCCCTTACACGGCTCAAGATGGTTGAAATTGTCCGGGAAGGTATAATCGTGATTCAACAATGAAGAATTTCAACCAACTGGCGCCCAGCGAACGTTTGGCGCCAATACATGGTCGTATAGCAGTTCGCAAGTTTTTAGAAAAACTTAAAACCTTGGCTAACACCTTATCCACTAGAAATCGAAGGTTTTTCCTTTCCCTGTTTTGTTACTCAATCCGAGAACGTTCGATTTTAGCCAAAAGCCAGTAAAAGTACCTACAGGCGATTGCTTCATTGTCGTCTGTGCATAAAAAATGCATCGTCTTTGTCGTCAAGAGGGCTACAATTAGACAACCAACAAAAAACTTCCAGTCTCGCCTACCGTTAGGTTAATTTCTTTGTTCCCAAGCTTCCCCTACACACACAGTCGCTAAAATCACAAAAACACGGGAAGCTGTTACATACCCAATTTACTCTTTTTCCCATCTCTTCATACATGTGACCCTTAGCTCAATGTAGCGGAACAAATCCTCTTCTTCCTTTACATTCAAAACGTAGGTCTTTCAAACGTTTGCGCAACTTTTTACCAAAATTTCTGCTCTCGCATTGAATCTCCCTGTTTAAACTTACACTTCTAAAAGCATCAATTCGTTTCACGCACACAAGATTCACAGTCCGTTTGTCACGCCTAACCCAAGGTAACCAACAAGGCGTGGTCCTCTTCTTCAACTTAACGCTTCTGCCTAGGAATCTTTCAGCTCAAGCTAGCTAACGTTGAAATCTTAAGCACAAGACTGACTAGAATCTTTAGGACAAAACCTCGTGATCTCTAAACCTTTCTTTCCTTTGTTTGCTTTTGCGGAAGTCTCCATTGCCCGGATGTGCCCCTAAATCCCCTTAAAAGCGAAAATAGGCCGGAGAAAGAACATTTCTAATTCGAAGAAAGATTCAGATCGGATAACACACGGCTTTCGTATGTATAAAACCATCAACAAGAAAACTGTGTCAAGATGCTAGGCACCTCCAAGTTCAAAGGTGATGACGTCACCGTCCCCTTCCCCAAGTAACAATATACACCTACAGCTAGCGTCATTTTCATATTGTGGAGCCCAACTAGCCTCGACTTGTCATGTTCATTAAGTTCTGCTCTAATAAAATTGACCAATGCTTAGGCAAGCAAATTATCTCTTCAGCTTTGCATGCCAGATGCCAGAATTAATAGCCACAAGAGCCAAGTCATCCACAAGATGTTTAATTCGAAAGCCTCGAGGCCTGAAATCCCGTAGAACCCTAAAGTAAAGTAAATCTGAAGGACCTAACGGGAGTTTTTCGAAGTCCGAGGACCCATAACTCCCGTGCCAACTCGCATGGAAGGAAATAGGAGCAAACTTGAGGCTTAGATTTGCATTAGCTTGTGCACACATCTTCCTATTTGTCGGATTGCAACATGTTCAATAAGAAAGAAAGAAAAATAAAACAAAAGACTTGCGAAATTTGCCTTTACTTATTCTAAAGAAGGTTAAATCCCGGCACGTATAAATTCATGGTAACAGCCAATGAAGCAATTCTCACGCCACCCCGATTGGGTAGTAAAGGTACAGATGGATCAGGGTGATACGGGTCCGGATTGTGCACAACGAAAAGGTGTTTTCCCCCTTGAGCTAGTTTTTGCTCAGATCGTTCCAACTTGGTTCACTTTGCCAATATTCGTCACTGCAAAGGTGGGACCGTAGAAGGTCAACTGCAACGTTATGGGTGCACGAGGTATGATATCCTGGTGAAAGAAAGGAGGCGATTCTAACGAACAATTAGAAAACACGCACGAGATTCAACAAGTACTGACAGCCAAGGCGTTCGAGTAAACACTGAAAGCTATGAGAGCCAGCAGCATAGGCAAATTTACCTTTAAACCAGTCCCAAGAGGCACACAGATGGTTTTCTGTACTATAGTGCATAGCTGATGCGAATGCGCGTGGAAAAAGGTAAGACTCACACAGTGCCATGTAAAAAGGGCCTCCAGGGTGCGGTTTGGGATCCACTGGCAGCTTCTAGGCTCCTCCTAGTGAACCTGGATAAAAAGATGACGCTCTTTAAGGAAAGCTTTACTAAGGATAAGGTTACGTAAACTTTCGTTTTTAATGCCTGAAGGTCTGGGATTGACTGAAATGCGCGCTTACAACATTAGACACCATCTGTCGGCATTCATTTAAAATATTTTTTAATTTGCCTGGAACGCAGGATTCAACAACGATCATACTAAACCCTACTAAGATCATCAAGTCACGATAGTTTAATTTAATTTAATCAAGTTTAGCTAAATCAAACTACTTCTATTTAGCGAGGAAAACAAGATCAGTTGGGGCATTCTTCATAAGTACGATCAGTTTTAATTCTTCCAAAAAATTTTGTCCGTATTTCTTTGCTATTTTTTAATTGAAACTTTTTTAAAATTTCCAAATTTCTGCAAAACTGTCACGTTAGATTGCATAATACTATTTTAGGAAATTTTTTTATGTTTTGGCAATGGGCAAGGTTGTAATAAAGCGCCCAAAAGCTTTTTATGTTATTGTACAAAATCTAGAAGGTCGGCAAAAAGCCCAGGAGCAAAAAAATAGAATTTGTAAGGTTCTAAAGGGCAGGGTACCGTTGAAGGAAAAACGGACGCGAGAGTCAACTTTATGGTTATTACAACTCTCTCTTCATAACCCCTTAATTTCAAATAGTCCTAAACCGAACATAGATAAATAAATAAATTTTTAAAATAAATAAAATCGAATAAGTAAACCAGGTCCTCGAAAATGAAAGGAAGTATTTATGATCATTATGGTTTCCTCTCCACCTCCACCCATGCAGATCTGAGGCCTTTACTTGTCCTTCAACAAAAAGAACAAATGCATTCACTATATACGTCGGTTGTACTAAGAACCGCAAAATAACCCTCCGAACGTTGACTTGTTTCCTTCCCTGTTCGGCCGTTGACGTTACTCAAGGGCCCCTTAGACAACATTCATTGTTCCGCAACAATGGAAACGACAGAATTTGGTTCGTAGTAACGTGAACCATTTCACACTGCGAATCCGGAATTGTATACGCAATAACGTACATTACTAAACACAGCAAAGTACTGCGCATTTTGTTTTTTTAACTTTGATTTTTATTCTAACACAAGAAAATCAAGAATTAAGTTCTTCTCAGCTACGAGGAAAGTAAGAAACGCACCAAAGAAAGAAAAAGACAGGTGGGAACGTTAATTTCTGCCCCGAGGACTTGTTCACGCGGCTTTAAATCCAGCCGGTCAATGCTCAGACGATTTCAGTCCAACTTGAACCTCGAAAATGAGCTCATCTAGACTCTCAGTACTGGCTTTGTTTTTAATTACTTTTGTAGCAGTGGTAATTAACGCAGGAAAAGATCAAAGTTTGTCTAATAATGAAGTGAGCACACAAGCGGGCATTTTTAGAGGTTCGCGCGAAGTTGCGGATTCCAATTTAGCATACTATAGCTTCAAAGGGATTCGTTACGCAAAACCACCGCTTGGGAAGCTTCGGTTCAAGGTAAGAAAGTCCAATTTAACGTTTTCCTTAAAAATATGGAGGCGTTTAAGATTAAAGATGAATCCAAAGAACACAACCAACTAGCAAAGGACTGAACTACTGTAATGGATTACCATGGTCTCTGTGATCCATCCACACCACATCCTCTTCGATGTGACATCCTCTTCGCATGTGTAATTAATCATACTAATAATAATAGGATGCCTAATTCGGTACAAGGGTTGATGGTTGTTTTTCTTGAACTCTAACCAGTATGAAAATATGAATAGTACCTATTTAGATTTTAATTAAATCAAATAATTAGGCTCCCGAACCGGCTGAACGCTTTGAGGGCGTGGTAGATGCCACGGAAGATGCGTATGTATGTCCTCAACATGACATTAGTCATAATGTAGTGATTGGCGACGAAGATTGCCTCGCTCTAAACGTATATAGCACCGAGGTAATTATCCATTAAAGACTTCGAACTCGAAACTATAATAAAAGTAATATTACTTTGGATTAAAAAGCTGAAAGGAGCGAAACCAGTGGTGATATATTTGCACGGGGGCGGGTTTGTGATGGGCGGGGCAGCTTCGTACATGTATGGGCCGAAGTATCTGCTAGAACAAGGCGTGGTTCTTGTTACCGTACAATACCGTTTAGGACCTTTCGGTATGAAAAGCTTATTTTCATCAAACGAGTTTTAACAAACTTGCGCTCTCATAGGATTCCTGAGTAGCGGGGATCATAAAGCGAAAGGTAACTGGGCCTTACATGACGTATTGTTGGGCTTGCGATGGGTTCAGGAAAATATTGCCAAATTTGGAGGAGATCCCAAGTCCGTTACGTTAATGGGAGAAGATGCTGGAGCTGCCATGGCTACGCTGCTTTTGTTGGCCCCCAAAATTGAAGGTTAGGAAATTTTTAAATATTAAATCGCATATTATTTAGATCTGAGAAGTTTCGTATGACTATGTTGTGTTATGTGCGTGTTTAAATCAGGTTTATTCCATCGCGTCATTGCATTAAGTGGGAATGTATTTTGCGACCAATATCTACAGAGAAAACCTGAAGAAGCTATGAGGCAACTCGCTTTAAAACTAGATTGCAAAGATGGCAATTCAGAAGATTGGCGAGACTGTTTGCAAAAGCAAACTATTCAAAATGTCGTCAGCAAAGCTAACGACATGTATGTAAGTAAAATGCAACTTATACTCGCTTTCATTATTTGAATGCTATATTCTGCTATTTTTCCAAAGATGTTTTTCAGTTTCCCCCGTTGGTTTGCGCCTGTCATCGATAATGATCTAATTCCAGGTGAACCCTCCGAGCTTTTTCGTAAAGGAGCATTTTATAAAGTTCCAGTCTTGGTGGGACATACAAAAGATGAGGGAGCTTTCATTTATAGGCGTAAGAAAGTTTATAAAAAAAAAAAGTGTATAAAAATAACTGAAAATGTTTTCTTCTTGTTTTAGTGACTTTGAACGCATTAGCGAATGGCTTGTACGAAGATGGATTTTTGAGCCAGAAATTACCTCAACTTTTACCGCTCATTTCTTCCATTCAAACCAAACTAACGCCAGTTACGAAAGCTTTAAGGAAACGCTATTTCTTGAACGTAGACTTGGAACAGGAAGACCAGTTTAGACCGCAATACGTACAAATGCTGACGGATCTCATGTTTGGGAAGTGTACAGATCAATTTTCCCAAGTACTGGCCGCCAACTTGGTCCCGGTTTACCGATATCAGTTTGAATACCGCGGCCAGTACTCGATCGTCAATTTACAAGGCGAAGAAGTGGATTTCGGTGGGTTTTTTCTCTTTTACAAAATAATTTTAATAGAAATGATTCAGTTGGACACTAACGAGAATCACTGATAGGCGTAGCACATGGTGACGACTTGCAGTACGTTTTTAACAACTTGTGGGGAGAATCTTTACCCATGTCTAAGTCTGACATCCAGTTTTCAAAACGAATTTTCATCCCTCTACTGGCTAACTTTGCCAAAACCAGGTATATATAGATAATAATAAAAAAATAAACAAAAACTAATTTCTATTGCTCGGATGTCTTTTTTCGACGTAGTCTACCAACACCGAGTTTAAGCGAACATATTAACGTGGCATGGCCTCCTATGAGTCCTGAACGTTCTCGAGTTCTTCGAATCAACTCTAATTTAACTGTAGCATCCGATCTCAGGAAAGACGTCTTCAAGTACGATTATAACTTCTAATTTCCTAATTAACCGAGAGCAAAGCAAAGGAATATAACATTAGGCTTATTAAATATTAACATCAAGTTACAAGTTTGTTCAGAAAATTAACTTTTCAAATTTCTTGAACTTAGATTTTGGAACGAAGATATTCCGGCTTTGATTTCATCCGTAAAAAAGAGCACACCAACAAAAACTGAGCTTTAAAGAATCAATTAAATGCGTCAAGTTTTTAAGTCATTTTCATGTATTATTTAAACACAACAAATGTTCAACAATAAAAGATTAATGCGTTCAGATATAATATTCTTCTGGACAATCACGATTACTTTGTGGGGTAAAACCGGTTAGCTAAAGACTTATCACAGTAAAAACGAGGCACAAAAAATATAACGACGAAAACAGGGGAAGAAATAACTTTGGCAAAGGAATGTCATCAGAGATTTGGTCCCACTAATATTACGAAAATTAAAAAGCAAACATGAAATCAACATATGCACCACTTTGGAAGCTACTTTTTGGTTTGTAAAGGGGCTGAGTGGCCTCTGGCACCTTATTGATGAGACTTCTGGGGTTTGTACATCGGAAATTGGCGGCGACGAGCAGCACAGAATAAAACCATGGATGACAACAATCCAAACAACTAAAATACAAGAAATAAACGTACGAAAGTCCTCTAAAAGCTTTACTTGGATAAACGCAATAACTAATCCAGCCACGCCCACCAAGTGTAGCCTCTCAATAAACCAAAGTTTGACCTGGGAATAGCAACTTCTTTGGTACCATAAGCTGTCGTCTAACGTCCCACAATCTAAATAATGACGTTCAATGTCGAAACATTTATTCCTAATGGGCTTCTTTTTATTCAATTGACCTGTCATGTTTATATAGGTAGGCAAGCAACAGGACTTTGGAACATATTTCTTATCAGGCCAAGCGGTGATATTGAACCAGTCGGTGTATCCTTGGACTCCACAACATCCGAACTAGGATTAAATTTATGTGTATAAGACAGAAATGGCTTCGCGTCTTTTTGTTGTGTTTTAGTACTTGAGTTTGGACGTGATCCCAAGCTATAACAAGTCCGCTTTCAGTCTCGTTGCCAGACGGTAGCAAGTAATGATACTTAATGCCCGACAGAAGCTCAGTTTGTAAAGTATCTCCCAGAAACTGACGATAAATGAAGGCAAGAATACCAGCGGTGAGTTCTACTATAAATAGTAGAACAACCAGGGAAAAATACTAAGAATAAAAGGGACATTATGATGGGTTATAACTATATAAATTTATATAGGGATTCTTACTGTCATTAGGAGAGTTTTGCTTTTGAACCACGCGCCACAACAACCCAGAAAGGCGGTAATGAATAACGTTACTCCTGTGGCTAGGATTAAGCTGTCCATGCTAAGTACGCTATGTTGGGGTAAGAGTGACATGTAGCCGTCGTAAACTATCCGTAACCAAACTCCTACACCTAAAACTCCGCAGCCGAGCAACTAAAATAAAAAACCACCCCAAGCATTGGTCCAATAAACACGAAATGCAAACGATGGATTCAGCTTCAACTTTAAGCTTTTTTATGAAACAATTACCCATATTAAGGCGTTAAGACTGCAAAACGTAGCTCGCACACACATGTATCCTGATCGAGGCATAATAAGTCCACGCAACAGATTAAGCGCTAGTTTTAATCAAAGCATTTGCGATCTGGGAGGGCACTTCTTCAGTAACAGGAAAAAACACCCACCTTTTGGTGTTGATATTTTTCTTACACGTATCGATTTGCCGAATTTTGTATCGCATCGCTTTATTCAAACAATATTCTCAATTCATGTAGAACCCACAACTCGCAAGAAAAGCGTGCGGATTGAAGGATTAGTTTATTGGTACCTAAATACGAACACGTTTTGAAAAGTACGACTGCAGTTGTCAGTGTAGTGTAATCGTCTCGTATTTCGTCTCAGCTGGACTGGCGTTTTAGCGTGAACAGCTCAACAGGATGGCTTGGTAACTCGATGGTAACTCGAAAACCGCTTTCCATTCAACTGCGTCCCTGGTTCGTAGTAGAACTCTGGATGCTCCCTAAGCTCGTCGCCCCTAAGTTTGACGTGCGTTTTACTGTCAACGCTCATTCTACTCAGCCAGTTGAACGGTGACCTGCAGAAGGTCCATTTTACTGTCAACGATTTTCACGTATTTTACTGTAAAGCCTGTAAAGCGAAGATCCATTTTGACCTAGTCTGAACTTGCTTTACGAGTTCGGTTTGGTTTGGACCTCAAAGAAGGGAATGAAAGAGACGTTTAAACCCGCTGGCCAGTAAAAGCCAAAAACTAGAAAAAACAATTGGATAAGCTATCTCTGGGGGTATTGATTGGTCGTTTTATTTGGACATTATAGTACGTTTCAAACTCGTCCCACGACCAACTAGTCCCAAAGCCCATTGGTTCCTAAAGCTAGCCGGCCTCAAATCCAGCTCGGCTCTAGTTCACGATTTAATCTAAAACTTAGATTAGATTTGAGACTTCTCCAAATGCCCCATTCTAAAAATTTATCTAGGTACAAATTTTCCTAAAACTGTAATCCCCCCCCCCCCCCCACCCTGCTGCAAACTGTTGAATCCGTCGTCACTCTGACAAACTGTTCCTGGATCTCTGCTTCAACTCACATTCGACCCGCAACTCGCATGGCAAGCGTGCGGATTCAAGAATTATTCATAGTACCCAAATATAAACACGTTTCGCAGGGGGTGTTGCCAGCTTCGACTTTCCATTTTTTTAAATCGTCGCAACAAAGTACTGAGAATAACTTGAGTTCAAGGTTGACCACATCGAGGAGTTTTACTTTGCAAGTAGACGTGTGTCTTTCTTTGCTTCTAGACGTGTCTTTAAATTGCCTTCCACGTTTTTTTGCCAACAGATAACTTGTTGCATAACATTGTCCATTTTCTTTTGGGTGCCAATAAAAGTCGTCTTGCATTTTGTTGCGCCAAAAAACGTGAAAATGTATACGATTCTTTCTTGACCCACTTAATAACCCGTGACTAAGTATTATTTTTTTTCATGACACATGAGTGCAACAAAAATATTCCCAGATTAAAAAAGAACGTGAAAAACGCGAAAGTGTAGCCTTTGTAAACCGTTAGTCTGAAACCGAAAACGTAACTTCGGATATATCAGTGTCACACGCACAATTTCTTTTAGTAATCTTTGTACAACCTTAAACAGATAAAATGATCAGTGAACCGCACATAATGGATTCCGAAATTCCCTCATCTTACAGCCAATCTCATGCGCCAATCTTAATCTCACCTGCAACATTCCGAAAACCACTACCATTATCCACAAAATTGGCTTTTAGTGTTGGTCATTTCTTGAACGATCTCTGTGCCTCTATGTGGTTCACATACTTGTTAGTATTCTTTCACTTGGTACTGGAATTCGACAACACATTAGCAGGAGTAATTTTACTCGTGGGACAAATCGCAGACGGTTTAGCTACACCTTGGGTAGGCTTACAAGTCGGTGATGTTATTCCTAACCCGGGTGAACCTTCCACAGTTGGCAAAAAATGGTGGAATATTGGACCACGTAAAAGCTGGCATTTAGCAGGTAAAAAAACAACAACAAAGTTTTCCTGTATTTTATTCAATTATTGTATATTTTTCTTTAAGGAACAATCGCTATTTTGATAAGTTTCCCCTTCATCTTCATGCCATGCTTGGGCTGCAGTACTGCCAGCCCTTCCGCGCAATTAGTCTACTTTGCTGCTTTCGTCGTGGTATTCCAATTGGGATGGGCTTCCGTCCAAATTTCGCATTTGTCACTCATCCCGGTTTTGGCCCACGACGAAGAATCCAGAACGGAATTAACAGCGTGGCGATACGCTTGCACAGTTTTGGCCAATGTACTAGTTTACGCCTTGACTTGGTTGTTGTTGGGCTTAGCTGGGGCTTCTCAGCGAGTCATCGCCCCTGAAGATGCCTCTAGATTTAGAGTAAGATCAGGAGATAACATAATTTGGGGAGGACACGGCCTAATTTCTTAATTTATAGGATGTGGTTTTCATTTCCCTTGGGTTGGGCACTCTAACATCATTATGGTTCCAAGTGGGCGTCCCCGAAGAGTCACAAACGAATATTGTAGATGACGATGACGTGCCTTTATTAGGTCAAGATAAAAAACCTGTTATGACACCGTCTACTTGGCTAAAACAGGCCCAATTTTATCAAGTAATTTTGGGTATTTTACACTTCTAACTACTAAACGTTTAACTTTAGGTTGCTCTCTTGTATATGTCCACTCGCTTGTTTGTCAACCTCTCACAAGTCTACTTACCGTTGTATTTGCAAGATAGTTTAGCTTTGGGAGCCACAAGTGTGGCGACCACGCCCCTTGCGTTATTCATATCGGGTTTTTTAACTTCCTTACTTATGAGACCCATGACAAGATGGGTAGGGAGGAAGGTAAATACTGTTTATTCTGCCAAAGAAAACTGTTAAACAAACGAATCCAATAAGTACTAATATTTGATATTTTTGCGTTAGTGGGTATATTTCATGGGAACTTTGCTGGGGATTGGAGCCTGCGTTTTAGTCTGGTCTGGTCAAGGGGATTGGCACAGAACATACGGGGTTTACATTGTTGCGACTTTATTTGGAGCAGGGGGATCTACGATGCTGATTACTTCGTTGTCCATTACAGCTGACATGATTGGACCACATGTGGAATCTGGAGCTTTTGTATATGGAGCTATGAGTTTTACCGATAAACTGTCCAATGGTGGGGCAGTTATGATCATCCAGTACTTACATCCTTGCCAGTAAGTAAATTTTTCTTTTACATAGCTCACTCCCAGAATGGATCTCGTCTTCACTGGATTTCTTTCGCAACTTGAGTGAATCATATAAAAAAGGTAAATAAAAGGGATTCTTTTTTCTAGATCTTGTTGTCCTGAATGTACAACTTACTACGTACGAATATTGGCGTACGTTTGCGGTGGTGCCGGAGTATTAGCGTTGCTAAGTTTAGCCTCCTTAATTCCCACTAAGATTGGAGTCAATTTGAAAGGTACTTTTTGCAAGCTTTCCCCATACATTTTCTTATACATCTTTTTTTTTATTGTTTTGTAGGTTATTCCAGTTTGAGTGTTGTTGTTGACGACGATTCGTCCGATTCGTGCGATTCCAGTTTGGTTCATTCTAACCCTGGGACGTCTCATTAGCATTCGGATAATCTTTTGAAGTTTTTATTTTTATTACGGGGGGCGATAACGGTGCAGAATTGTAGCCGTTTTTTTATTCGTTTGGCTAATTGAAAAGGATACAGAAAATTAGCCTATTGTATTAAGTTTTATATTAGTAAGTCAGGAGAGTTAAATATATATTATTGGCCAAGCTCAGGGTCCTGTTTGTCTTGCAGTTCCCTTAACTCGTGCGAAGGTTAAAATCAAAAGGCAACACCATATACAAATGGATAAACCATAATCAGCTTAAACCTGAAATTGTTTTAATAGTTACTCTGTAAAGAAAATTGACTGTGATATACACTGGAAAGTACATTGTTTTCTCCTAGTTCACTCTTAATGTTCTTAAATTATCTAGTATCGGATTTTTTTTTATATGAAGAAACAAATTAAGTATTTTAAATGGCTGAAATGCGTTTCGCAAGGTAATTTAAACTTTGAAGTTAATATATCTAGTTAACCCCTGTTATATTTATCTTTTACCACTAGACATTTCCGATTCGAAGGATCACGTAATACAGTGGAAGCCGCTTAGGGCTCCCGTATACCTTAGCTTGTTCATGGGAAAGAGTCACAGATGGCACTGACGTTTGTTATTGTTTTATAAAAGCCTTGCGTAAGAATGTAACAGTATGCTAATTTAAGATTGCTAATTTCCGGCAAAGTTTCTACGCTTGTATTGCTTCTGAAATGTACAATTTGTCACCACAGTTTGCTATAGCAGCACAATGCCCCAAATTAAGTCGTCAAACTTACGGAACAAGATTGGTCCAAAGCAGCTCGTCAGATTCGAAAGAAAACTAAAATAAAAGGCTTCTTTTATAGTTAAACTCGCTTAACTTGATAGGCTCGAGACCGACCTGTCAATATGAAGTTATACGAGCTAGGATGTTATCCGAGTTGCCTTTTTGTCGCAGCTAGAAATACTGGTAGAATAAAAACAATGTATTTGTATGCGCGTATTAAATATATTATGAATAATATTTCACTTTAAATATAAGTTAAATAAACCGCATTTTGTCTACTTCTTCAAGAAATAGTCCATAATTGAACGCTGTTTAACATTCTTTTGGCTATAGGTCTCCAGGTCAATTCTCAAATCAGTGGGCTGTAAAGGGTGAAACGTTTTTTCTGTTATGAACTGCATTTGGATAAAGAACTTCTGAAAGCATTTCCCGGAATATGTCACCCTGTCGCCCCCTCTCTTTTAATATTTTCTTGAGATTTTTGTTGCGCATGACGACGGTAGTTAACCGGACTTATTTATCATTGTAAGATACCAGACAGGGAATGAAAGCACTGAAGAAAACACAAGTTGTGAAGTTAACCGAGTCAATATAAACCGAGTCTGTTTCCATTGAATTTAAATGGGGGTGACATGGGACCTGAGTGTGTAGCTTGAAGTTAAGCGAACTATGAAGTAAACCGAGTGGAAGTTAAGTGGACTCAACTGTATCAGCAGCTAGTGCACAATCAAAGGACAGATTTTTAGGTAACGTATTTCTTATAGTTGCAAACTTAAGTTGCATATTTCTAGTTTATTACTCATTAGAAAAAAGTGTGCATTGGTTGTGCACTACCTGTTAGCAAGCTCAAGAGTATTGTCAAAGACTTTTTCATTAAATGCACTGGTTTTCTCAAAAAAGTGTTCCGAAAATCCCCCATGCTAATCGCCTATACTGAGCTAAGGTATACAGGAGCCTTCACAAAATGATATCCTGGTCTGGACAAAATACTGTGTAATTTCATACGTTCATTTTTGTTTAACACGAAACAAAAATCGCTTAACAAGAAGAAATTTCGCGTCCCGGACGAACATTTGTGGCGAAAAATACTTTTGAACGACGAAAACTGATTTTAATCCTGCCAACATTAAGCCATTAGCGTAAGCTATCCGCTAAACATGTTAAAAACAGACAGTAAAATATTATTACTGAGGACGTGTAGGAGTAACTCCGGAACGGGACATTATACCGCCATAGTATGGGCCTCCACCAAGTTTATTGGTTGTGGATACACACTGTACGAATCGGACGGCTAAAACACGGGCCTTTACATTTGCCATTATGGCCCAGCTGGAAACATGATAGGTGGAGAGATGTACTCCATTGGTAACCCATGCCCAAGTGTTCCACTGGCAAATCTTGCTCATCAACCTATAAAGGGCTATGTGGTAAAAACATAGATTCAATCATATAAGGGCGATGTACAGTAATTACATTGCATTACTATTCATGATCATTGTTAGGAGAAACAACACAGTTGGCACGACCTGCTGAACCGGAATCCGGATTGCCGCCAATAAACCCAATTGGTAAACAATATATATATGAAATTTCCGTTTTTTAACCCAAAAACAACAGTGGATTATATAAAAACAATCCTCCGGGCCGGATTTGAACCAGCGACCTATGGATATCAATCATTCTACATTTTCCTTTCACTACAGTCCACCGCTCTACCAACTGAGCTACCAGAGGATATTTGTTGTGATAGCGTGCTCTAGTTTTACCACGAGAGGAAAGTTCCGAGGCATTACTTTGGGAAAGCTAGTTTGTTCCTAACGGGACAGCGAGAGTAGGACGGGAACGTCAGAGGCACTTGCGTTTCCAAGCTATTTACTTGAACCAAAATCATCTTTCCTATTCTTCTGAAGACTGAATTTAACATCCATTACATTGCAGCTGTCTATCAAAGCTTCCTCTTTAAGATCAATAGCAAATGTCGTTAACATAACATAATTTCTAGCGACATTTGCTATTGATCATAAAGAGTTAATCCTGCACGTCCTCAATAATAATATTTACTGTCTGTTTTTAACATGTTTAACGGATAGCTTACGTAAATCGCTTAATGTTAGCCGGATTAAAATCCTTCACTTCATCGTACCAGTCATTAATAGCGTTTACCCAACTAGCAATCGTCACTTGGGCACTGACACCTTCAGTGTATTTATTCTGCCCACAGAAAACTGACCATGAAATTAGCCTTTAAAACATCTATTTTCGCGCTCGTTTACTTTGTCCGTAGAGCTTGCACGTAACGCGACACGAATTACAATCGTGCTCAAATTGGCATTGATCAGCCCAAATCTGGGCGATTTTTGCAAATTCAGTGCTCCAGGTCTGTGGAAAAGGGCGCATGGTAGTTTTCTACCTTTACGGAACCTCGATTGAATATTACCAGAACTTGCGTATTGGAAGCTGAAGGTTGAGACCCAGGCGAACCTTGCCGCTCATAGCCATTAGACTCGATGCACAGTTTGCTCTTGTAGAATGGTTTGAATATCTTCACTGTATACTTCGTTTGCCTGCAGTCCAGTGCAACTGCTTCCTACATCCTTGCAAAGCAAGCTTATCGGGTATAGACAATATGAAACAAATGCTACTTAACCCTACAAATGTTACAAGTGTAGGCCTACATAAAATAATGAAGTAAATGCCAATGCAATTTCTGTGGATACTTGAAGGACAACACTGAGTTGTGTAAAAGGAAACCGTCACGTTATGGAATACAGGACTTTATGTGTGCGCTTTTCGAATTGATGGGCACACCACTGTCGCACCGGATATAAACGGAAATATCTGCACTGCGATCTACGTGTGCATTTACGGACTATCGGGTAATAAGATTTCCCAAAGTATGTATCAGTGGAAACCGCTTAAGACGAAAACTCGGTCAACACAGAATGATATTCTGGTATAGTTGTGGTATATTCTGATATTTTCTCATATATCTTTTAAGACCAAATTCTTTTAACACGAAAAATTATTTCGGTCCCCATGGTTTCGTAGCGGTTTCCACTGTGGCTTTCATTGTAGGCGTCGCTTTGTAAATATTTTATTCATCGTAAATAAAACCTTACCAGTTATTCAGGTTTTTACACACTAGATGGCATGCACTATACTAAAAGATCTTATAACATGAGCTATTTCTTCAGCACGAGAACAAGAGCCTGTTCGAACATAACCCAACTACGACCTTTCAGTCTTAATTTTAAACGGTTAATTTAAAAAATCCTAATTTAAAAATAAGTTAAAAATAACAAATGTATGTCACTAAGGTATTAAAAACTCTACTGAAAATTAGGCGTCCTCTAATTACAAAAATATTAAATGATACGGAAAAAAAGGCGAAAAGTAAGAAAGGTTTAAGACTCGATCCTGGATTGAACGCCAGTGATTCACACAGGGATAGTCATATTATATCGCTGCTGTCTTTAATGCGGGTTTGTCGAACGGTAATGTGGATGCATCATTCCATGGTGGTTTGCAGCAAAACCAAAATGTAAACAATGAAATGGTAGTATTAGCCAGTTTCCGTCTGTTTGAAAGTCGAATGTGAAGCATTCTGACCACATTTAATGAAGAAGGAAAGAACAAGACTGTGTTTCATCACTTCCTGGCCACATATTCAAATGGTTTGAGCAATTTTGAGACCTGCAAAAAGAGCTGGGAATTCCGGACCATGGAGGTAAGACGGTCAGTAATGGTTAATGTAGTCATCAGCTGGAGGGCAGGTCGTTGGGGGGTCAATTATGCGGAGTTTGTCTTGCCCCTTTTTTGCATCAGGATATGGGCTTAGCTGTTGGTTACTTGGGTGCATAAGTAAATACTCTGAAACGTTGTGTGTCTTGTAAGCCGCGTTTTCCCAATTGGATATTCATGAGATTCAGGCGAGATAATGAAAGGGCAATAGATTTGGCCAGTTGACAGGGTGAGAAGGCCACGTTTTCATTCTTTGGGTTTAAAAAACAGCAAACTAGTGTTACTGCGATTTTTTTTTTACAATTAATCCATTGATAAGTCAATGCGAAACCTCCACCTACCTGATCTCGGTCATTTTTTTCTTTCTTTTGAAAGGCCTTTTAATCAGTTCTTTTGTTTGTATCTTGAAAGAAATGGGGTTGAGTTTAAAGCGTACCTAATCCTCGAACTATTGTTGTCCTCGGCAACTCTATACTAACATCCGGGATGAATAAAGTCATCATGGCACTTTTTTTTTTTTTAAAAAAAAGGGGGGGGGGGGGGGGGGAGGAGGAAAAGGTATTTTAACTATTACAACAAGCTTTTTCTTTCATTGTTTGAGGTCTCCATTATCTTCTACCAAGACCAAGACTTCTTTTTGGCACCTCTACAAGCACAAAAAGGAAAATGGGAACCTTTTTCGCTCTCCGCTTAGGTCGTGGGGAAGCTATTGTTGAACATGGGTTACTTTTGTTGTCATTTTTCTGGGAAATAAGTTTGGTGGCTGTGCTCCGGTCACAGAATGAAAAGGCAAGATCTGAGTCTGAACCGTCAGCAACTTCAAAAGATGGTGCCATTGCTCCTTTTCTTATCCTCTCCCTCTTCTATCTCTCTCTATATAGACATAGATAATGTAGTTTTCCTTAGCTCGTTTTCCTCTCCTCTCGTGGCCACTTTAATTGAGTTGCACGAGCTCTTAGCCGGAGGCTGCTTCTCTCCACGAACTCTTGAAAGATTCATTTGAGTTCAAAAATGCTGTATATAGAGGCGAGTCCCACCAGCCCTACTTGACTCTCGGCCCGAAACGTCCGTGATTTGCATGTCGTTAATTCACCAAACAAGTTGCATAGGATCCGCTTTAAAAGAACCAGTTGCCGAGGAGAGATACTAAAATACGGAGAGAAAGAGAAGATGTTTTGAAGCTTCGACAGAAAAGCACAACCCATCCCAAATTCGTGATGAAAGCTCACCATAATGGATGACTACTTTTTCACCTCCCTGTACACTTTTGTTTTCATTTTATTTCTTTTATACTGATTTACTTTATTTATTCTAATTATTATTATTTATTTTTGTTATGTTGTATTATTATTTTTTTATATTTATTTTAGTCTATTTTTGTTCTAGTATTTATTTTACTGATTCATGTGATTTATTTTTTATATATTGTCGCTGTTGACACTTATTATTTTTTTTAAAAGGTTTGCAATCGTATAGCTAGAAGATAAAACCTACCGAGATCTTTTTTTCATCGGAAATAGCAAAATGCACCGTTGTGCAATACGGAAACGTGGTGGTCTTTCGACTGATCCAAACTTCCGATGGTATTTTATAATAAATGCGCTTTGCTATGAGGGAAAGATGAAGACACACGAAATGAAGTGATTCAGAAGTCCTGCATTTCCGCTAGTTAACTTTATTTAATTTTTAAAAAAAATGGAAAGTAAAAAGGACAATAAAAAAATTAGTAAAAAGGGATGGTCACCAAATGGCTCGCCAAATGGCGCCATCTTGGATTCCATAATAAGATTAAAAGAGTTGTCGGTGTGTAACTTCATTTCACCACTTTGTTTTAATTATTTGCTACCTGGGGCTGAATACGTTTTAATCTTCCCCACCAACAACTCTCATGATATTATAAGTAGTTAGAAGAATTTTTGGTGGGCTCTATATTTTGGCCGCAGGGATTCTTTGTAGCCATAAAAGCGCCTCAAACCTGCTTCCGTTCAATCTTAAAAAGAAGAAGAGGTCTCCGCAGGTGTGCTGGATGAAACTATTTAGGTTTCAAAAGAGCTATAGGAGTGAAAATTTCCAAATTTTTACCTGGTACCTGGACTGAGGGGTTATACGGGACAGAGTATAGAGCTGTTAGAGCCAGCGGTCCCCTGGGGGCGTTTTTTGGATTTAAACTATTGTGTTGGTGCTGCTGTTGCCCTTTTTTCCTTCGCCAAAAACCGTGTTGCTCTCATGTTGTGGAGCTATGAATCTTGTCTCGCAAAGTTGAAAACTGTCGGACCCATAATTTTCACAACCCAGCCGCGCTTGGACCCGCTCCGCCCCTCCCCTTCTTTTTACCCCTCCCAAACCCCCCTACCGGTCCCTTGATGAATCTGTCACGGAGAATAACACTCGTACACACCAGCCCCGCCCTCTGCGTGCCAGGATAAACCCTACCCGGACACCATGCGAAAAATTTCTTCAAGACCCAAAAGACGGGACGGGGGATATATACCCGTTTGATTACCTGGGCAAATTTCAAGCTTCCAATTTACACAGTGGAGAATTTGCTGGCACCTCCGGCGACGTTTCGGTATGCTCTGGTAACCCCTCCTTAAAGAAAAGCAGGTGCAGTGGTCTATAATTACTATAACAGAGATTCCAAACGCTCAGAATGAGACGAACAAGACGTACGAGAAGAGTTTCTATCGTCTTTATTTTTTTATATTTTTTTTTTATTAAGCAGTTTGAGGGGAAGGTGCATTGGTCGGGCACGCATATATAACAAGCCTTAGAAAAAACAAAACTTGCAGCTTAATAAGCATGTTACCAGCTTGTAAATCTGGGTTTGTTGCCTGGATTCTGCAAAAGGTTCCTTTAGGACCTTACGCCATAAGCCACGCCTCTTCTTCATGGCTATTTTTTACATTTTATTTTTATTTTGTAAGCTGTCTATGGAGTATGGCCTTATCAGGAAAATTGGCGTCTTCATTGCTTGGTAATATGAAAACCAGCTGGGAGCTTTATAAAAAGAGAATCGTGACGGGCCACGCCCCCTAATGTAAAGTTTGTTTCTGGGGGAGGAATGTGGAGAAAAAAATTGAGCGAAGACAGAAAGGGTGTGGGAGGTTTTCATTATGGGCGAGATTTGGGGGGCGGAGTCTAAATGGATTCGTCTAATTAAGTTGTTGTTGGGGGATAATAGTGACGTCAAATATATGGTAAAGGGCGGGGGTGTGGGGTTTGTACGGACAAGTGAGATTTTTTTTGCTTTATTTTTTATTCCTGCTTGACAGCGGACAAGCGGACTTGTCGACAACCAGCGCGGTTGACGAGCGCGACGGATTGCGGGAACGTCACGCTTCATTTTTGGATGCTCTTTAGAAAACGGGCCGATCCCCTCCAATCACACGCTTCCTTGGCTTGTATTTACTGTTCATACACAGGAGCAAAGAGGAGTCACTCCAACGCTCGACTCGCTTTGAGATGGATGGCTTTAGATGGGATACTCTAGTAAAAAGGAAACAGAGATAGAAAAAAGTTTGGGGGCTAAGGGAGGATCCTTCACGGGATAGTAAGCTTTGGGAGATTAGCTGGGTGATCCGTCAACCGCCCCGACTTGGAACGTGACAGATTGCATGAGACAAGTGTGTGACGTACACTTGACAGTCCCTTCAAGCTCCTGTTTGTTCATAACGAGGTTTCTTTTTCTAACGAGATGGAGGAATACAGACTATGTTTACGAGTGCTGGTCTATAATATACATTAAAATATGAAGGCATTATACATTAAAATATGAAGGCTTCTGTATACCTTAGCTTATTAATGCGAAACAGTCACAGATGGCTCTGATGTTTGTTATTGTTTTGCGATAGCTTTGCGTAAGAACGTAAAAAAAGGAACATATAACTAATTGCTGACTGAATTTCGACGCTTTTTAATGTGTATACGGGAGCCTTAGGAGTGCGCCACCATTTGTGATGGGGTATTTGTTGTTATTTATTATTGATCGTTCTTATGTTGCCAGTAATAGCGCGTTCCACTGGCTGCACTGGTGCGATATTTTTGGCACTCAGTGTGTAAGCGTATACATGTTTGACACACTGAGTGCCAAAAATGTTGCACTAGAGCAGTCAGTGGGACGCGCTATAAGCAAATACATGTTTGACACACCGAGTGCCAAAAATATTGTACCAGTGCAGCCAGTGGAACGCGCTATCACTCTCTTGCATGAGCTGAAACTTGCGTTTCAGTCTCATTATTCTGTAAAAACGCATGTGATTCCAGAGCAAACATATATTGCACCTTTTTGCCGTTTCTGGTGTTTTCTTTTCAAAACAAAATAAATAAAACAAGTCTTAAATTAAATTCTTAAAATAAATTCAAGATAAAAGTGCCTTGACATTTTTAGTTATATTGTTTTATTTCAAACTTCACGGTAATTTAATAAATGTCAGCATATTAAGTAATCACAATCTTTATACTTGGTAAGACATTAAGCCCTATTTATTTAGTGCAAATCGTGTATTCTGAATGATATTTTTTATGGCTTGTAGGCTGAAGCCTGTTACCGTCGTTTATTTCTTCAGAAAAAGGGTTCAGGTGATGATTTGGGTATAAGTTTGTTGTCTTACATTATCAAGTGAAAACATTCGTGACTTAAAGCGTTTGTATGTATATATGATTAGTTAATTTTATTCGAAAATGACCTTGATGCCAATCCAGCGTATCATCTCAATGCGTTAGGAGTGTTTCTAAGAAAGAGTAAGTTGAGGCTTGAGGGTAAAAAGTAAAAGGGTGAGTAATAAACGTTGGACCATTTTGCGGTTCGGGCTCGCGGTTCAGGGTACAGTACAGCACTGGGGGTTTCGCCCACCCGGACTGGCTGAATTGGAGGTCGGTGCCACCCAACTTCGTGGCCGCCAAGTTCGGTGCGGGCGGGCCTCACCTACCACAACGCTATCTCCGCGCGCGTGGCCAGCCCGCACAACTTTTTCGCTAGCGCATTATAAGCAAATAACCAGTTTCTTCCACCACTGATAGCTTTCTTATACCTGACGTTGTCTGGCCCCCAGAATCTCTGGCCACCCCCTGCCGTGGCATTTGACTTGCTAGTCGATGTGGAGGAGAGAGACTCCAGAAGCGTTAGCTTGTAAGGCAGGGGGGTTAAATAAGGGTGGGGTGAAGGAAAGCACTTTAACCTGGGCGAAAAACCCCTTGGCGACTTGGTTCCATTCTTCTCCTTTTTGTAGGATTTTTACAAGACAAGTCTATATCGTCATTGGAAAGCACAGCATGTCTTTTCCCTTTTTCCTAGGGTTAAAATGCGAGAAATTTTCTATTTAAGCTTCTCTTGTTGCTCTGACTAAAAGGCCTAAAACCTTGACCAGTTTTCACCCCCAACTGTTGTCGTCTTTTAAGTTTAAGGTTTTAAGTAAAGGAGCCCCTCCTGTTACAATCTCTCCGACAAGGCGACAAGAATGCTCGTTAGGAAAACCCTTACTGGATTCTTTTCAAACACCTTTAACACTAAAGCTGCCCCGGACCTATTGAGCGACGAACCTCGGAAAATTTGTGGAGCTAACGCTATTTCAACTGTGAGGGTGAACAAGGATCACTGCTCACCACCGGAAAACGGATGTTACATAGATAGTTTCTCTCTCCCTTTTTGTCCAAAAGGTGGGAGATGGATGCGAGTCGTAAATTGAGAGAAGAGATGATCTAATCCTGGACAGTATAGACGGTAGTTGCCAGTACACAAGGACCCGCTTAAGGGACAAAAAGGAACTTTAGTTCATTTATCCAGTGGGAATTTGGCATGCTCTAATCGAGGAACTGTTATGAAATTTTGCTGACAGCAATTGTTTAGGTGATAAATGTCATGATAGGAGTTGATTTAGTTGTGCAAATGGCTATACAAGGGAATTTGCGCAGATGACTGGGCGTTTTCCCATAGTGAGCAAAACTGGACGATTTTTCATGGTTTGCAGACATAAATATTACAATAGGTTTACCTTGTACGGCCATATCTGTATTCTGTGTCGTTTGTTTAGTCGGCAGTCATTAGAAATTGGTAAAATGGTAAAAAAAAGAGAAAAAAAGCGTTTTAGATAGATAGCTTGAGCTTACAAATACAGTAGATGCCGCTTATAGTGATCACTGGATATTAGAATCAGCCGCTTTATAAAAGCAAATTTTAAAGGACCGATTCAAAATTATTAAATTCATCGCATTTTAATCTTTTATTGGAATCGCACTTTCGGATATTGGAATCAATTTCAAAGGAATCTTCATATGCAGTAACGGAACTGCAGTAGTGATTGTTAAACATGGACTTTGCACATTGACATTGCTTTTAAATTGACATTGCGTCAATTAATTGACATTGCTTCGTTTCAACCAATCTTGCCATTTCCAGCCTATAATCCCTTCTAAACTCCCCAGTCAATTAAAATAGCAGGTTATTGCTTTGAATGACCAGTTCCTTTAATTGACTGGGGAAATTAGAAATCGTGTTGAGAACCCTGCCGAAGCGTAGGAGAAGGCTTCAAATGCGTAGTGTTAGTTGTGTTTTAAACGTGTACGTATATTAAAATGGCGACAAACAAGAAAAGAATATTTGAATGTAACAGAGAAGTTGCGGCTAATTGAAACTTATGACCAGTTAAATTACAAAATTTTGCCAGAGAGGGAAGCAGCCGTTAAGTTAGAAATTCCTCAATCATCTCTATCAAAATTGTTGAAAAATCGTTAAGAAATAAACGATAGTGGGTGTAGTGAATCTAGAAAAAGGAAACGTGTGAGAAAGTGTCAAAAAGTAGACGATGCTTTGTTTCTCTGTTTTAAACAAGCCCGTTCGTTTCACGTGCCGATAAGTCGTAGCCTTCTGTTGCACATTTCCGATTTTCGGTTATTAGAAGCTCTGCTTAATAGAATCAATATCCACTTGACAAACGTAATCACAATAAGTGGCTTCTACTGTACTACATCTATCTCTAAATTATGTCCTTATTTCTTGGTCTGCAGGAATCCTTCAATTTATAGAAATTTTTCCACCATCTCAGCCTGTCAAAACTTACGCGAATATGAGTACTTGAATTTCGTGAAAAGAAATGGAAGTGTCTGCTTGAATGATGAGTATTTCTTCCAATTATGTTACAGGAACCTCCTCGTTCTTTGCTTCTTTAATTTGTGAAAGTTCCCTCAAACCGAAAAGGGAACCAGATAAGTGATTGTCAGTTGTAAAGTTATAACCTCAATTTTTCTTCTCAACGAAATTCAAATGGCCCTGAAGCCTTTGTCCTGAAACAGCAGTCTTCACGTTCTGTGGAGAGCCGATCTGCCAGTGAACATGGTGGGTTCAAGACAGACGTGTAAGTAACGAGGTTTACCTCTCCTCAGCCTCAACTTGACGGATGGATCTTTCACGCCCTTTACCCAACACGTTCTCCCCTCTTTTTCTTGTCCATCTCGTTACACATCAGATCTGTTAAATTGTTAGGATTGTAAAAAGGAAGGCCTCCAGCCAGGAGCAATAAGTACACAAGTTGAAAGGTTTCAGCGTTTTCCAGGTGTTGTCGAAAACACTTGCTGATGGGGTCAACGAGCGTTCACGATGCAATAATTTCTTCCAATCGGCAAATCATTAAGGCACTGAAGATGCTGCATTCTTACCTTTACTCCTTCCAAGGGGTTCCTAACTCGGCTCCCTTGGTTAACGAAGATACATAGTTACGGCGCTCACATAGAAAGTTATACGCCTACAAATTTTAACCGCCTGATCAGGGTGTTTAGAGTCATAACCGAGTTCTTGAACCCCTAGGCTTCTTCACTTTGCTATGATCTCTTGGATTCGTATCGTTATTTACAGTTAGGGGATTAACTGGATTAATAGAAATTCGATTCTTGATCATGTAACTTCTTTGTGATGCTTATTACTCTTTCTGTATTTGTCTCATCGTTACCTCCTGCTTTACGTACTCGTGTTCCAACACCACTTTTTCTCTTGTTCCAACGCCTCTACGCTGTTACTTAAAAGCGCGTTCGACTGGCTGCACTGATGCAATATTTTTGGCACTCAGTGTGTCAAACATGTATATCTTTACACACTGAGTACACAAACTGTCAGTGCTAAAAAATATTGCACCAGTGCAACCAGTGGAACGCGAAATTATATCCGCTTGCCTTCGCTTCGCACCAACAATGAATACACATTGCCGTGATAACGTATGCTAAACTCTCTGCACGAAAACTGACTACCACCGAGCGAAGTGAGACCAAACCGGAGTAACCGCTACGAATCCCGATCTTCGTTCGATTTTCTGTTTGTGATTCATTGTTGTGTTGTTGCGCCATTGGAAGTGCAGACCGTGTTACAACTTACTAACGGAAAATTACAATTAAATTGTAGTAAATTGACCGTACTGTTTTAGTAATGGGATAAGTACATTTTGTTGATGGTAATTTTAGAATGATTTAACGCGAAGTTCAGTTTATTATTCAATAATTCTAGAAGTAAGTTACCAAATTCAGACTTTTTTTTAACAGTGTAGTAGCCTTAGCGAAATTGTGATTTTGTAATTCAATTCTCCTTTATGTAGTTATTACTATTACTCTATCTGTCTGGTCGCTACCTTCTCTGAATCCATCAGCGTTCCCAAAGACTCCCCAGTCTTACTTTCACACCCTGCCTAACAAACTTGTGACACATGGTTGTGTAAGTTTTTAGGAACCTGTCAAGTGTCAGTCACATTGACAGCCCCCGCACCTCACAGCAACAGCGGGTTGCCCGCACCGCGCATACCATCATTTGGCACTGTACACTTCAAACTCCGTAAGTGAGTATAACCCGTTTTCTCTCTTGGTAGCCCGCCAAAAGAACATACAAATATTTTTTTAAAAATGAACAGCACGACCAAGGTATTGCCTGACGCTGCCCGCTAAGTTTTATTAAGCCTTCTCGTGTCAGTTTGGAATGCCCCTTCTTGGATACGGTGGAATATATGCCCCAGAGAAAGGAATAAGATGAAGTAATCAAGAGCTCGTTGGAGAAGTTGGAGTTGGAGAAGCTTCGAAACTTTTTAAAACACTCTATGATTCCGACCATTCCAACTCTTAAGTATCCTCCGGGCTTGACGATATACTGTACTGTACAGTACTATATGAATAAGGGGACAACAGTTTGGGAACGCTTTAGGAATACTTGTCGAGAAAGGGATATACGAAAGATACCCTTTACTACCCAGATCCACAGGATACCGCATGCGCATTGTCTGTAAAGACCCATGGAATCCATAGGCTTGGATTGGATAATGTACTTGGTATAGCGTACTCTACAAGACCCAAAGGGTTGGAACTTCATGTATATACAATATATTGCTTTACTAGATTAAAAGGTTACATTTGGCTCGCAAGTCGCTAATTCGATTATTTTCCAGTTAGATTCAAGGTAAACTGTTGTACAAACATCATCGAATACTTTTCTTTAGGATTTTGGTAAAATATATTGGGTAATACATTTCTATACAAAAACTTAATATTCATTTCTTATTGAGTACAAATATATTTTGGTAATACATTTATACTATATAGGGCGCATACATTTGGCAATGAGACGTTTTGCGATTTGTCTGCGGAATCTGTGGTTTATTACCAGGACAATTTTTTTGTTTCTTTGGAAATGTTGTATAGATTCAAAATGTTAAGAAAAAATCCCAAGAAAGCAATTCAGAATCAAGCTCGAATGTTGCAAGGAGAAATCCGTTTACGTTGTGCAACTTGAGTTGTTGTTAAATCGGCTGTATAGCGTGGTTAGTATTCTGGAAAGTGATTGGTCGTGTGTTAAAAATTCATGAGGATTTGTACGAGCCGGGTGTTTTGGTGGCGTGCCACGTTATTTCCCCTTTTGTGGGGTTTATAGACCTTGTCGAGTTATTGGGAAGTGAGACGGGAGATAAGTGTACAGTACATGTAAAAATCCTCGCCAGGGCCTTTGCAAATCTCTTGATTTATAGGTGCCATCCTATAAATCAGAATTTGGGGCGAATTAAAACCTCAAGCGGGTCACATCACATCTGGCTGGTAAGCGAAAACCAAGAAGACCAGGTGGAGACCCTTCTTTATAAGGGGCCTTTTTGGGTTTCCCGAGTTTGTTCAGGCAACAAAATAAGGAAGGTAATTAGTGTAGCCAAGTCTTGAAGTTGGCTGTGCAGGAACCTTGAAAAAAAAAAGAAAAAAAAGGAAAAGAGAACCGTGTCGTGTTATAGTCTGATTTGATACCAAGTTTATATGGTTGCACACGAATAGTTTCCGAGTCGTTTTTCTCACGAAAAGTTGTCGGACAGCAACCCAGCAGGCTTGTATATGTTCATTTTTATTGTAGAAAGACATTCGTTCCGGATCCCTTTTGCTTAGACTTTGGGAAGTGTAACTTGGTTACCTTTTTCTGGGGTCTTACGGGCCAAGCAAGGTCTTTTATATGTTACCTTTGTTGTTATGGTCACTTACGGTGTTAAGGAACGTTATGCCGCTCTGCTATACAACCTCATCATCTTTTTGTAGTTAGGGTTTCATGACAGCACTTTTCTGACGAAATTTTTTTCTTTTAAGAGCCCCAAAAGCGGAAATTATATAGACCAGGACCTGGGCTTCGAACTTGCATTCCTGCTATGCTGAAAAAAATCTTAATTTTACCGTTTGCATGGGCGAAAAGGTTTCCGTCTCCTACGCCAAATAGAAATCTGGAACTTTCCGAAGTTCAGTTTACGAAGGAGCGTAATATCTTTGAACAAATGCTTCAGTTTAAGGCTCCCGTCTACCTTAGCTCGCTACTGGCGATTAGCATGGAGAATTTCACAGCTACTTTTCGTTAACCATCACATTTCATGAAAAAAAACTTCGACAGTAAGCTTCAGCATATTAAATAGTGCATCCAATGCATATTTTCCCCACGAATAATACATTACTAACATACAAATGAAGTTTGGAACTATGTGAATACATTGCCTAAAAATGTCCTTTGGTTGTGCACTAGCTGCTTCTAAAATAAAAGTCTACAAGGAAAGAAAACTTGTATTTTAGACTGCTTTCAAATCCGACGTGAAAAGCCGTGAAGTTTACAAGAAATCTTGTTCCGATTTCATTTGGGATATTGTACTGTTACAGCAAACTGTGGTAACAAGTTGTATGTTTGAGAAGCAAAACAAACGTAGAACTGCTTTGCCGGAATTAGCTATATGTAGCTTGTTGTTACTTTCTTATGTAAGGCTTTCTGAAAACAATAACAAACATCAGTGCCATATGTGACTGTTTTGCTAAGCATACCAATAAGCTAAGGGATACGGGAGCCTTAGGGGAAGTTGAATTGTGTTTTATTCGTTTTTTAACCCCATAGGATGGGTGAAGGGGGTGTGGGGTTAACAATACAGTAACAGGGTCCTGCCGGAAGTTTGTCTAACCCTCTGTATGGGGTCGAAGCCTGAAAAAAACGTTTAAACGGTTCAAGCTTTTTGCTTCAAACGTCTCTATTTGTCGCGATGTCTGCAAAAACTTACAACAGGAGTCCATTTAGCCGTTTGACCTCCACACCCGTTCTTTTTTTTCCCCTTTTTGGGGTGGGGAGAGGTAAGCGTCTTAGTTAGCGAGCGTAACTTAGTGGTTGTTTCGACTGTGGTTGGGGGTATTAAGCGAGCGTTGAGCAGTTTGAAAAGTATGTGGGTTTTTCAAACAACCCAGACGCTCCCAATTTGTCAGCTGCACCCCTCTTCGACGGGCTGTATGTGTGCTTGGGCTGCCAATTCTTTTAACTAGGGTATAAAAAAGCCCCCAAAGTTTATGAAGCACACATGCAAACTCTATTAAACGCATTGTTGCGTTAGGTAGCGCCGTATAGCCTACCGGTTTTTCCTCCCAGCAAACTCTATTGCACAGCATTCCGGTCCATCACCGACTCTCCGCGGACGATTACCTTTTTCGGATGAGAGACGTGTAGCGCAAACGATGTTATGCTTAGGTGATGGTTTCATTTGGGAACAGCCAACAGCCTAAGTTCAACCAAAATCTACGGATATACTAGTATAAAAAATGTGGTTTGTTACTCGTCAAGGACGTTTTGAGGAGGGGAGATACTATCCAATACTATAATACCTAGGTAAATACCGGGCGACCTGGAAATATGGTAGCGGCGGTTAAACAAGGGGTGTACAGGTGGCAAGCGCCGCACTGTCATTGTGTCGGACATGTTGTGTTAATGCGCAAAGATCTGAGAAAAACTGCGCTCCATCGTACATTGTATACAGAGATGGCTTTGAGGAGGACCAAAAAAAATATTAAGAAACTGAATTGAGAGAAAAACGGGGCGTTTCTGGCGTTGTCCAAACTTACTCGAGTCTGTCCTGCAGTTTGGCAAGAGTCATGCTGACTAGGTTTGGAAGTGTTTGAGTTGTAAGAGGCCGACTGCGTGTGAAGAGCACCTAAATATAGCAACGGTTTCGGTGTTCAACACAAACGAAAGATAATACATAATTTCTATTTCCTTTTTTTTTTACTTTGCTTGTTAGGTGTATTTTTGTTTCACTGCCGTTTTATGCTATAGGTTGAATTATCGTACATAACGATAGAAGATCGTTAATGGTGAACCTCTATATACTGTAACAAGAGTAGCTTTAAACGAGTTTCCTAGAGGCATTTGCCATTGCAATTTGTCTCTCGGAACTTATTTTTGAGCAAGTTTTCTTAACATCGCATATCCTTTCATTACTGGTTGTTGGTAGCTGCCATGGTTTGTATAGTATTTTACCACGGTGTGATAAAAGTAAAAAGTTCGATTTTCTTTTTTTTGTGGTTATTTATTTTTTTAACAGAAAATTTTCTCTCATGGAGCAGAAGACACACCGCAATATATCTTGTTTATACCATAGCTGCAAAACATATTTCTGCACTAGAACTTAGCATCAGAGTACTAAAAAATGCAAGATATTCTGAGATGATATTCGTAGACATTTTACTTTGCTTGAAAGGTGTATTTTTGTTTGTCTGCGGTTGTGTGCTATGGATTGAATTATCCTGTACATAACGATAGCAGAAGGTCAACCTCTATACTGCGAGAAGAGTAGTTTTTTAAATCTAAAAGGCCTTTGCCATTCCAATTTGTTCCTCTAAACTTATTTTTATACAAAGCAGTCTTACCATCTCATACCCTCTCATTACTCGTTATTGTATTTATTCGTTATTATCTCGATAATATCTTTGAACAAATGCTTCAGTTTACGGCTACCGTCTACCTTAGCTCGGTGTGGGCGGTGAGCATGGGGAATTAGGGTAAAACCAGTGTGGTTTGCATAGTATCTTACCACGGTGTGATACAAATAAAAAAATCGATTTTCTTTTTTTGGGTGATTATTTTTTGTTTTTATTTCATGTTATTTGTATGTTAATTTTTTTAACAGAAAAGGTTCTGTCATGGAGCAGAACATATGTACTGCAGTGTATATTTTTATAGACAAATAGCCGGAAAAAAATATTTCTGTACCAAAACTTAGTTGCAGAACAATCTTTGAAGTTAGTAAAAAAAATCAACATATTTGTTTTTTTATTGACACTTTTTTACAGGTTTTATTTTGGAAGGAACTTTCTAATTCTGGTTTGGAAACATTGGTCCCGTTATGTTTGGTCCTGTTACCGAGTTTGGTTAAATACCGCGCGTTGAATCAAGGGTGTGGGTTTGAAGGGGGGGTATTTCTTGTTGGCAGCTCCTGGTTTTTGAAAAGAGAGAACTTTGTGAGTTCCCAACTGTCAAAAGCCTTAGCCAAGCGTAAACTCGCAGCTTTTAATCAAGACGTCCGAGAGTTGCACATCGAGAGAGCCTTGTTAGGGCAACAAGAAAGTTTTCCCTTCTCGGGAATTCAGTCCTATCCGTCCCTTTTTTTGGGATAAGGGGAGTCCGTCCGTTGCGACATACGGTGCGGGTCTGTCCACTGGCATTCCGCTGACCAAAGAAAGATTCCTCTTCTTGTTTCACATTTTCGTCCGGAAAATGTGAAAATGACAAACACGCCTGGTTTATCTTCCCAAATATACTTCATCTAAAAAGCCCAAAAGGAACTTTAAATTAAAAGGTTTAAGCCCCCAGGAAACAACAACAAAAAAACTTCATTTCTTTCTTCGTTTTTATTTTATTTTTCTAGGACCAAAAAAAAGAAATCGGTTGGAGTGGTCAAAAAGCAGTTTGGTAACATAGGCATGATGGGCGTAGCAAATCAAGGCTCCAACACTTTGATCTAAGCGTACTATACAAGCTAATTACTTAGCTGCCCCAAAGAGACGGCTGACGGGTTGGTGTGGGGTTAATCGTGAGTCCCCTTTCCCCCCTCCCGAAACCCCAAATAACAGAATAACAATCCTTGTTTTATATATCTATACATGTATAAAAATATATAAAAAAGAGAAGATAGAAAAGAGTAACAAGTTACATCGCTAGGGGCTAAGTCTTGAAAAGCTTCTGGACCCAGAACTCCATATAAAAGGTCGCTGCGGATAGACCGTAAGCAGAGGGGACGGGAGCGTAGCTAACGCGGTCGGGGAACCGCGTCGAAAGGCGGCGGTGGCGGCTCATTTGTAATTGGATAGCAATCCACGGAAGCTAATCTAAAAGCGAAAAAAAAAGAAGAAAAGGGGGGTAAACCCCTTCGTTTTGAACAGTACTTACAGCACTTGGCGGATGCGCCTTGCTGAATTTTACGATAATGAAATTATTTGTTTTCCGGAACTCTTGGTTCATTGTTGAGGCATCGCCTGGAACCCAATGAGAATTTACGCAGTTAAACCTGCGCAATGTGCTTTTTTTCTGTAGATAGGTTATTACTGCTTCTTTTAAGGATCCCAATGTTGAGTGCCTGGTTTAAGGCCAAAGCTGGATGCCGTGACGCCATTTTGATTGAGTGAGTTTTGTAAACGATCGTATCGTGCCCAGCGTGCAAGTGATATCCCCTCCCACGCGGATCGGCCTAGAGGCAGTTCGTTCAATTCCCCAAACTTGAAGATTTGTAATTGTAAGATTGAGGTCGTCATAAAATACGTTTCCTCGGGAAATTAGTTTGTTCCCATCCCTTTGATGGGTTACTGCACGCCAGATAGCTTTACGCCAAGCCGACGGGTCCTTGGTTGAGCACAGCGCTGCGCGTCACGGGAGTGCGGGGAAATTGTGATGGCGTTTGATGGGGGAGACGGGGACGGGAGCGGGGAAACAGTCTATAGGGTTAAGGGTTCCGGAATTTACGTTTTTCCCCCCTCATGGAAAACAACTTCATTGCTCACCTTTCACAAGGGAGCGAGACTAATGAGCTTTATATGACACTTCCCCTGTGTAATAATAACTTGCACAGGTGACCAGGTGTCTCTTGAATTAACGGTTACCCAACCGGGGCAGCTATTACCCCTTTTTCCACCCTTGCGTGCCAGACTCCGTCTCTATTCACCCCGCAAAGCCCGCAAAGCAAAGCAAACAAGCTCCTTTCTACCAATGTTCATGTTATTAAACGCAGGGAGATACAAAAAAGTGGGGAAAAATCCGCGGGTGTCCGTCGGAAAAATATTGCCCGCCTTTTTTGTAACTCAGTTTTTGTCTTAATTGTCTTAATTGTGATCAAGACTCAATGGTGTAAGTAGAGCCCAAAGTCTTGTTATGATTAAGCTGACGAGTGACGTGAAAAGTTTAGGACAAGAGGGGGTGTTGTTACCACGCATAGAAATAGGGAGCCGTGGGATTGGTTGATTGGACGGGTGGTGTAAGTGTGCATCTAAAGGCGGGCGCTTCGCCTTCGGCTCGGACTTTTGGAGGTTTTTAGGGGTTCTTCACGGTCCCTCGTTGCGTTGCGTGGTTCGGGAACTATGAAAAAGCCTCGTGGCTACGTTCTAAAGCAGCAAGGCAGCAGGCAAAGGCAAGCCCCGCCGCGTTCCTAATTAAGAAGATTGAAACATCTTACTTGATCCTGCAGGATCTGCGCCAGTCGGAACACTCGGAACGCGGCCCACAGTCTATCCTAGGTTGCAGTCCCAACGACAAGAGTCCCCCTTTAGCTCCTGGGAAGACGAAAAGAAAAAAAAATCTATTGAATTTCTTGTGTGGTTTTGGACCATTTTTTAATTAAAAAAGGCTTGGAAAGTGGATCGTTTGGAACGTGGCAAAGTGTGTAAGAGGAGTAAGAGGAGAGTGTAAGGTGCGGTTGTGTGTATGCGATGTATGCCTAACCCGGTCTGGAGCGTGTGTTGGAATCCGAGGATTTGGTACCGTTTGGGCAAAGTATCGGGTTCATCATCGAGTGGTGGTTTCTAGAAACGTAAACCTAGTGTTGTTGTGGGGCTTGCTTTTCTCGACGGGTTCAAAGTGTTGGCTCAACACGCACATTAGCGGATTAAACAAGTTTGCGTATGCCTGCTATTCTTGGAGACCGTTTAAAAGGGGATAATCTTCGGAATCCAAAGGAGCCGAGAGCTAGACAAGGAACAAGAGGGTGAGTTGGGGGTGAAAAAAGTGGGTAAGGCGATAATGATGCGAAAGGGTTGAAAGATCGACTGTCCTGAAAGGGTGTCATGGCATAGTTACTAGCCTTACCAATCTCGTGCTGTATTTTCTGACCCTTTAGCCTACCGCTTTAGGGTGGCTTCAAAACTAACCGAGTCAGGTCAATGACAGGTCGTCCGTCATCACCGAGACATTGGAATGGGTCTGTGAAGTACAGTACCTGCGCGGGATAAGGTCGCGAGTAAGGAGGAGGGAATGCGTGCCACCTTTTGACCCTTTCCGCGGAAGGGGGGTTGTTCCAAAGGCAGGTCATTTCGGGTCAGGCTACGCGGTCTTTTCCGCCTGGCCGGACGCTGTCAATGAGAGGCGTTATTCTTCACCCATTGGGAAACCATTTGGGGAATATCCGTCGCCTTCAAATTCTGTGTCGTCCTAAATGAGCAAGAAACGAGTGGTACTCAGGGTAGAAGGACTGTTTCAAAGGTTATCCGTCTGGCTGCCGTCTTTAGCGACGTTTAGATATCCTCTTTGAGCCTCATGCCATTTGGCTTGTTCTCCAAACAAAACTCTCAATGTCATCACCAAATCTCATATTTTGGGCTGTTTTGACCCATAAAGAAGAATAAGAGTCTGAACTGTAGTCACGTCTAGGGATGAGAAATAGGTTCAGCTATCTTTTTGCGTACAAGATACTTCCAAAACCTTTTGAGTTCAAGATATGGGTTTGATATTAGCCCATAAAAGACAGAGATAGTTCAACATTTTGGAGCGTTTTCATGTTTGGTTTCGAATGGTTGGGAAAAGTCTAAGTTTTTCAGTTGACAATGTAAATCAATCGTGTCCAATGGTGTGGTCGTACTTTTGTACTGATGGAACAATGAAAATCCAAGTTTCTGGTTTAGGCGATTTTCATCCGGAACTAAAGAAATAGCTGCACTATAGAATTGTAAATTGGAACGAAATATTTCCACATGAAAAGAGAGATTTTTATCACAAGCTTCGGTGTATCAATACCTAAAGATTACTTGTGGCGTAGGTTGGAACCCTTTCCAATAATGCATTACCAAGATATGCCTTACATGAATGACCTTTCGCTTATTAACTGTCGAACCTCGAACTAATGTGAAAGTCGCTGGCTTAAAAAAATCTTCATCTAAATAGTTTCAAGTAAACGGAGCTATGAAAATTGCTCAGTTTTTGCAATGGGCCGCAATAAAATACCGGTTAGCGAAACTTCCCACCATGAAAATGTGATAATTTATAACATTGAAACTTAACACCTCCCGCTTCTAATGTATTTCTAAGAAAAGTTACACTCAAAAGTATCATTGTGTCCTCTTTGTGTTTAAAAATTGGATCCAGTTAGGAACGTTAGGAACTCCCAATAGTTAATGTTTCGAGTTTTGGTACAAAATTTCATTTCATCGAAAGGGCCAAGTGTCCGTTGGAAGTTCTAAATGTATACTTTTGGACTTATCAAAACTTTTTACATAAGACTGTTGGGCATATAATGTAAATTTCAACCAATTACAATGTGTTGTCTCTTCTATCATATGTGCAAACTGCCGTTCTAAAGTTTATAATTTCTATTGTTAATTTACGTTTTATTAATTGTAGGATTTGGAATGCGTACGGCAGTTTCGACCTGTACCGTTGGTACCACCATCATGCATCCATGCATTGCTTTGCATTCGATCAACTTCCGGATTTGATCATCGGCCCAGCCCCAAGAATACGTTGCTGGTCTCTTGCTCATGGACCCTAATTTCGGTAAGTAGCACAAACACAAAAACATCTACCTTTTTTCCTCCTTCTATAACTTAAGTTGCTTTCGGGCGGCTCTATTGTCCAAACCGGCCACTGCCAACATGAAGCTGCTGGACTTGAGCTCTTGTACTGTTGTACTGATGAAAGGGGGTCTTTTTAAGCGCAACTTCTTATTCAACCAACCCCACCCCCATACCCCTCCCTAAAAAAGAATCTGGATTGTTACGATGTAACAATAGACGACGTTATTCACACCTGATCCCGCACTTGCTTCTGTAAGGTCCAGCTAAGCTTGAAAAAAGTTCCCTGTCCAAGACAGCGTGATTAATGAAGCCCTCATATAAACGTAGATACAAGTTGGCAAAAGGCTGATGGGTTTTCGTTGCACTACTTCCAGAAGCAGGGTCTCGTTCTCTTTCTTTCTTCCTCGGTTCTCTTTCGACAGGTTAACACAGCCTGGTGGGTTTCTAAAGCGTCTCTGCTACTTATTATCTTGGCCAAACTAAAAAGGTGGAAGGTATTAAATGGTCTCTACGAGACGAGTTTTTTGGAACTCTTCTTCCTTCCCAACGAAGCAGGCAAACCTCAAAAAATAGGCACGCTAGACAGGTTTGTTATGGTGTTTCCCACGAAGCTATCGCAATTTAGCCATCTCCTCATTAAAGAGAACTAAGCTGACATATTTGCCTCTCTTATTGCTTTTGGCCGAGTCCCTTTTGGATAAAACAAAAGAGAAAGAAAAAGACCCAAATTTGCTGACATGCACGCGCGTGTCCGGACTGCGCGAAACGCCAGTAGATAGAAGGCTTTGGGTTGGTGGAAGTTTTTCCCTCAGCGTTTGTTGCGCAACCTTGTCGACGCGAAGCTTAAAGGGAGGTCCAGGCAATTAAGATGGAAGGAAAAGGTAAAAGAAATCTGGAAGAAATACAGACGGAGTGTGTCGGCACAGATGGAGGCAGATATGGCGGGTTTGCTGGATTGATTTATCTTCGTGGTTTGGGGGCCTGCTAGAGTGACGCAGCAATTCTTGGTGAGTTTACGGTAGAAAGAAGTTGAGAGAGAGAAGTTGCAGTTGTGTTGCTTTTACAGCATGCTGAGAGGCGCCTCCCACACTTTATCATGAAGGTTTTTCTCGGCTCACAGATTCTTGCCAGATATCTCAATTGATGTTTTTTTATGAGCCCAATGTGTATTGTACAGCCAGAAACCACGCCCACGTGCCTTGGATCACAACACAGCGCTCCCTTATCCAGTTCGAAAGAAGACGGCCTTGTATTCAGTGCAGACAGAGCTCGGCCTAGGATGGAAGTTTAAAAGTTGGAAGCTAGAAGGTTTTTATGTCAAAGTACAGGTGCAAATGCAAAATAAAAATCGTCAGAATTGTACAGCAATTATAAGAAAATCGTATATTTTTCTAAGAATGCATGTAGTAAGCCAGTCAACTTTCAAATTGTTCAACCAGCTTCCAAATTACGCAAAGCATCTTATATAAAAAAGAAATAAATCTATTCTCGTTTTTTTGTTCATTTTTAGGTAAAAAAAAATCTTTAGATAAAATATAGTTAAATGTGGGTTAGCGTATTTCAGGATCGGCTGTTTTGTTTCTTAACTCATAAATTTTAAACCGTGAATTTTACAAGTTTATAACGCTCGACCTTAACATGTCAAGCTTTCATTATGGCTCAAATCAGTGTTGCTGGAGGGCGGGGAGTTTAAGGAGCTGAATCGAACAAAAGCTTTTGATACTTGCGGTTTGGGTTGGGAGTTGGCATAGTTTTGTTGGGGGGAAAAGGTTCGTTTAGGCAGATAGTGTGGCTAAGTTGTGAACCCACAATGCAGCAAGTAAGAAAGACCCCCAGCAGAAGCTTACAGGCATTAAGAGTATAATTAGCAGTTTCCCCCGTTTTCGAGATGTGGGAAAGTCTCCTTAAAGCAGAAGGTAACACGGTATACACGTAGCCAAACGAGAAGGAGATTGGGTGGAGAGAAACACAATAAGAAACGACAGACAAAAGGGTCCGTGTATATAGTGATGCCGGTGCTGCGCGGCAAAAGAAAACCAGCCTTACTTTGCGTGTGTTGTTTTGGTGCGTGTGCAATGGAATTGCACTCGACTATGGATCGGGACTAGGCAAAACCCAACGGCACTTGGTTGCAAATCAAGCGTAGAATTATGGGGCTTGTTTCCCCCGTTTTTCAAATCCCAAGGCGCTTTGGGTTGCGAGCGCTGTTACAGTTCTAATTTGACTAGTGTAGTCCTGAGGTTTTTAAGCGCAGACACTGTACATAATTGGTCCAAACGAACTTTTAAGAAAGACATAATTGTATTGAGAACCCTAAGGGTGTTATTTTTTTGTCGCAAAGGGTTGGAAATTATGATTTACTTCGCAGTAGAAGACAAACCCAGGTTTTATTCAAAAACGGCTTTAGTGCACCCAGAGTTTCAAATATTGGCCGAAAGGATTTTGCGACGAAATTGGTATTGGAAGGAAGGAGGGTTCAATAATGCTTAATTGAGGGCTAATAGGAAACCTTAGGTACGGTTTGAGGGTTCTTTTGAGTGGTCCCAGAAAGGTTTCTCGGGTGGTTTCGGTACTCGATGAGGAAATTATCAAGGTTTGAGGCTGAAGGCCCCGGGACACTTTGCATACAGATCCCAAGTTTGTCGGCTCATTTCGCGTGGTTCAAACCTTCTTGTTAATCTGACCTGGTGTTTACCCATGCGACCACGACTACCCAAAGTATAATACTTTTTTCTTTTTCTGTCTACTCTCTGCTTCCACGTCTCGAAAAAAAAGGGGGCGGACCTAGAGGTTTAAAGTGAGACCGACATTTTGTTTGAGGGAACTGGATAGTAGCCAATGGACGTGCCGAAGTTTTTCCTTTGGCTGTCACTTTTTCCACCATCTTCATTATCTTGGCTGCCTTTAACTATTCATATAAGCCTCGCTCTCTTATCTGCTGTCTTCACGTTTTTCGATCCTTTTTTTCCTTGTGTTGGGTGCATCCATAGCTATGGATATGCTGGGGTTAAAGCTTTCTAGGTATCCATGGCAGGACGCTCATACAACAACTTGATTATTCCATCTGGAGCCCGGCAATTTGCTTCTCTACCTTTACCACGAGGTCATAACCAACAAAACGACTGGGGCGCCCCTTGCATTCCTAACGAAGGGATGGTGTGGCTGGCTATATAGACGTTAGCCAAAAAGGCTTTAAAGGCCTTTCTGCAAGCGATATGTCTGAACCCAATTGGCTATCTTGTTGTTAGGTTGAACCAAGCGGTGCTTTTTTCTTTATTTTTCTTAAAAAAGGCGCATCACCTGCTATTTAAACAGGATAAAAGAGGGATCGCGTTGGACGAGAACAGCTTGAAAATGTGCTTTCTGAGGACACAAAAAGAGTTTGAGGAAGGTGCAAACTTTGTCATCACAAGTACCCTCATTGTAACTTTAAAACTAAAAGGAAAAAGACCCCCAGAAAACTGGATAAGTAGTTCTGAGAAGTGCTGGACGCCCCACCAACGGATGCAGGACCCCGTAGATCTGGTAACACGGTGCCGCTCTGGCATAACAAGCGTAACAAGTGGCCGCCATCTTGGACGCGGGGAATGCGAGGAGTCGCGCTGTGGACGTTGACCGTTATCTTACGTAGTCAAAGGATTTGATGAAAGACAGAAGCTGTACTTGACATTTTACACGTCCTGCTGACCTCTGGGCGTTATGTTTGGGTAGAGTTGTAGGGTATCCTAGTGCAGACCTACTCTTTTTAGCACTTGCAGTGGTCGGACGAAGATTTGGTTCCCAAGTTGTTCTTTATCTGTGGGTTTTTAAGGACTTGAGAAACGTTGGCAAAATAAATGTCATGTCACATAGTCTTGAAGAGTTTGGGAGAACGTTGGGAAAGATTTCTGGCTTAGATGGAAGGATAGTAATTGGCAGGTAATTAGCATTCCTTGAGGGGGGAGGGTGCAGAAATTTTCATGGCTGATTGGAAACGGCTGTGGTCCGGTTCATTTTAGCCCCTTTTCTTTTTCTTTCCTCTTCTGTTTGTATAGATGTTAAGAACCTTCCCAACGAGTTCCACTTTTAATGCACTTGTCGAGTGGAAGACGTGTTTCAGGAGAGAAACAGAACATGTTTTAAGTGTTTGGCGCCGCTGTGGAGCTAAAGGGTTATCGCCAACTCTGTCACCATTCCCCGAGTTCCCTTTTGGCTTTTGCTTTAGGAAGAAAAGAAAATCCCTGGCACATACTATTTTCTTGCTTTTTTTGGTCGCTTTTGGGTTGGGCGCCGAACACGAGTTGTCCATCGGGTTAACGGGCAACGTTTTATACTCTTACCAAAAGCTGTAATGTCCTTATTTGCCTCGCGTTAAAAGCGGAGGGCCACTAGTTAGAAGAGGAGGTAAGAGATGGGGTGGATGAGGGGGGGGGGGGGGGAATCGTTGCCGTGGATCTTGACGGCTTAAGTGATTTGTACCACACCAGCCCCTGCTAGCTTTAAGGGATCTGCTTTATGGCTTAACTGGTCTTTGGGTACTTGAACGGAGCTGACATTTGCTAAGGCCATCCCCAAAGAACTTTGGCGATCCTTTAAGTTTTCAAAGAGAAAGAGAGAGAGAGAGAAAGAGAAAGAGAGAGAGAGAGAGAGAGAGAGAGAGAGAGAGAGAGAGAGAGAGAGAGAGAGAGAGAGAGAGAGAGAGAGAGAGAGAGAGAGAGAGAGAGAGAGAGAGAGAGAGAGAGAGAGAGAGAGAGAGAGAGAGAGAGAGAGAGAGAGAGAGAGAGAGAGAGAGAGAGAGAGAGAGAGAGAGAGAGAGAGAGAGAGAGAGAGAGAGAGAGAGAGAGAGAGAGAGAGAGAGAGAGAGAGAGAGAGAGAGAGAGAGAGAGAGAGAGAGAGAGAGAGAGAGAACTTGAAGTGTATACACGATTGAAGTTGTCGTGTCGGGGCGCCGGACGCGTGGAAGTTGGATGCGGGGCGCAAACAGATGCAAAGAAGGTGTAAAGGTGAGAAACATGCCATTAACGATCCTGGAGAGTTCATGCCTGGCGTCAAGCGAATGTTGCCAAGATTACCGAACGAAATCCTTGGCTGCCGAAAGCTTCTCGAGTTGGCAAAGATTAAGAGCTAGCCAAGGAAACTCATCTTTCCGCACCTTGCTTGATGAAGTCGTCTTCGCCTTGTGAATTGTGCTGCCCCCTGCTCTAAACTACCAACCCTTGGGAATAGAAGGTGCCCGGGGCTCTTTAAGCTAATTTAAAACACTGAATACTTTGGTGTCTTTGCAATTTAATGCAAAAAATTGTTCTCAGGAACGTATACTGCATACAAAATTTCTCGGTAATTTACAATTAAATGTTGCCATACCCTTAAATATTGTAAAAATATTGTAAAATATTTGAAAGATTACACAAAGATTTAAAAGATTTGTATTTGCAAGATTTGCAAGAAGCACATGATCTGAAGACACTACTGGATACAGTTGTTAAATTACAATGAAATATTATGGTGGGTAACTTTTATTCGAATAAAGAATTATAAATAACGTGCTTACATTGTAAAAAGCTGCGGAGAAACTGAAAGGCGAAACGCAAAGGAAATTATGGATATGCCAATTTAAAAGCAACTTCAGGAAAAAAAATCAAATGTGGAACGCAGCTCTGAAATGTCTCTGATATTACTGCCACGGGACTTTAGGTACTTGGAGAGCAGCTTCAAGCGAATTATCGGTTGAAGCGAGTGAGCTTTTATGGAGCAAAGGTGTGCTAGCTGTGGTTATCGGTGCCGCCATGTTCGGCGTTCCTAACCGTGTTGTATAGTCGTAACAAGGGAATTGCTGGTCAGTCTCGAAGGCGTATTGAGGCCAATTCTCTACACCAGGATTTGATTTGGTCATCCGGCACTCTTGCCAAACAGTTTTATGACTTATTCTTCATTCTGAGATATACTTTAGGGTCCCTCCCTCGGACCCCCTCGGACCCTTATACTTTACTTGTCTGAGGCATACAAGTTTTTCCCCGCTGGAATTTATAGCTGCCGGGGCAGAAGAGTCTCTCTCGACTTTCATCCACCTAGTCCTCCGCCTCCTCCTCCTCTCTTTTACCTCCTTTTTGCCTTGATGGCCTTCTTCTTTTCTTTTCTTTCCAAAGCTGGAGTGCGCAGGGGGCTTGCCAGAACCCAAAAGCGTCCATCCCGAGGTTCCTCCATCTTTTAAAATCAAGTTGAGTTGTAAAAAGCCCCGAGCCTGCCTACCTAAGTCACTTGCCTTTCTATCAAAGACCCGTAACCGTACCGAAAAGGTGCTCTCCTCCTTGACTGTATCTTCATCTGCACAAGCAAGCCAGGCTGACCGACCGAACCGAACGTTTTTCGTCTCATGACGAGGCTTCAGGGCTCTTGGGGAGAGACGTATAACTTCAAGTCCGCACCCTGCGTGTGTACGCTACGCCTCAGCGCGTGAAGGGTTCGCTCCTTTACTTCTCCTTCTTTCCTCTTTTCTTGGCATGCTGGCCGGGGACCCGCCACTCTTGCGCTGAGAGACTGCTTCATTTCAGCCTGCCACAAGTCGGCTGCAGACCTTCGAGGCAGAAGGAACGTCTCAGTAGGTGCGCTGGAGATTGTATGTCTTGTGTGCGTGTGTGTGTATATATTTATATACTTCTAACCTGAGAGTCAGTGGGGGAAAAACAACTTGCTCTCTAATATGCGGATGCGGCTTATTGTGTACTTTCCGGTCGATTGGTGCAAATGAACGCGTTGCATGTGCTCGGCCGACTGTCCTTGGCTTTCTACACTTTTGTAATCAACCACGGAGCTAAGTTAAGCGCTTAACAGCATTCATAAACATTGCTGGTGCATGGATGTCGACCGTCACCGTCTAGCAAGCCTATAGTGGGTGTATCACGTCACCAGCTCGGCTGTCAACAATGAAAATGACACAATTAGAACGACACTCGTGTGCCTAAGTTCCTACAGATCTTTGGATCACAGTGATAACTTTACTCCTTATGGATTATCCTGAAAGTGCCTTTAACGTCTCCGAACACAACCTCATACATCCCCGAAGGAAATTAATGTGAAAAGCGAACGACTTTCCACAAGAAAGTCTTCTAAACTGTAGGACGGGGCGCAGAATCGGGAATTTGTAGATTTCGAACATTTTAAGTCGAGTTTTGGAACTAGGAACCAGGAACCTTGAAACCCGGTAAGCGAGTTGTTCGGGGTTCAGTTCAGTGTATTTCATTCGTCACTCTTGGACTGGTTAATGAAGACGTTCAAAGGTTTCTTTGTTGGGGAGTGCGCAAGCGGCACGGTGCTTGATTGAGCTATCCAATTAAGCCAGTGCGCAGACGCGTCAAGGGCAGTTCTCCCGCGTTTCTCCCACGTTCCCAAGATGGCGTCTGACGTTTTTTTGGGCGTCTGGGTGGAAATTGGAAAGTGAAAAATTGGAAAAACAACAACTTCCTAACGAGTTTATTTAGACAAGAAAATTGTTATAGTTGGCATATCGTAACCGGCTTAAAGAAAACACTTTACTCCAAGAGGCCGAGCTGAGAGGAATTGGATGGGAAAGAGGAGAGCGAGAAAAGTGAAAGAAGAAGAATTGGGGGGAAGGGAGAGAAAGATGAAGATCAAGTTGCTCAATGGATGTTTTTATGGCGCCCAAGACCCAGATTAGAGGCTTTGGGCTTGTATATTCATCTATTTAGCTGGAACCCTTAGACTACACTGCACTAGCAGGTCCCTACGGTCCCTATAGCCACAGAGAGGGTAATTTAGCCCCCCCCCCCCCCAAGTCGAAAAAGAAGGGAAGAGCTTTAGGCGACGAGGGGGCGCACAAAGTTTTTATTGTCCAAGCGTGATTCTTTGCCCAAGTCCCAGTCATCTCGGATTTCATTAAAGCGCAAAACAAAAAAAGGGAAAAGGCAACAAGTTTCTTGTTACTTTTTTTTTAGGGGTCCTGGTGTGCATTTCCCAGCAGTCGCCCAAGGGAGCAATCTCGATCTCTTCATAATAGCGAAAATGAGACGTTTTCGGGGGAACATAAATGCATGTTGAAGCTTACAAATGAAGTTTCAACTTTCAAACAGAGGAGAATTAAAGGCTAATTAAGGAGAGGAGGACAGAATAGCATTTCTGAAGGTTTATTTTTTTAATAAAAAAATATAAATTACGGGTTTAGACCATTTCGTCGTGTACCTGCAGGACTTTATTCTCGGGGATTGGATGCTGGAGGAATAGGAAGAACTTCGTACCTTTGAAACCTATAGAATTCGGTGAAATTTTTGAAAGACCAAAAAAAAAATACTTTGTCGCCAAACCCGTTTTCCGTGTGGGTCGCCTTGGTCTTTTTCCATGAGATAAAAGTTTTTGGCTGGGTTATGGTGTCCATTTGGCATGTTCGTGCTCCCTGGGACGATTGTTGTCTTAAAAAAAGGTTTTCGAGATTTCTTTATATTTTTTTTTTAATTTTATTCTTTTTTAGAGTTCGCTTCGTCTTTTACACATTTTTCATGATGGCGTGGTTTTGTAAGCAAAAAGTAAGCAACTGTAGGAAAATACCGCACGGCCCGGGCCATTAATAAAGTGGAGCTTCGGAGAAGAACTAATTGATGTCAGAAAAAGGGGGACACTCAAGACAAAAAAAAAATATGGAAAAAACCGGAAAGAATAGAAAAAGAAAATTAAATGGTCACTCATGCACCTTTTTTTTTTTAGACAAACCTGACCCATTAGGAATACTCGGATTCCTTGAACGAAAGCATGGAAATTGTAATAGAAATCGTTTTTCTTATTAAGATTTGATAAGTTTTTTCTTTTTTTTTTGCTTTTTACTACAAGCGTATTAGCGTATTAGCGTATTAGCGTATAACGGTATTCAGTAGTGGTAGCAATTGTCAATAGTAGATAAAACGTTTATGTTTGGGGTACGCAGGGATTTTGTTTTTTAAATTCATGAAACTTTTAAGTTTCTTTAGACAAATCGTTTCAATCCACCATCCTTTAATAGAAGATCGTTTTCATTGAATCTAGAATGTTTAAAAATCTATAAATGAAGTATCAACATTCATTGTATCGGTAGGTCACACTTCGTTCCCCGCATTAACTGCACACTACTGCAGAAATTTTCACGGTTCACTATTATTATTTATGATTAATTTTATTATTAATTTTTACATTTCACTATTATTGGCTAATAGAACAATTCAAAATTACAACATAGCTGTTGCTCTGCAAACGCTTAGCTAAGGAAAAATAAGCAAAACTGTACTAAAAAAGCATTGCAAACGGCTTCAGCAAATTCCGCATGATTTGTATTCGTAGCAGTACTAGATGATACTACTTCAATGCATTGACAAGAACTTCGACTAATTGGTCGATTAATTTCGTTTATGGCCCACTTTTTTTGTCATGTATAGTTTTCCAAATTTTTCGAAATTCTTTCCAAATTTTCTCATTTTTTCCCGAAATTTTGTCAAAATTTTTTAAAGTTTTTTTTAAAATCTTTCGTCATTTTTTCAACTGTTTTCGAAATTTCTTCCAAATTTTTCACAATTTAAAAAAATAAAATTCGTTTAGTCAACTGAGCCACTTTTTTTTTTTTTTTAAATAAATCTAAAATGGAAAAAATCTAATAGGCCTGGGTGGCTTTGATACATTGGCTTTCTACGGATTGTTGAAAGCCAAGTTGGAGAGAAAAAAGTTGTTTTCTTATCACCCCCAAATGACTTTGCGTGTCGTTTCTTAATGCGTGTCTTAAAAAGCGATTTAAGTTCTAATATGACTCGACTGTTGTCTCAAGATGAGGATGAGGGGATCTTGAATGGTTTCCCTTGAGTTCTGGTTAGATGGAATAAGCCCTTTATAAGCTCGTGGTATAAGCTCGGACGCACGACTTGGTATTTGGGCATTCCTTTTTTTAAGGCAACGTTTATATTTGCGTCTGCTCTTTTTTTCCCCCGGTTGTATATATACGCATACATGGGGGTTTATAGTTTTTGTAAAAGTTTTTTCGGGGTTGGGACAAAGAATCTTCCCATATCTTTTCATTTTTCGTGAGTCTTGACGAGTCAGTCACGCCATTGCCATAAATCAGCCATTCCTGACGTGGGCTTGAAGTAGACGAGGAATGCAGCCGGGAGAGCACGACACATAATCCAAAGAGCTTGTATATACAAGTCAAGTTTCCAGTCCAACTTTTTTTTTTTTTTTTTTTTTTCCAAAAGCCAATCCAACTTACACCAACAGTATGGGGTTGGTTCGTTCGCCTTTTTGAAAGAGTTGTCTTTGAGAATGGAGTTGGGTTCATTCGTGTATCTAAGTTGTCAGTCCTATTTGCATACTCGGCAACCATCTTAATTCAGGCGTTCCTTTGAGAAGAAAGTAAAAGAAAGAGGAGAAACAAGTTGATTTATTTGTTGGTGTTTTTTCTATTGGGGTGCACAAACAGGGTTGGGCGGTACCGGACTCCCGTTCCCGATGCCTTCAGCTTTCGCAGCTTTCCCACCGACTGGAGCAGGCGCTGCTGCAGCCCACGTTCACGCCCACGCCCACGCTGCCGCCGCTGCAGCCGCCGCCGCCACCGGATCCGCGCAAGGGACTATGGACGCGAGGTACTTTTGGGATCCCGCCGGACGCAGTTTGCACCCGGCCGCCTTTCAGCATCCGGGGTGAGTTAATATAATAATATAAAAAAATGGGGGATTTTTTCTTTTGGCGTTGGGGGGGAGAAGGGGATAACGTGAGCATGCATAACTCAAATGTGGCGGAGTTTTGGGTAACGCAAAGGGTCGTCAAAAATCGTCGATGGTCGCCAATAACTGTAAATGATGGGGTCTGTAAGACTGGCGAGACGGGAGTTGGAGGTATTTCCATATACCAGTTAGGTGATAATAGTTTGATAAAGGGAAAAGAATGGTTGGTCACTAAGAAGAAATTGTTTTGGCAGAGTCAAAGGAAACCTTCGGACGTCTCTAATTGAACCGCGTCCGCGACTTTTCCCACGAGACGACATTTTTTTTTTTTTTTTTAACAAAAAAGGTCTTGTAAGATTATAAGAGAGCGAAACGGGAGGGAGATGGGAGAGACTTTTTTCTTCTTTTCTTTCAGTAATGTGGCACCTGATACGGGGTAACGTGTTTATTAGCTTAGCAGAATCCATTGGAAAGGTAACAACTTAAATGGAGTCATTCCAGGGAGTTAAAAATTATAAAGGGAACATTAAATGGATCAAAATTGTTCGGTCTTGCAATAGGTTAGTTGGAAGCACATAGCAAGTATGCAGTCTAGATAGTGGCAGGAAGTGTTGTGTTTAGGGAATGCAGACGAGGTCCATGATGTAAAAGGAAGTTATGTCTTGCTGTTTACAAAATACATACATGCAAAACTGGCGCTGTTTCCGAAAGAATGGGGGATTCTTCTCTCTTGGTTTAGGTAGTGAGCTTTTCAAAATTGTCTTGGCAATTAATCCCAAAATTGAAAGTGAATGGAGCAATTCCAGAATTCCGCTGACGGTTAATACAGAGGAGCTTAAAAGGGCAATAGTCACCAAACATCATGCACTGCTGGGATTCTGATTCTTGTCAAATCTACGTTATAACTAAATTATTGTAAAAACACTGGATTATTTATTTTAATATTTTTTCGATGAGTGCTCCAGGAGTGCATCTCCTGACTTGCAACTTTTGGGCACCTTGATATTTTTAGCCGTGACGACATTAACGTGTCAAGACGCATCCCATGTCAAGGTGGTTATTGCCCTTTTTTTTATATAAAAGTAACAGGAAAACAATTGGCCATCAACTAAAAAAGAAAACAAATGGGAGGCATTAATGAAATTCAAGCAAAAATGAATTGGCTTTGCTCAGTTCTTTAATTGTCAGTTTGCGCGAGAATTTTTGCTGAAAGGTTGTTGAAGCCAAGGGCACTATAACTGGCGTATATTGAAGGGTCTGGTAAAATGAGAGACGGGTTTTGGGTGAGGGAATTTTCATTGTTCCTTGAGAACCCACCCCCTCATTTCACGCTCTGTCTTTCCCGCGTTAACAAGGATGCGCACCCCGGGACTTTTTTCCTCACAAGATAGCGGAAACAGGGTCTCGGGTAACAGACGGATCACCATAGTAACCAGCTGTGGAAAGGGAATCTTTGGCAGAAGGCAAATTGAACATGTTTTGTTTGTTTGTTTACGTTGGGGAGATCGCCGCGCAGCGCTTTTGCTGGGTTTCCAGTCCGCCCAGAAGATATGCACTTAAAAACGTTCCAACGCTGGTTTTTAGGACCGTCGCTTAATGTGCTTCAAGCTTGTTTATTGATGCGTTGACGATGAAGCTAGAGAGAGACGCCAGTAGAAGAAAAAAAAATCAAAGGGAGAAAGATTTTTTTTTAAAAAAAAAAGAAGAGAGTTTGTGAGGAGATGAGACGCTACACGGCTTATAGTTGCTGACGCATGACGTCATCACCTTACTCTCATAAAAGGCTGCCATGTTTGTTTAGACGCCTGGCAGCTCATGTGTCCTGGTCTCTTGAAGCATCCCATATGGTCTTTGACGGCCCCTAAAAGCAATTTTGACGCGATTATTTTCAAGAACTTGTAAGAGAGAGAGAGAGGAATAGAAGTTTTAAACTTGAGAGGTATTCTCTTGGGGGGAAAGGAAGATGCGTATTAAGAAGAAAATGAGGTTTGGCACTTCGTTAATGAAGGCGGTTGTTAATTAGGGTTTTGCCTTTTCGGTAAGCCTCATTCCGGCAGTTCGTGAAATGTCAAACAAGGAAGAGGCTATGGTAAGGGGGGAAGCGAAAAAAGGTCACGAGGTGACAGGCTCACACGTTGGCAGGTTTTCTTTCGTCGTTTTTGTCGTCGTCGTCCTTCTAAACCTTCATCGCGCACCCAGCTTCTGTTTGCCAGATGGAGCGAAAATGGAAAATGGAATTTCCTTTTAAACCCTTTGTTTCTGATCTTTCGTCTTCACGAAATGTCTTCTCGAAGGGCTTCGGGAAATGTAAAACTTGCAATTTGAATTTCCAGCTTAGTATTTCAGTACAAGAGTTGTACACTAAAGGCTCTCGTATACCGTAGCTTGGTATAGGCTGTTAGCATGGCAAATTTCCGAACAACTTTTTCAGAAAACCAGTACATTTCATGAAAAATTTCTTTACAGTAAGCTTGAGCTTGCTAACAGGTAGTGTACGACCAATGAACATTTTTTTCCAATGAGTAATAAATTAGCTACATGCAAATAAAGCTTACAACTATGAGAAATACGTTGCCTAAACACCTATCTTTTGCTTGTGCACTAGTTACTAATAAAAGGAAACTTTTGTTTTAGATTGCTTTCAAATCTGACTAGCCGTTTTCGAGAAATCTTGTTCCGAAAGTTTCACGACATGATATGGGACATAGTGCTGCTGCAGTAAATTGTGGTGACAATTGTACTTTTCGGAAGCAAAACAAGCGTAGAAACTTGCCGGCAATTAGTTATATATTTCTTTTTTTACTTTGTTACGCAATGGTTTTGCAACAACAATAACAAACGTCAGTGCCATCTCTGACTCTTTCCCATCAATAAGCTAAGGTATACGGGAGCCTTAAAGAACGTTGCTGTCCTGTAGCTTAGTCATTTTCCTACCAAATTTCCTAAACAGTTAATGTGTCTCTTGTGGGCATTCAGCCACGGCTGGGCTTCGTGGCTACGCAGAAATTGAACCTGTGAAGCAATATATAACTGCAAATAGCTTGCTGTTTCATCTCCTGTAGTCGTTTTTTTTTCAAGGATTTGAGAACCTGGCTCGCTTTCCACTTTATTTTACGGTATATTTTGGCGGCGCGGCCTTCTAACTTTCCTTACATGGGTAGAAATGAACTTGATCAAAAAGTCGCTTTGAAAGTCTGAATTTCGGAGTTAAAGTTGGGGCCAAGGGAACTGCTTAAGCGCGGGTGTTCCAAGTAGCAGATTGGTAAAGTTTACCTGGCTTTCCTTCGCACGCGTGCTTGCGCAAACATGCGCTGCTTGTTATCCCAGTAGTGACTTGGTGGGTTTTAGGTAAATGAACCCCGGAAAGGTAAAAAGTCAGTCAAGCTGTGTGTTTACTGACACCCGAATCCACCGAGTCAATATTGAACTCTGGTAAACTTTAAGCGCTAGTGCGAGGATATAATAACCAATTTGGAAAGTTTGAAAAATCTTTTTCCATATTGACCTCAAGCAAACTGGTGGGTATTGAGCCCTTACAAATGTGAACCTTCTTGCCTAGATTAGATGTCTTAAGTGTTGAGAAAAATAAAAAAAGTCGAGGAAGTTTATTTAATTGCCGTGTCTGATTTACCAACTCTCTTCCCCCAGGTTAGTGATAATTAACCTTTCAGTCGACGGGTAACAAAGTAATTTTGGCCAGTGCATTGTTTGCAAGGAAAAGCAAGAAATGCGGGATAGAAACAAGAACTGGGAGGGGAAAAAAAAGAAAAAGTATTACAGAATTCTCTTTACAAAAATTGAGGAGAGAAAAGTATACGCGAGCTCAGAAGAGCTATAATTAGTCTGCCATTGCCTGTCTAGTAGAGTGTGTTGGAGTAAAAGAAGGAGGGCATCCTATAAATTGTGGTCATACTCGTGCACTGTTGTATATGTATCTATGTATATACTTTACTTCGTTAGCAAAAAATGGAATACGTAAGAGTTAAAGGTTTTTCTCTTTTCATATTATCTTATTTTTGTGTATTAATTTTTTCTTACAGTTTGGGCGGTACACCTACCGGCGCAGGCCCTAGTTTACAAGAACTGACGTTTCTGGCGGCTGCAAGACGGTCTGTCGGTTCAGGCGGCGGGGGAGGCGGAGGGGCGGGGCCTCATGGAGCACCACCGGGCGGCCATGTTGGTGGCGTTCCCGTCTCTGTGTCGCACGATCTGCACCCCGCTTACCGACTCAATCCTTATGTTGAACATTTATACGGATCTTTGCATTCCAGCCCTACCGCGTCTTTACGCGGTCTCAGTCCCCTCGATCCACGCGGTAAGTCCTCTTAAACAAAGTCAAAATCTCCGACACATTCTTTACGTTAAAAAACGAACTTCTTGGCATTCCCATATTCCGTTTTTAGTATCGCGATTCCAATTGCTTATCAAGAAAACACAAGTTTAAATTATTTAAAACATTTTCAACTAATGAACCAAACATTTCTCAAGACGGTCATGATGTTGGAATGCCTTAAGCAGCCTCAGGACTGTTTTATCAGATTTTCCTTCCGAAAACTTAATTTTGGACGTCTGAAATAGTCCAAGGAACAGTTATGAGTGAACAGCTTGAGTTGACAAATTACCTAAGCCCCGCCTCCAAGAACCCTGGTCGCTATTTAGGCCGTAGGCACTGGTGTTCTCAACAAGAAAATATTCGATAAGTAACGCATTTTTAGACTAAATTAGGACGTTTATTAAGTCCTTTAAAAGGCAGTGACATGTTTGCAAAGACACACTACATTCTTGGAACGATATACGAAGTGACAGTTTTGATACACGTTTTTCCAAGGCAATGGCGTAGCGTGTGCCCGGGCTATTAACTCCTTCTTTATAGTGCTTTCTACGCAAAGTTAATTATTAGCATACATTTAACTGGGTCTCTCCTGTAGTTTTTGTTGTTCGTAGACTATAAGAGCATGACAATTATGCAACTACAGAATTCCGTTGCTAAAATCTTCAATAAGTATGCCATTTACAAAGCTCCGAACAAGTTTTTCCGTCCTAACTTCTCTCAGGGAACCTACCTTTATACAAGTCCAGCTGTAAGGAAACCGAAACCCTGTCATTAGCCTCGTTTTTAAGGCAAGTTTCCTATCACGCCCCCCCCCCCCCCCCCCACTTTTTTTCCATTCTTTGCGGCGTTAAGTATTAAGGGAAGCTGTGATATGAAGGCGCGCCAAGTTCGTGAGTTTAGCGTCAAAGCTAATGACGCGTTAGCCAGCACTATAACCACAGGATCTCTTCGAAACTTCGGCGTCTCCACGATATGATCCTAAAAAGTTCCACTGCACGTTTTGGAAGCACTGCAGGGCTCAACGCTTATTATTATTTTCCTTTTTTTCCATTTCTTACCTTTACGTACCGCGTCGTGGGGGCCTTTCGGTTGATTACCTGCGCGGTAAGGGGCCCAACGGGCAGAACAATAAAGAGGATCTCTTTCTTTTCCTTTCTATATTATAAAGCTCAAGCTGCTGAGGTCTGTTGGTAATGAAGCGCTCTCTCTCGCTGCCTCCCCCCCCCCCCCTCAAACTCTCGTCTCTTACCTTCTCCTTCAAAACTTGCAATCTTGAATATAAGCAGCCATCAGCCATGCCAGTCACGTCCGCGTCTCTGCGCAAATGAAGCCGTCAACAGCAACAACAGCGAACTTCTTTTAGACGAGGGTATTAAACTGTTTTTTTTTTTATTTCTATACTTTTTTTAATATTCGCTTCTATTACTTCTTTGGCCGTAAGCCCGAAGGGGGAAAATGCAAAAGGCCACTTGAGAAGTTTGTTGCAGAAAAAGGAAGAAACTAAACTGAAAAGAACAAAGAGAAACGTTGGGCGGAGAATAGAGACGCGATGGAATCTGTCGCGTTTTCGAGACGAAAAAACAAAACAAAAACGAAAAGAATGGGAAACAGCCACCTTCATTAAGTACCACCCGCTGTGGCAAACGCGCAAATTGCAAGAGTAATCACCATGACTACTTATTATGTTTTTGAGAGTCGACACAGCAACCCGAAAGACCGCTTTTCGTTTCGAACATAAAAAGATTTCGGGGTAAATAAAGAAAAAGAAGCAGTGGCCAGCAGTTGTAATGAGTTCATTACGGCGTTGCGCAAAGACTAAATTAGCCCTTGTACTAAATATTCAGACTATAAGAAATAAATACGAGAGGGGAATTTTACGGATTTGCAATCAAAAGGTCGTACACAGAAATTGTACACACAAATTCGTTCTAGAACGTTCTGCTACAAAGAAAGGCGTGCGTTGCGCAGAAACGTTAATCGTAATTATATCTTAATATCTTAAACGCTTATCGTAATATCTTATACGCCTATCGTAATAATATCCTTGTACTAAATACTCTCAGACTATAAGAAATAAATAGGAGAGGGGAATTTTACGGTTTTGTAATCAAAAGGTCGTACACAGAAATGTTACACACAAATTCGTTCTAGAACGTTTTCCTACAAAGATAGACGTGCACTGCGGAGAGACGTTAATCGTAATGATATCTTTGGTTTTGTAGCAGTAGAATTCCTAGAGTTGCTTGATGTCTAGGTCAGTCTTCTTTAGTTAATTCCTTTAGTCAATAATTGTCCAAAACGATTGCAAAAACGCAGAGACAAGTCCCGTAAGAAGCTTTTTCTTCTTGGATAGGCCTTACATTACAGTTCTACGTATAGGTACCAAGAAGAAAGAAGCAAAATGAACGACAGTAAAGTATTCATTAGTATGACTAGTTTTTCTTCAAACCAGTCAGCGTAGGAACCAACCAGGAGGTTCTAATACGATAAACAGTTGCTGGTGCAGGCATATGATAATAGTTATAAACAAGATGTTTTAATTAAGTGTATTTTTAAAACATGTCGTAGTGCGTGTTTATTTGTAGCCTATCGCTGAATCAATAGATGGCGTTTATTGGTTTTCGCCCACATGTATATGAGCCATTGCTTTTTATGTAAATGGTACTAAAAAATTTACTCAGTCATGGCGATTTGCTTGAAAGGTAATAACAGATGTGGCTTGATGAGGATGAGGATCAGTCTTGATTTAAGGGGATTAGAAAGCATTTAAACGGTTTGTATGGTGAGTTTATAGCACGGCTGGTTGATCACTTGACGCGTAATGTGCGTTGACAAGGACGCGGAATGGCGGGGAGTGCTTCAGCTGTAGGAGGAAGGGGGGGGGGGATCATAATGCCTCTGGAATGCGCTCATCGAGACGCGAAAACGCAGGGACAAGACCCGTAAGAAGCTTTTTGAAAACTCCCGTCTGAACCATGAACCAATCAAGCTGAAAAGAGAACCACAAAAAGGGGGCATTCAAGTGTTATGCGCAACAGCCTCCATCGCTTTCTTCTATTACGCAGGATCTTTTTCTCTTCATCAAGTTTGCCCTGCGAAAACAAAATTCCCGTATACTTTTCGTTTTTTCCCCCAAGATCAAATTGCCGTTTGTGCTTTGTTTCACATTTTAGGGAGTGATGGAGTGACTCTTATTTCTGCTGGGCAAAAAAAAAGATGGCAAGGAATTAAATTTAAAATTCTTCAGAGGATGGCGTGGATAAGAGGGTCAACTGTTTTAAACATTTAGAAGATTGGAAAAGAAAAGAACGCCAGCATGTTGAAGGCAACGCAAGGAGCTCTGGAGAAGAACGCGATAAGATTTTCTGACTACTTGTTTGTTGACTGTCGGGTCCCCTGGATTTTCCGAAAAGTTCGTGAAAGAATGTATCCGTACGTAAAAAAGGCGGGGCTTCAGGAGCCGCCTTAACAAGTGCCAACGTCAACGAAACCTCTCATTTCCGCTCTGGTTTAGCTATTTTTAAAAAAGCCAGCCTGGCGTTGATGAGCGCCTGTCTTCGCATTCCTTTCCAGCGATTCGGGTCTTTTTTTAACACGTTTGTCAGTTTCCCTTTTCCTTTTTATTTTATGAAAATTACGAGAACGAGTAGAAATAGGCTCGAAAACGGAAAAAGGATGTCGTAAATTGCGAACTGGTATGCGAGTCATGGAATGTGAGAAGATATTACTCCTGGAAATATGCTAATGAATTATTTTTCTTATACTTTTTGTCTTTTTTTTTATAGGATTGGCGTTCCATGCAGACTACATGGCGAATATGTCGGCGTTGAGTTCCAGAGCTTTGGGAGATTTACATCATTCACAGTCACTCCTCGGATCCACGGATGTGCCTTTTTCTATTGACGGTAAATTTATTTCACATTTTCTAAAAGAAAAAAGCTAAATTTGTATAATTTTTTTCTACATCATACAAAAAGGTATGGAAGTTGGATCGAGATTAGCCAGCCCAAGACCAGGCGGAGCAGGGGGTGGAGTTGGAGGCAGTATCCGGCAGAGTCGGAAAAGAGCCTTATCGAGTTCGCCTTATTCAGATTCCTTCGATCTCAGCTCCATGATCCGTTTCTCCCCTACATCTTTGGTGTCCATAATGAATGGGTCTCGGTCATCGTCCACGTCAGGCTCATACTCTCATCTTTCTGCTGGTACCCTTATTTAAAAAAATTAAAATAAAAAAAAATTATCAAATTAAAACATGTATTAACTTTCCAATGACCAGAAATGGAATATGCTTGTTTTGCAGGGGCATTGAGTCCAGCCTTAGGCTTGCCTTCCTTACCAGCCGCGCATTTACAACAGTTGCAAGCACATTTGATCCGGACCGGAAGTCTGGGTAGTAGTCTGGGTGGGGCGGGATCACCATTCTTGCCCCCAGGCATGCTCCATCAAGGCAACGTACAGCATCCTCACGCCGGACTCTTTTCTTTACACAACCCCATGGGTTTAAGCTTGGGACATATGCCTGGAATGTCTATGAAACATGAAGTACGGTTTACACTTGAAACGAGTTAGGGAAAGATCTTAAATTACCTATTTCTGCCACTAGATGGAGTATGGCAAGAGTAAAGAGTCGCCCAATCCAGTCTCAAGCACGGTGGAGCATGAGGAAACGGTCAAAACGGTCAAATCGAGGGTCAAGAAAGAACCCGCAACTTCGTCTTGCAGTGGAGGCGGACATATAGGCGTGGCCAGGGATTCCTCCGCCGATTTGGACGAAGATGCACACGATGGCTCCGGAGATCCCATGAAGGACGAACCGGGGGATTTCATTGAAACCAATTGCCATTGGAAGGACTGTTCCAAAGAATTTTTGACCCAGGACGAATTAGTTAAAGTAAAGAAAACAAAAAAAAGAACTGACAATAATTACGGTAGCAGCGTTAAGCACTTGGCTTTCACGTTTTTTGTTCTGTTGTTTCCCCCTTAGCATATCAATAACGACCACATCCATGCAAATAAGAAGAGTTTTGTGTGCAGATGGAGAGAATGTTCCAGAGAAGAAAAGCCTTTTAAAGCTCAGTATATGTTAGTGGTCCATATGCGTAGACATACAGGTGAAAAACCTCATCGCTGCACAGTAATTTCCCTACAAATTCGAATCTGGAACAACACATTTTAATTATGGGTCATTTGTTTTCGATAGTTTGAAGGATGCACTAAGGCGTATTCACGATTAGAGAACCTGAAGACACATTTAAGGTCACACACAGGCGAGAAACCGTACATGTGCGAATTCCCTGGGTGCAGCAAAGCCTTCAGTAATGCGTCAGACCGAGCTAAGCACCAAAACCGTACCCACTCCAATGAGGTAAATCGGAAAGGAACAACCATTTAGTCCCCGGACTATTTTGGTTACACTTGTTTTTTCAGATTTAAATTTTCTAAAAAGAAAATCTTGCGCTCAGTTTATTCGTCGTTGTATTTATTAAGAAAAAAAATAGAAGACGAAAAAACCTTAAGTTGCACGTTCCAATAGATTAATGAGTCACTCTTCCTTCTAACACTCTTTATTTATTTTTGTGTTTTTTCCTCTCAGAAACCTTATGTTTGTAAAGCGCCTGGTTGTACAAAACGATATACCGACCCGAGTTCACTGCGAAAGCACGTGAAAACGGTCCACGGAGCTGACTTTTATGCCAATAAGAAGCATAAAGGTGGAAATGGTGGTGATGGACCTGGCCCGGGCCCTGGACCTAGTCCGGGAGGCTTAGGAATGGGTTCGAGCCCAAGAAGTGACGATGGCGGAACCAAAACGGCGAGTGTTTCCAGTCCGAGTGTAAAATCCGAAGACGCGGCCTCACCAGGTCAACTAGGATCTCCAGGAACGGAATCCAGTATGACCCCAGGTGGAATGGGCGGCGGAGGCGCAGCTGATGATCCTGTCAGTGATAACGTGGTGTCCACGACGCAGCTACCTGAGACGGAAACTGAATGGGCGGCGGAGGAAGTTGACGAAATTGATGTAAGTACTTTTCTTATTATGATTTCCAATTTTGCGCTTTTAAATTTTTTCGTCGTATCCTATTTCCTATTGCACATTTTTAGAAGCCTGTTTTTATGCGCCTTTTTTTATAGATTCCCGGATTATCAGTTTCGGTGTCGGTTTCGGTGAGCAATGATCCTCACGGTTCTCCCGGTCAGGGATTCCACGTGCAGGACTCGAATTCACGAAATCGGTTGAAAAGTCGACTTCAGGCCAAAGGAGGTCCTACTTTACCTCCCCTTCCGAATCTTCAAGGTAAAGAAAAGACACGTTGATACTTTAACTGGGCGAAAAATGTGAATTAAAATCGTTTAATCTTAAATGTACTGTTTAATTAGGTTCGAGAAGAGGGATAGGCATTACAGACCTAAACCAACGGATTACTGACTTGCGCATGACCAACAATTCTAGCGGAACATCGCATTTAGCGCCGCAAACGAATGCCAGTAATAATCGAACCAGATTGGTTGAACCACCCACGGTTTTGCAAGGAGATAATCGGCGAGACAGTAATTCCACCACCGTAAGCAGTTATTATGGAAGCATGCGATCCGGAACTTCACCTTTGCCTGGCAGTCGAAGATCGTCCGAGACTTCACAAGTAATTTTTTTCTTAAAATAATTTTTTTTCGTACTTTCGTTCCTGGTTTGAATAGCCTTGGCCATTCGGAACACCCTTTTCTGATACAAGAATTAGGTTTTCTTTTACAGTTAAGGTTCCCGTGTACCTTAGCGAAACAGTCACAGATGGCACTGATGTTTGTTATTGTTTCGCAAAACCTTTTGCGTAAGATAGTAAAAAAAAAAGAAACAATAACTAATTGCCGGTAAAGTTTCTATGCTTGTTTTGCTTTTTGAAAAGTACAACTTGTCACCACAGTTTGCTGTAGCTGTTCAATGTCCCAAATCAAGTCGTCGAACTTTCGGAACAAGATTTCTCAAAAACGGCTTCTCAGATTTGAACGCCATTTAAAACAAAAGTGTTTTTAATGTATATAGCAGCTAGTGCGTAACCAAAGGACATATTTTTAGGAAACGTATTTCACATAGTTGCGTACTTCATTTGCATGATAGTAATGTATCATTAATTGGAAAAATATTTGGATTGGTTGTGCACTAGCTTTCAGAATGCTCAAGCTTACTGTTAAAGAACTCTTTCATAAAATTAAACGAAAAGATGTTAATAAATTCCCCAAACTAACCGCTTATAGCGAGCTAAAGATATATGGGCGCCTTAAGGCGTTTAAATCTTCGTGCAAACAGTTTATTCGTGCTGTTCTAATTTTTTCCTTATTAATTTTATTTGTTAACTCTTCGCAGTTCTCTTCAGTTTCTGGAAGAGCAGCAGTACCCGCATCACCTTTCGTTGATCCAATTTCTCCTGGAAGCTCGCGTAGATCAAGCGATACCTCAGGATTCCATGGAGGATCCTTGATAGGCCCCATGTCCAATCCCGTGCCTCAGTATAGCGCACAGTCCAACGTGACTGGGGTAGTGAACAACGCTGGACCGCCTATGACGGCCACCATGGCTGCTCAACTTCAGAAAATGCAGCGGCGAGCTATGATTGCTCAAAACATGAACCCAGCCATGCTTCAAGTAAGTTTCTTAAATCTTTCGCTTTTATACTGATCAGTTTTTTGTAAAATTATTATTTTGGAATTGTGTGTTGAAGACTTAAATGTGTATGTTGTCGAGTATTAATTTGTGTGTTGAAGAGTATTGAATATCCATCTCGGATTTCGTTTTGTTTTTTAGAACCAGAATATGGGTATGATGTCCAATAATACTAGTGCCGGCCAAAACTGGAGCCAGTACTACTGCAATATGAACTCTACCCCTGCTCCTGGTTATCAGCGAACGAGTCAAACCCCGGGCGTTGCTATGGGTTCTGCGTCGAATACCAACCCCCATCACCAGCGAGAAGTACGTCGTGCTTCGGACCCGGTACGCACCTCCATGGAATCGAATATGCATTCCGCCAATCCTTTGCCGCGCCACCACAGCTACAGCAACCTGAACCAGTTTCACCCTAATCAGAACCACGGGAGACGTCACGGGCAACAATTTCACCAACAAAACAGCCAAAATGTGCCTCTTCGACACCCCAATGAAGGCGTAGCTTTGGATGAGGTAGGCGAAGGCCAAAATTTGGAGGATAAGCTCGTTATTCCGGATGAAATGCTGCAATATTTGAATCAAGTAGCCATACAAGAAACCCCCGTAGCGTCTCCGCGAGCTCTATCCGTCTGTATGAGTCCCCGTCCTGATTCCGCCTCGACCATTGTCAACCAACCCTTAACTCAACAACAGTTACAAGCCCACAGACAGCCCCAAGTAATGAGTCCCCCGGCCCACAACATGTACAATCCCCAAAGCCCAGCGAGTTTATATAATCAATCCGTGACAAGTCCCTCCAGCGTCTACAACCAAGCCGTACCCAGTCCAGGCGTCGCTTCCCATTTCAATCAACTCCAAGTCACGAGTCCTATCCCACCTAATCGTTTCAACCAATCCGTGCAAAGCCCAGCAGCAGCTACTCCAGCCCCTACGTTTATCCCCAACAATACGAATGTCCACGGTAACAACAATTACGCTGTGCCTGCCCAGAATCGTTCCGTGCACGCGACCGCCAATTTCTGTAACTACTCTCAGAATCTACAACCCTCCATGCCGTGCCAAAACCCGCCCCACAATCAGGGCCAATTTGGCCCAGTTAAGTGCAACATGTACTACAATCCAAACCAAAGCTTTGTGAACCTAAATCCTATGATGAACTCATACAACCACTGCTCCAATCCCCCCCAACAGCAACCACAACAACAGCAAATGTATAATCCACATAATTGCCATAATTGCGGCCCACATCAAGGCAACAATAACCTTTGTTCCATTCCTAATAACCAAGGAGGGAACTGGAATAATTATCCTGTTCAAATACCAAACACGAACGTTTTCATGCAGCATTACAATGGTCTTGTGGCACAGGGAATGGCTATGGCTCCGCCCTTTCAACAACAACAACAAAATCAACAACAAAGTAAGTTGATCTTCGAGTGTTTTTAGGCTATTTTTATTTATTTTTTACATGATAGTGCCTATCATGCCGCAGGCTATGGGAATGCAGTCGGGAATGCCACAGCAATCCCAAACCAACTCGATGAGAGAAACCAATCCGCCGTACATGCATCTACCCGCACCGCCCTACCCACATCGCAGTGCTTTGCAAGTAGCGGACGTGAGCCAGTCCCAATCTCAGTCCAATCCGCTGGTGGCAGTGCCCAACCCGGAAGCTAATATGCGGCCCGATGCATACCAGCGTACCTTAGAGTACGTACAGCAATGCCAGACATGGAACGCCAGCAATCCACAACCCACAGGACAGCAAGTTTTACCCGGCAATGAAATAGTAGGCGTGGCCGGAATCACACCTGCTAGTGACGTAGTTTCAAGCACGACCGAAGTGGCGGGCAAGATGGCAGCAAGTATAGTAAACCCCGATATGACGAAAACAGGAATGGTGGGGCCAGACTTGAATTCAGTGTTGGACGAAAACCGGTTTTTGCAAATGATCTGAAGGAATACTTTTTTCTGAACTAATATCTTACCCCGAAAATGCCAAAATGTTTTAAGAAAAATTAAGTGCACTTTTTGGGTCTTGTTTTTTTTTTCCTGAGTGCCTTTTGGTGCAACGAATTAGAAATTCTGATAAGGAATTAAAGTTACCGAAATGAGGCCTTGTGTCCAACATGATCTCTTAAGAGAAAATTAATCTCCCAGTCGGTGTGATTATTTGAGCAACTTTTGAACAGCAAAAGTTTGCGAACTGTGAAAGTGCCATTGGATATTTGGTAATCTTGAAAGTTGGCGGAAGGGGGGTGAAAAACAACTTGGGAGATGTGATAAAAGACAGATTTAAGCCAATCTTGAGTTTAGAGGTGTCACCAAGAGGCGTGGTCTGGTTTGGTGCCAAAAAACTGGACTTGAAAATAAGAGGAACAATGGGCAACATGAGCTTTTTTCTTGTGCGTTTGTAATTTGAATTATTGTATTGTAAATAGTTAAGGAATGGAAGGAAAGGAGGATAAGAGAGAAAGATTGTTGTTCCAGTGTGATGTACTTAAAAACTCAGTGCCTTCAAGTATTGCATTTGAAATAACTTGATTTACAGCACCTTTTTGGGAGAACACCTTGAAGTTGATGAATTTATTTAGCTTACATTACATACTCGTTTACTTATTGTTCTTAGGTTACGTATACATTACAGTCAACTACCAGTGCCTGCACAAGGTTTCAGATCCTGATAAGGAGTGTTTTCCAACCTCACAGTATCATTCGTCACTTTCAACTCTGGTAAACATGGTTTTAAAAAATTAATAATTGTTTGTTTTGGTCACTACAAAAGCAAGTAATTACCGTAGACGGGTTCTTGAGCGTCTGACTTCAGTCGAGCTTGGACAACGGTGGTCTTCAAGACTGTCTGGACCTGATTGCCGTACTTTACGAACTAGGAAACTTCTTAGATTTATATTTCACTCCAGTAAAAGGAGTTTTAGCTTGGTTGACGTACCTCTTGCAACGCTTCAGGGTTGCGTACAGCCTTGTTCTTACGAAATTCTTCGTTTATCTTCACTCGAGCGGCTAGCTTGACAAGAACAAATGTTCACGCACGTAGTTCTAGGCCGAAGCATTTTTGCCAAATATTATTTTTTAGCTCTAATTACCTTGAAGCATTTCTTGGTCCCCTTCGAAAACAGTTTTACACGTCCTGTGAAGCTGCTTGAAGCATGCCAGCACCTAAAGTCCGCCATCGTGTTACATGTATGTCTATTATGCTATAGTAAGGGTTTACCTGGCTCCTCATTTTCGAATAAACAGTCTTTCGGGTTTTTTAACAGAAAATACTTTTCTTATATGATATAAACCTAAAGCTGCGGCTAACCGTAGGACTTTTGCAGGGGCAGGTCTAATCTTTTAACCATAGTTCATGGTTCAAATATTAGACCTACGCATCTCTCAGCGAATGTGCAAAGTTCTAAGCCGCGAATTGGTAGTTTTCTTATAACTCGGACCAACCTTTCATTATGGAACGCTGTTAAGTCACCTGGAGCAACGTTTACAAAATCGCTACATTAAAAACTTTCCAGTATAACATAGGTACAGAGCTAAAAGTTTTGTAGTATAACTAACAAAAGAGAAAAAATACGGCTCCTAATAATTGACGCATTTAGGGATCAGATGTGCTACAAGCTTCTAGATAACTACCGATAGGTGACTCTGCAATTATATCTCAACTGCGAAATATTCCGGTCCCTTTGTTTTCGTGTTTTACGGTTTTCACTGTACTGTGGTTTAGTTGCTGGATTTATTTATCTTATGGAAAGCGAAGTCGAAAGAATGCTCGATGAAGGGGGCGAAAACTGGTGACGAGTCTTTGTGTAGCACTACGCATATACAGTATCCGCAGACTACCCCCCCTCACGAATTTTTTTTTAGCGGCCCTGCCTTTAAACTCCCCCCCAGAAGCAAAATCCTGAGTACGACCCTTTCTGCGTACGCTGAAAAAGTGATTTTTTTTACTAGAACAACTAGCGTCACAATGTACACTGGCTCAGTTCATATTTGTATTTATAGAACTTTTTCAGCGCTACATAAATATAAGCGTATGACCGAGTGGATAAGATGCAAACCTTGTGATTGGAAGGTCGTGGGTTCGAAACCCAGACGAGGCAATTTATTTCGTAAAAAAAAAACGAAATATAAAATGGCTCTCGTTCTCTGTACCTCATGCCTTCTCTGAAGGTTCCTATACCTAAGTTCGAAATTGTGAAGCTTCGGGCATCACGAGCTCGAATATCGGGGATAGGAAACCGAGCAGGGGAGTGGGGAACAGGAAAGGGGCGAGGATCTCAATTTTTCACGATTTTTGAAGGGGACCCCCTTGATACAGCATTATTCCTTATGGAGAAAAGCCCTGAAAACGCTGTCTCAGGTCGAAAAGGAGCCACGCCCCCTTTTTGGTTCAATCCACCAATAGGATGTATTTTTTTTGTAGAGGCCACGCCCCTGTTAGCGGATTTTTTTTTAAATCTTGCACAAATTTTCCAGATTTTCGCTTTTATTTGAAATCGTACAACAGAAACACTTCTGGAAACTAGATTTTATGGGGAAAGTTTTGTGTACAACAAATAAGCAAATAAGGAATTCCGTGGGGAACGAAAAAATCTCATTTGTATAATTTTAGAATCCAGCGCTAGAATAATGTTTGGGAGGGATAAGCTTTTTAAAAAAGCAAAATAGTTTAATTGCGTACGACACGGTTAACGTCTAGAAGAAGTCGGGAAAACAAACGTTACAATTCTACTCAATTCTCAAAAATTATACACACAGATGAAACCAAAAGCTGCTCTGCTGAACATCAAGATCCTTCCAATGTGTCAGTCTTGCATTAAAAGAGAACAGCCGCAGATGGAAGGGTTAATAATTTAGATATTTGAATAATAATTGAAATGTGTATAACCACTAGATTCAGACCCAGAAGAAACATCGGTGTATGAAAAGCAGCAAAGAATCTTACTTCGGGTCGTCGAATTTTCTTCTCCTCTTTCTGTGTACCCAAATCCAAGGGGTTTGCAGCTAGCGTATAACATCGTTCACCAAGGAACTGATTTACGAACACTTTGTCCAAGCCCGAAAACCACGGACGTTAAATAACACATACGGTAAATTTATTAGGTCAGAATTCATATAAACACAGTGCAGATTATATTACCAAGAGATTCATGCAGTTCCGGATTCGGTAGAAGTTCTTCCAGTGTTTAAAATGCACAATCCAAGAACTTCAATCTCCATCGCGGTACAATGTTGGCCGTCCACACGAACAATCCGACAAAAGAACGACACGTGTCTAGCCCTCTCAGGAATAAATGGGACATTGAATTGAAGAGACCTCTGCTCACTGCCTAACCATACAGAGATTCAAACACCAAGCTGAATTAATAATTATGCCATAAGGAGGATGGAACCACGAAGCAAGGACTGACCTAATTAATTCGTTTTACTATTACGGGTCTATTCTATTCTATTAAACTATTCAATACATTTTAAACAATCCTTTCTTCAATCCCGTACGTAACAGTCCCACGTGGCACCCCCATGTTTTCACTCAGCTTCATTTCCAAAATAGGGGAAGAATTGAGGAAGTCTCTCGAAAGAACTAAAAATAATAATAACACTTCCGAACTGGAGCGGACAAAAAAAGACGAAAGAACAAAGAGATCAACAGGAATGTTGACCCGTTAATAGAGTAAGAGATACTTAGAAAGGAGTATGTTATCTAAATTTTGCTTAAAAACACAATTACGCTAAAACATAACCGTTTTTCTACACATACACCTACATTCGGCAGCGCGAGCGCGACTGGGGTCGAGGGGGAAGACGCAATCCTCTAGCTGGACAGAGCACCCCTTGTGGCCATTTTAAAAGCGCGCGCTTTTCAAATTCAATGGAACTAAATACTCCGGATGGCTTATCATGCAGCAACAGGCAGGCCTATGAAAACTAGCCAGCATAATACAGACAAGACGAGATCGACAAGCTATGATGGAAAACTGAAAAACTGATGGGCAGTAGTTAACTAGTAATTGAACTTCTATTTTAGTAGTTTCGTGGAAGTTTCAATTACTTCTTCCAAAGTAGTTCATTACAGATTACTCCGACAACAAATATTTACTTTTTGCCAGTATCAGAGTGAATGTTGTGGTAGGGCCCCAAATGATTCAAAATATGAAGACACGTTTCATGTTCAACTGCCAGTTTAAAACTAAACATTTCATGCAAAACATCACAGTAGATAGAGCCCTCCACATCGAAATAAACACTGAATTTTCTGTTATTGGATCTTGTGGATATAGTAGTTGTGCGTAGTTATTAGTAATACAAGAATCGAAAGCAACTCTAACTACTATTTACCCAGAACGGATATACGAATGGTAGTTTAATCACCACTAACAATTATGGGTATTAAAAGGAAATCATAAAAAAAACCACACAATGCTGTGATAGTCAGCTAATTCTGTGTATTTCATTCTAACTATCAGCGGGGTCGGTACAGGTTTTTAGGAGGGACAGGGGAGGGGTCGGGTCGATACGGGCTTCGCTGCTGAAGGGCTTCGCTGGCTTTGGTCTCGGTAGACGGCGATGGCGGCTGAGGACTGCTGGGGGATTGCTCGGCGGCTGGGTATCTTCGGTACGGAGCAGGGAGTGGAAACTGGAAACAGAGGGTGTACCGGTCTTACGGGGACTGAGACGGAGGGTGGACTGGTTGCTGTTGTCGTCTGGTGGGTCCGTATTTATAGGCCAGTTGGACATCGTTATCGGGGTGCGCTTCTGTTGTTTCTACCTTCCGCCCCCTCCCTTGGGTTGGTATCGCTGTTTTGCTTCTTCTTGGGTCGTTGGACTTTGGAACTTAAGATTACCTTTGGACTGCGTATATACATTCACGAGGGTTCTGGCCTCGGCACGAGAGATGTCTTTACGTTGTCCTTTACATTTATGGTCAACCGTGTTTATCGTATATTCAGTGTTAATCTCTTAACTCTGCCTAGTATATTGTTATCGAGATTTAAATTTATACTATTACTAATTATACTCCTTACATCCCTCCACCCATTGAAAAAGTTGCCGTCCCGGCAACAGGATTCGTCCTACAGACGAAGGCTGAGGTTCGGGAAATCAGGGTCTCCGTTGGCTCTAGTTCTATACAACGGTGGAGGGGGTACGTTATTAGGGGGCATTAGGGCGTAGACAGGGAGATTGATTGGGGTGGTGATTATAGCTGGGTTGTGGGGTGGCTGTCGAGGGAGCATTTCTACAGTCTCTTCGTCTTGGCGTCGGTGACGGCGTGTTTTTGGTTTTAGGGTTTTGCAGACGGACGATAGGCAGGGTGTGAGTTTCACAAGGATTGATAACACGATGAGGCCAGCAATGGCTGCTGTACCTATAATTACCCCGTTTTTGAGGTAGTTCGTCCATTGGAACATCCCTTCAAAATTGTTTTTCGCCTTTAAATCAAACACCAAGTCGCTTATCGTGTGGGTTGCTGATCCGTCAACCGTCTGCATTAGGTCCATAAGGATGTTGATGTTCTCCTGTTGTTCTTTGTGGTAAGCCGGGTTGATGTTTGCTAGGAGGTTGAAAAGTGTGGCATCTAGTGATAAACTGAAACTGCGGATAAGTTGATAGGATGCTGGTAGCTTGGTTGCATTGACTGGAGCCCACTCGGTTCCGTTGTATCGGTACGCCGCGCCATTGAAGTTTACTAGGCCGTTCTGCCAAAAACAGTTTTTGAAGGGGTAAAGTGTAAATCCATCTTTTCCAATTGTATAGTTTCCGGTTCGTGGTTGTGGTCCACAAGAGGTGACTTCCGTTGTGAAGTTGCGTATTTCCTTAGTGCATTTCTGGAGCAGCGCGGTCCCTCCGAACGGCAGAATTCTTTCGCAATCATTGAAGCTGAGCAGCTGTGCTGCGAGGATTCCGCTAAACTGCGCGATTAAGGGTACCAGGGCTGCTCTATTTTGTGTGGAGATGCAGTTATTAATTTCTACTTCCCTTGCCAATTGATTTGCGCGGAGCACTGTTGAATCTTGAATGTACTGGAGATGGGCTGCTAGTCCTTCGGTGGCTGAAATATTCCGTTCCGTCTGTGGTTTTGGGTTGGGGATTGTACTGGTGGGGTAGAGCTGGATGTAGTGCTTCGGCATTCCAACGACTTGTAGTACGCCGGACTTTCCGCAGTTTAAGACAGGGGTCTTTCCTACAAAAAATTCGAGTTGATTGTTATTATCCTGTACCCTGCCGTATTTGCTTGTAGTTGCAGAGTAGTAAAGGGCGATGCCGAGGGCTATTGTGACGTTGGTACAGGTATCCGTTTTTGTTTTTGACGTCCGTAGGCTTCCATACTACTGTGATGTGGTTTGATATTACGGATCCGGCATCGTATGAGGCATTTGTGGTACCAAAAGGGGTGTCGACTGAGCAGGTTGGGCATTGCTTGTGAAGTGTGATTTCTTCCATGAAGCAACTTGTGGTGGTGTAAGTTTGTGTGGTCATCCAGACTGGGTCTCCTTTTGGCTGCTCGTCAAAAAACCATTTGTTCCCTTCACGGTACATCTTGTTACCATGGCAAGTGAGCGTTTGCACCAGATGGTAGCACGCGTCTGTGGAGGTGTCCATTGGTTGCTTATCCGTCATGGTGTCGTGGCCTCCGAAGAAAAACGAGTCGATTTTTAGTTGTCTTTGCCATTGGCCGCAGGCGTATCCTTTAAAGGTTGTTGAAGCTTCTAAATCTCTAGTTAGGATGTAGTTCATTGTAGTAGGTGGTAGGTCGCGTTCTCTATGGTTACACTGTGGCATGTTGTTAAGATTGATGAAATTTAAGGTTTTCGGGTTGTTACAGTTGCAGATAGTGATGTCGATGGCTAGCGTCGTCGACAAAAATCTAGTGCTGACGAAGAAGATGAAGAAGCCGTAATATGGCGTTTGAAACATCTGTATTTGATACATAAGAAATACGAGAGAAAAAAAAATTTCAGTCCCACATTTCGTCGGGCGTATCTATGTCTGGAACTATAAAATTTGTGATTTCGGTGAAGGGGGTGTTGGGGCTAGGGTTGCGACTGCCCGGGGGGGTGACATAAGGAAGGGTTTGGTAGTCCGATACCTCACTGACCGATATGACTGGAGGGATAACGAAAGGTTTGGTTCTGTAGAGGCCAGCGAACCGAAATTGGCAAAAAAAAAGTTGTATGAGCGAAGGCGTCGGACCGGTGGATGTGGTGTAGCTTAGAGTGTGGGCACGGTAGGAATGTGTCCTGGAGGTCGGGGTGTTTGTTTCGGCATTCCTCCAGGTGCCCCATCGTGTCCCTGGTATTGACGTCATTGTTACAATAAGGGCATGTGAAATTGTCCTCTTTTCCTGCATTGGTTGGGGTGGGGTGAGTGAGGCACCGGCTGTGCGCCTGTTTGGGTTCGAGGTTCGCTTCTTCGGTCTGGTGACCTACCTCCCTGCCGATAGTTTGGGGGGTGAACTGGTGGATGTGTAGGTCGTTTGACAGACCGAAGTGGTCGGGTCTTGGTAGTCCGTGGTCTGGACATACCTGCCACTCGAACCCTTCCAGGAGGATTACGTTTTTCTCATACGGGAGCGTATGAAAAGCGGTTGGTGTAGGTGGGGGGTGCACGTCCGGATGGTTGCATCCCAGGCTCTTTACGCTCTCATAATGCACGAGAGTGTGGGCGTACGGGCAGTCGTCTAGGATGTGGCGCATGTACGACTCCGTCGGGATGTGATTACTCCGACAACAAATATTTACTTTTTGCCAGCATCAGAGTGAATGTTGTGGTAGGGCCCCAAATGATTCAAAATATGAAGATACGTTCCATGTTCAACAGCCAGTTTAAAACTAAACATTTCATGCAAAACATCACAGTAGATAGAGCCCTCCACATCGAAATAAACAGTGAATTTTCCGTTATTGGATCTTGTGGATATAGTAGTTGTGCGTAGTTATTAGTAATACAAAAATCGAAAGCAACTCAACTACTATTTACCCAGAACGGATATACGTATGGTAGTTTAATCACCACTAACAAGTATGGGTATTAAAAGGAAATCATAAAAAAAACCACACAATGCTATTGAGAAATGTTTCTTCTCCTAAGCTTCTGCGATGCCTTCAAGGGTTTTAGCAAGACACTTCAGACCACAGTTCTAATTTCAGAAGAACATTGTTAAAATCTAATTCAATAATGGAAGGTAAGTAATCTGATATATTATTACGTTCATAGACAGGGCTCTCCCTAAGCAACCCAAGTCTTTGCCATAGGCTGAGCATTCCTGGCTGCATTTGAGTGGATGCATGAATGGTCCTGCTTTCTCGTTCATTTCGGCGTTCTCTTTAGCCCCAGGGTCGGACCCAACTTGCGGGGCATCGAACGGTGGTCCGTCGGTAGGTTGCTTACAGCCTCCCACTTAACGAGTGCACCCATATAAAATTGACTTATTAGAGAAACAGCAAATATAAATATAAAAGTGTTTACTAATGTTCATAGCAGATAGTTTCGTATTAAGAAGGCAAGTCTTAAAGACTTCGATAGCATTAGCTTTTTGGGTTTCCGTCAAATCCGTTGCGGAAATTATAGCGATCAAAGCAGCTGTATCAACTTTGTTGGAAGAATCGATCTGTGGGATTTGCGAAGCGCACAAACACAAATGTAGGATTTTGAAATAAATTAAGATTCAAACATTCTTACCGCTTTCAATTGTTCTAGGATGCATTTAACGTAACACTATCCAACCAAAATTATCATTATAGTTAATATAAATACCGTTTAGTTACATTAATCGACTTACGAAGGTACTACCAGCCGTGCGAGGAGTCTGTCAAATAAAACAAAACGAAGCCTAGATATAGTTAAAATATACAAATTCTTCCAAGCTTTTACCTCGGCTAGGAGAGTTCCTTCTTCCTTCGCTATAAAGTCAATAAAGAAAGGAACATTATTAATGTTCAGTTAACTGAACGAAGAAGAAAAATAAGTTACCTTTTGCACGACAAATTTTACCGGCAAGTTTGTGGTCGCTAGAGAGGCAAGGGAACTACAAAACAAAAACGGATTATCAGTAAAATAGATAAATTTTACCCCAAATATTACAGCAGTATCAGGTGTTTCCGGGGCCTTTTCTAAAGAAAAAAAAAAAGAAAAAATAACGTCGCCCTGAACCCCAATTACGAGGAAATCACAAATTACCTTGTCTTACATCTTGATCCGACGCTTGGGCCTAAGAGAGTATACTATGTTATCACTTGGAGTTATTTTAAGAAGTTTAATTTAAGTTTACCAAGGCCGTAGCAAAAAGAGCAGCAATAATGAGACAGTGCTTCATCGTTGATGTACGATGTATCGAGTGCTTTGTAAGCAAGCTTGTTGAACACTCGCAGTTCTGAGAAAAGAGGTCCTGGGTGCGGCCCTGGGTCCAGTCGTTGAAAAACGTTGTTTTCTTCGAAACGACGATAAACAAAGGTCTTAACGGTATAAAAGCATCCTGACTTTCAACGTGCTCTTCGCATGTTTCATCGTTAAGGATATTCTATTTAAATTTTTTTCCTTGCTGTGCCTTTCTTCATGCTGCTGTAAGTGGGTAAAGGGAAGGCAATTTCAGAGCTGAGAAACTTGCTAGTCTCGGGAGAAGTTACTGGTAGTTTTGAATTGCAATTTTTATTAGAAATGGATCAAATTGGATTTGAAAGAAATTTTTTCATCTTGTAAAGGTATCCCCGTTTCATCGACTACTTTAGGTGCATCAGAAGTGCGAGTTGTACCTGGACCTGTAATTTTCGACAACTTCGATGCTTTGTTAAAGGTAATTTTAAAAATAAATGTCAATTTTGATTCTTTTTTTAAAAAAAAATATTTATTATTTTAAGCTATCGGATACGAGTCTATTAGGTACTGTTGCCTTCCTAGTGGAAGAAAAATCTCTGGTCGTCCGTGTTAAGAATGGCTGGCAATATGTACGGGCAATATGTAGCTGTAAGTGTTTCTAAAATCTTAATAATCCAAAGAAAAGTAGTAATAAATTCGTCTTGTTTTATTCATATTCATTTTTGTCTCTTTTTTTCCCTCAAGATGGTAAGTTTTGTACCCTTGCCCACCGTTCCTCCAATCACGACAACCTCTACCACCGACCCCCCCCCCCCCCATGTCTACGAATCTTCGCATCTAATTAATCAAGTGGAAGGACCTATTGTAAAGTATTACGATTTTTTTGGTCTGTTTTTTTGGGTAGATTTTTAATGGTTTTACTAACACGCCATCCTTCATTCATCGCAAAAGGAAGAGGAACAGGCTGATGAGCCTCTTGCGGAGGTACTCTTAAACTTTAGGAAAATTCTTAGTTCTGTAACATGATGCTACTTTGTACATTTTTTGTTAGTGGATCTCAACAGAATTATCTGTTATTAATGAAATTACTTTTTCTATAGTTAAGAGCCATTGCATTGAACGAAGCAGTGTCTGGAGATGGAAAAGGAATACGCGGCTTGGATTACTCTTGTTATAAGCAAGCTCGACATGCCGGATTATGAGGCGCCTTCCGAGCTATGATTTCTTTGCGATTGCAAAACATGAATTCCGTGGTACGAACGTCGGATCTTTTTTGCGCTTTTCTTTAAAAATTACCAAAAATATACAAATTTTTTGCTTTTATTTAAAAAATTGCGAATCACACAACAAAAATGTATATTTAAAAAAAAAACAGATTTTGCGGGTAGCGTTTTCGTATAACAAATAAGACATTCCGAGGGTCATGAAGGTTATTTAGAGGTCGTTTGAAGGCTATCTGGAGTCAGGAAAGGCTGTTGGATGTCATTAAAGGTTATTTAGAGGTCATTTGAAGTTTATCGTGCATTTGAAGGTTATTCCAGCATTCACAACTTACACTTCTGCAGCGAGTAGCATGTAACCAAAAAAGTTTGACGTCCGCGAAATCATTGCGAACATGATCTACAGCAGAGTAAACGACGCTTACTCTAACATACCCTCGTGAGGATGAGTGTCCAAATACGCTTGCCAGACCGAGTTATCTATTTGCTCTTTATCCCTTCTGTTTCCTCTGAGTAGCGTAATGCTTCAAAATGGAGCATCGCAATCATTTCCTGCTTGATCACTTTTCTGACTAACAAAAGGTTTGTCATTCTTCCATTCTCATTCACCATTATTCCATTCCTATTTATAATTATGTAAGTCACCTTATGCCAGCCAGACGATGGAGGATCTGCGGTTGCCTTACGCGTTGTGTATAAATTCGCATAACAGGGACGTGGTAAACCGCGTTGGATCACTTGAGATCGGTCCCTCATTTCCACCTCAACTATAATAAGATAATGCGAAGTCCAATTTATCAAAATATTAAACGCATTTAAAAGCAAACGTACCTTTCGCTTTCCTGTCCGCTTCGAGATAAGGATCAACTTGGTCAGCTTGGTCTTCCACCAGTAGTCTCGGTTCACAGTCATCAGCATCTTTCGTGTCTTCCTCTTTGTGCACGACAATTTGGCCATAATTACGCGGTCCTGGCAAAGATACTAAACCCCTGCTGTAGATTCACTATCAGCCAGCGAGCAACGTTGGAGTCTGTCACCTCATTGACTTTGACACTCAGCTAATCTCTCCAGACAGATCTCTTCCACGTGTTATAGACAAAATGCTAAGCGCCCCTGATGTCACAGCATCTCCAGCGACTCTCTCAAAATGGGTTACGAATCCTGCGAAGGAGCTTCGGTAGCATTGAAAATTAAAAGTAAAAAAAAAAAATCTTCTAGATAGCTGCATAATCTACAAAAGAGAAGATACAAAAAATTAAAAGAATATTTTTTGTTCTTAGATTTGTACAGCTGTGGTTTCCCCTACTTTGTAGGATATTTCCTGCTCTATGGCAGAGGGTTTCATCGAACACCAATCAGTTCACTGTAGTCCACTACTGCAAATCTAATTAAAAAAGACCTTTAACCCCAGAAAAACCAGACAATTCTCGGCATTTATCTGAGATCGTTCAATACCAAGAACTTGCTTTCATCGAATAGACTGATTCCCGCAATTTAGCAAAAAAAGACCTAAAAATTGACGAAAATAGTTAAAAAAAAAAAAAAAAAAAAGACCGAAAACAATTTAGAAAAAAAACTAAAAACCAAAAAGGAAGCAGACGGGAGAAGTGATTAACGCAGAGAATGCCTACCTGAGAAGTGATCTTGAAAGTGGCCACGAAATCTTGCTATCGATCTTCGGCTGACTTCAAAATATAGGCTCTGTGTGTGCTCGCCTGGACGATTGATATATAACCACAAAATTGATATCGATAACACACAATTTAAATAATCACTTTTTAATTTCTTTAAAAATTGATGAAAGATTAGCTTCAAGCCTGTAAATACTGTAATTAGATCGTAAATTCTTTTAATGCATGGCAAACTATATAATACCAAGAGATCGGAGCAGTGACCTATTTAGCACACGTTCTTCAAGCGTTAGAACTGCACAATTCAATAACTATAGTCTTGATCGTGGTACAAGCTTTTTGGCCTACAAACACAAGGACAATTTGACAGATACGATTCGATCTAACCCTGCCAGGAGACAATAGCATATCGAGTTCAAGAAATCTCTGCTCATTGGTTAACCACACAGAGATTCATTTTTTAAGCCGTACTAATAATTACGTAATAAGGACGACCAACAGCGACGTAAGGTGGAACTCCTACCTACTATAGTCAATTTATTATTACGGATCTATTCTATTCTACTACATTATTATATGCATTTTAAACAACCTTTCTTAAATCCATAACTCTCCTACGTGGTCCGCCATCTCTTCACTCAGCTTCATTTGCATAACAGGCAAACACAAAACTAGGTGAAGAATTAAGGATGTATGTATCTCCTAAGAAAAAAAAGAACTGGGGCGTGACAAAAACACCAGCGGGATCTTGTTTGAGCTTACCCAGTCTAAATTTAACAAAATCGTCCGTTTAAACGTAACACAATGTTTACACGACCAAACCGCAATATATAGGCTTACACATACAAAGGTAAACTTATTTACTGTGGCCCAAACGTTTGAAACACCGCACTCAAACTACACCCAAACTTCACGCACGAAGCTAAATTAATGGTTATGGATCAATAGAAACAGTGCATAACTACAAATAGAGTAAAATTAACTTACCTTAAAAACAGAACTGTCCCAAAAGTTACTCATGCCAACAGTCCATCCACATCCAACATGTTCGGCGGTGCGAGAGCGACTGAGGGTAAGTGAGGCTGCAAGCTGGTCCCCTTGCGTCTTTCAGTGACGCGCACTATTCAAATCCAATGGAAATCTAAAAATATCTCATAAAATAATAATTTTTTAAAGTTTGACGATAAGGCCTTGAGTTTCTGGCAACGAAGTTATGCATATATATTCTATATAAAGACAACTATCTCGCAAAATAATCTGAGTTAGGCCATTGCAAGGCAGAAGACGAGAGGGATCCCTTTTTTCCACAATTTTCCCACACATATACATCACTCTTTCACATTCCCCAATAAGGGTCTTCCTCTCAAGTCATATTAGCACGTTCGAAAGAAACATGCGCGTGGTTAAGTAAAAAGAGAGAGAAAATTGAAACATATTCCAACACTCAAATACATCATTCCCGTTACTTTTTGCATAGTTTACACTCTCCTCCCATACATCCAATGTTGGGGCAGCTACAAGTTCCTCAACCCTTGCTCCCACATTTACTTTTGTTTTATGTATATCACAACCGCTTGGCAAGTTCAAAACCGCAAAGCCGAAAAATATTAAAACCATTTTTGTTTAAACTTGCACTCCGAGTTCTAAATCCACTTCATACTCGAAACGGTTTTCCCCGGCCGCCGAAGGAAAAGTTTCCGGCCGACTAGGTGTCCCGTTCGCTACGCCCACTACTACTGTCCCATGCCGACTATATAGAGGCGGAGCCAACTGCTGTAACTTTCGCAATTCTGCCAAGGTTAATTTACGATCCCCATCGGGTGACAAATGTTGAAGTCGCTCCAATTCTGCCAAACTGAGTTTTCGCCACTCTTCTGTGGATAACTGATGCAAATGGGAAGCAGAGGAAGGCGTGTTCACTTTCTTGTCACCAACACGTGACTGGGATGGAATTGCACTGACAGAATCTTTCAGACTTTTCTCGGACGATGAAAAGAAAGGTAATTCGGGGTCTGTTACTGTCGTGGGGATATTTTCCTCACTCTGGTCGAGCACTAAAGGCACTTGCATATGGGGACGCGCCAAAAAGGCCATCTTCTCCCTTAAAAACCATCAACGAATAATTAATACCACATCACCAAATAATAAATAATGACCCCTGCTAAATCATTTACTTGAAAGAAATGGTGTCCAATTGTCCTCTACTCGCTCTTGTTTTCCGCAGTCGGTATAATTCTCTCGAAGTTCGCCTCAACATCTTCTCCAATTTACGGTCTTCTACAGTTTTGGTTCCACTCATGCTTTCACTCTAAAGAAGTGTCCCCAACCAAACCGAATTATTAGCCTCCTTTCAACATTGAACGCAACTTTTTTTTTTTTTTTTTTTTACCACAGTTAAGAACGTTTGAAGTTGTTCATTCTCAGCAATCCAAGCAGGCATTTCTCTTGCTCCTTCGCCTCTCACCTTCTCCATCATTAGCTTCATGCCCCGTAACCTTTCCAATTCTTCCTGCAACTCTTCCAATTTTTTCTGCTGAGCCTAAAAAAATAAAAATAATTTAATTAATTTCACTCCAATTCTTTAAGTTGTTCGCGTCAAATTACTTGATAATCGAGCTCCAAGTCAATAGATGTCCGACTGAGAGGCGGAGGTTTACGCCGCACACTTTTAGGTGCTTGTCCCCGTCTCTCGGCTTCCAACGGCCCTTCGAAACCAAAATTAGAGGGCGTGGCCAATCCGTAGTTCAAAGATCCAAAGGCTGCCATACTCGTCCGCCACCTTAAGGATCTCCTCTCGATAGAATTGCGCTGAAACGGACCTCCATTCTTCCTGTATAAAGGCATGGAACTGTCGCTGTCACTGCGATTCAACTAAAATTTAAAAAAAATAAAAGATTAAATTAGTTAAGTTCTAATTTTTTTATCTAAATTTTCTTTTAATATAATTTACTCTGCAGATATAGTTGGCACGAGTGATGGCCGCACTGGGCGAAAACGTCTGCGAACGCTTGATGACAATGGCCCGAGAAGTAGGAGCAGTGCTTACGCCCTTACGTAGGCCCCGTTCTGGGATAAAAACGCATTCTGTATTGGTTTCCTTGTCGTGGACGTCTACAGGAGATGCTTGATCCATTATAGCTTCAATCTGGTACACTCTGCCGCGCATGTCGTCTGTATCCGAGTCGGATTCTTCGCCAATGCATTCGGAATTGTCCACAGCCGTGTCCGTCTATAAAAAAATTGAAGTTAATTAGCTCCACATATCCAACTGTTTGTTTAAAATCATTGCTCAACATCTTTAGACCGTTTTGGGCGGTAAAAAAGCAACTTACAGCCATTTCTAAGGTGTCCTCTACAAACTGATCCTGACTGCAAAGATCAGTGGATGCAATATCTTCTTCCTGTTCTTGATCTTCATCGTCTTCTTCGTCACTATCTTCGTGGACGAGTTCAAATCCGCCTAGAAACCAAGAATATAACTAGTAAAGGTCTAGTGAGTGATTTTAAGAGCGACTTACGTTGATTGCGAGTTAAGGTGGAGGTTTGAGAGGAAATAATGGTAGATTCATCACTGCTTTCTTCCTTGGCGTTACTCAAACGCGATAAACTCCCTTCCCAGCTCTTATCTTCCATGTTATCTTCTTTTACACACGAAGTGGAAGCTGCGGGAAGTAATCGACTCTCTCGGGGCATTGCAAGTACGCTATACCAACGTAGAACCTGGGTATCAGGTTGGAAATCTGCTAAGCTAACTTGAATGCAGCCCTAAAATCAACACAAAAGGTAATATATTTCATTAATATGTATACAAACTTTTTTTTTCAATGCTTACGACGACGAATTCTTGCTCCTGGTCACTTGGTTTGCAGCAGAATACCAATTGCAACGTTTTCGTATGTAAACGTGTAGAAGGCACCGCCCAATGGAAAGTTTCGTCAAACTTAATTTCGGAACAATTTTGAACGTCTGTAATTTGCAATGCTTGCGTTGAACACTGTAATGGTGCGTCCGCAGGACTTGGCGATAAACTGGCTTTTACACATCTGTTTCCCGTCCCCAAAATAATAATAAGGATTATAAAAAAATTACACAAAATTACTTGAACTTTAAGAATAAAGTTCTCATATACAGTAGATGCCGCTTATTGTGATCACTGGTTATTAGAATCATCCGCTTTACGGCATCAAATTTTGATGGATGGATCCAAAACGATAAAATTCGTAGCACTTTAATCGGTTATTAGAATCACACTTTCGGTTAATCTAAAAAATTTGCCTCAAAGGGAAGCGGTCGTTCAATTAGGAACTCCTCAGTCATTTCTATCAAAATTGTTGAAGAATCGTTACGAAATAAACAATAGTAGGCGTAGTGAATGTAGAAAAAGGAAACGTGTGTGAAAGTATCAGAAAGTAGGTGAAGCTTTGTTTCCTTGGTTTAAACAAGCCAGTAACCGATTTTCGGTTATTCGAATTTCCGCCAATATTCCCTTAGCAAACATGATCACAATAACAGGCATAGACTGTACTTGAAAAATGAAATATACTCACATTCGCGAATTATTCACAATATTTAATGCTCTCAAATGCCTCGCTTTCTCGATCCCGATATGCAAGAACCCTTCAACCAACTCATATCTAGAAACAATACATAAATGTAAATGATTAATAATAATACAAAGCAACAGAATAATGATTGCATAACTTTATACAATGTAAAACGCATACTCACTTTAAACGTATTAGGATCTGCCCCGTTTCGCACGCAGAAGCATTGGACGAATGCTCCCTTCTACTTGTTGACGCCTCAAAAACGCCACTGTCGCCTGTCATGGACTCGCTGCTCACTGCCGCAGACATGGGCCTCGTATGAACGCCCGAAGAAGCCGATGACGACACTCTTCTTTCCACCACAACCAACGTTTCCGGTATGGTAGACAACGGATTCAAGTCCGAAAGTAATCGCCTGGGCAAAGTGGCAGGATTCTCGTACAATGGTTCTTCCTCGATGACGTGACTATTGGCCCCAAAATCGCGGGTGAGATTGATCGTGGGTAGGCGTGGCAGCAAATTAGAGTACAGCGGCATCTCGGTCCAATCTTGGTGGCTGAAATTCGATGTGATGTGACTATTGGGGCTGTCATGGAGACTGAGCGGGTTAAGCATGGATTCGAGGGGATTGCCTTGGTTATGGACGGAGCCAAAGTTGATGTTGGCATAGGGGGAGTCGCAGAGGACCATATCGTAAGGAGAAATGGGCGGAGAGGCTGAAACAGACGAGAGTGAGCTGCGCGGAGACAAAGAAGTTTGGGATTGGCCAGGTGGGAGGAGGAGCTTGTTCCGATGGGCGGCGCCTTGGCTTTCTTGTAACAAAAGACGTTCCACTCGTTGATTCAGCTCGGCCAGGCTGTGCCCCGGGGCCAAAATAGGGTTTGGGTAAGTGGAAGAGACTGGATTGAGAGCAGAGAGATGAGGCGGCCCGTAAATGTCCGTGAAAGAGAGGGCCGAGGCCAAGGAGCCTTTGGAGGAGGCGTGGCTATGAGAGGAATTGGACAACGAGCCTAGCGACGAAGAAGAGGACATACTAAGCGTGGATGCCGACAGGGAGCGGAGTTGGCCTTCGAGTAAAGTGACCACGCGAATAGCTTCGCGCATCGACTGCAGTAAGGCTTGCTTTTCTTCGTGGAGTTTCAAGCGATCCGCAATGGTGCGATTGGAGGTTTCCCAGGCTTGGCTCAAATCGCGTTGCAAGCGCAGAATCTCCGCCTGGACGCTTTCCATCTCCTCTTTAGAACGCAAGCGAGGGGAAATGCTGCGCAACTCACGCACCAATTGCTCCTTTTCCTGGATTAACAATATTCTATAAAAAAAAAAAGTATGAAAAAAGTCATTAAAGATCCTTAGGAATGATGAGGAAAAGCCAATAAGTATTTTTTACCGGTCTTTATCAGATTCACTTTCCCCAGGATTGATCCTCTCTTCCAAATCCGCCAATTGCTTCTGGATGATTTGCATAGATTTCCGAGCTTCATCGTACTCGAGGCGTTTTCGAGCCATTTCTGCCAAACGGGCTCCCACAGGAACCAACTGAGGAACAGAAACGAATGGTTAAAATTACTCAAAATCTGTGAAGAAAGCATTTGGGAAGTTTTTACATCGCCAGAAAGGTCGGTTTGGGATGCAGTGCTGAGTTTTTCTGTGGGCAAAGAGAGAGTTGACAAATCCGGAGATGTGTCGGTGCCATTGGTAGACAAAGGAGGTAATCTAATCAGATCGTCGCGTAATCTCACTAGGGAGACCATCAATTCCGCCTTTTCCTTTTCGCCTGAGGACAAAGACCTTTGGATATTGTTCAGCTCGGCTAAAATGGCTTGGGCTTCGGTTAGAGTATAACCTGTAGGTACACCAGATAGCTTTTGATCCACCCTACAAACCGTAATAGTGTTAAATAACTGAATCCATTTGATGGGTTAGTGTTTTTACTTGGCTAACGCTTCAACGCCTCTTTGCTGATGAACCATTTCGGCTTTGACTTGTTCCAGCTCTCTTCTGAGTCTCGAGACACGGTTCTTGGCCAATACCAGATCTGCTTTAAGCAGATCGGGGTCGAATTTCGTGCTCGATGTGCTACTAATTGAATTAACTGCAGAAAAAGTAAGAAATTTTTATACTTAATAAGATACAAGTTAAGAAGAGGTTTAGTTACGAGAAGTTCGAGAAGAACTAAGGCCAACAAGGGCCAAATTGAGATGGTTGAATTCCTCCTGGGCTAAATTGAGCCTTTGTTGTTTAATATCCAAAATTTCCTTCTTGGCCTGCAAGCATTTGTGAAATAAATTTGTGAATCAATGCTTAAAATAAGGCGTTAATTTACTTCTAGATCTTCTTTAGCTGTAAGTAAATAGTCTTTTAACATGGCTTCTTGTATTTTCCGCCATTCTAGCCTGGGATCTTCTAATTGGTTCGTTTCTAGATCAAAACCCCCAAGGTTTAAAAGACGAAAGAATTCTTTGGGAAAAGGAAACTTACGAATAATGTGATTAATGTAGTAAACACCAACTTGGGGATCAAAGGCTTCTTCCCAGCCTAATGGCAACTCGTTTCCCACACAATCGGCAAAGGTTTGTGGCTTGATTAGTCTGTTTTCAACAATGAAAATTTAGAAAAGTTTCGAATGCTTCCAAATTTGTTAACTTTACTTGTCACGTGGGTCCACCCATGTGGTTTTTTTGTTCTTGTGGTCGATAAAATATACTTTGCCATCATAATCCCGTCCAAGTTCCCATCCTTCAGGTAAAGGAATTTCTCCATTGCGTCCTTTGGGCATGTTGTTGGCTCAAGCAAGTTCAAAAACACTACGCCCGTAGATTCATTGTCATACACACATTTCTCGCTTTACTTTTCAAGTTGAAAAAAATCACAAGCACTTTGGGAACAAACAAGGGGGGAGGGAGAGTCCAAAAAAGTAAGTAAACAAATAACCCCGCGACCTACGCTTTGATCTCCATCTTGAATGTGACGTCATACAACCGACTCGACCAATCAGCGCCTACCCTCGGGTGCATTCCACACCATCGGAATGCGGTGATTACCTACCACAGCAGAGACTTTGGCGAGGGTTTTAATTTCGCACTTAACATTCATTCCTAAAATACCTTAATAAATACCCACACTTTAATTGGAAAAAGTACGTTTGTTATATTGGGAAGAATAGAAATGTAGCTATTAATTTTTTCCGGTATATTTCCAGAGTTTAAGGCAAAAATTCCATTCCGCCAAATCATTTAAAGTTGGCGCAGCTGTCTACAGGTATGCCTGACATGTGTATACGAAGTCGAGACGACAAGAAGGATCGGAAACCGGAGTTTGATGCAACTCTTCCGACAATTATACCTAACTCTAATACTAGCATAGTTAAAAAAACAGACGCTTCTTATGCCGGCGTTAAAACCTAACCTAACTTTTAATCGAGTTATTAACCATCAGACGCTCTTTTAAAGTTTTTTTGACTTATATACAAGAAAGTACAAAAAACGTAACGAATTATGAAACGACTGGAATTTATGCCGGCTAAATCAGCTTCAAGTTAACTTGACAGGCTGCAAAGTAGCCTAAGAAGTAGGCTACGAAACGCTTTGCGGCAAGATGACTAAGTAGTCAACTACGCAGCTTATTTCGATCTCCAATGCCCTGTTGTCTTAGCAACGCGAATTCCTCCAAGTTTACATGCTACACAGCTCCTTTGACGATCCCTTGTTAGCTGTGCCAGTCTATGACTGGGACAGCTTATAGTATCGTACCGACTTTAGTCCGTGCTTGTTTTTGTTTCATATTTTTGTGTGTGCTATTAGAAAACCTATTTTCAAATTAAGGAAGAAAAATACATAGACCACAGTAACAAGGTGACAAAAATATTCTATCTGCGTCACGAAACTGTAACAAAGAAAAAAAAATAGCACAAGACAATTAATTTAATAATAGTTTTAAAACTCAACTCGGTATAACTTGTAAATTTTTCTCATTAAAGCAGACAAACTAATGGATCGCTTTTACTATGCTCCAGTTCATGAAAATTTGGGTCAGAGTGTAGCTTCATCGAAAGGTGTGCGACTCTATGATGGTGAAAAGAAAGTAATATTTAATTTTTCATTGATTTAAAATGGTAAATTTTGGTTCATTTTACTTTTGTAACTGTAGAGTATTTTTGAAGGCGGAACGATTAACTTGACCCCGACACATTTAACTTACAGTCCTCATAAACCCACTAATCAAGTGCTCGTTTTGGACCTTAATCTTGTAGTTTACGCGGAAGAAGAGCGAGGAGGTTTGACTCGAAGTCATAAAGTTATTCTTCACCTCAATTCAGCTTCAACAAGTAAATCTCCAACTTAAATAAAAAGTAAAAAAAATTAATTAAAATCACAACTTAGATAAACCACCTGGGCCTATTCAAACCTGCACTGCCAACCATATAAAACTGTCTTTCACCTCAGGTGGAGCAGTTGATTTCTTCCTGAAGTTAAAACCAGTTCTAGAAGAAAAGAAATGGGAAAAGGCAGCCTTAAATCCTCCCGTAAATGTCGTGATTCCTAAAACTATTCCTACCAGATCAGGAATTGTAGGCATCGAACGTAAATTACAAGAAAAGACCCAGCAAACTGAAGAGAATATTTCCATCGCTTTCCAAGACCTGCAAAAGTTAATGACTATGGCAAAAGATATGGTGTCTATAGCAAAATCCATGTCCACCAAAATTAAAGTAAACTCTACTTCCAAGTTTCCCGAGATGTTCTAACCATTGTACTTTCTTCTGAACAGGAAAAGCAAGGCGATATTACAGAAGACGAAACCGTACGCTTCAAGTCATACCTGCTCAGTTTAGGTATCGAGGATCCTATCACGAAAGAAAGCTTTGGTTCAGATAGTGCTTATTACCAAGAATTGTCCAAAGAAGTCGCCCAGATCCTTGAACGACCTATTCAAGTGAAGTGAAAAAAACATGTCAACTTATAGATGTAGATTACGAATTTCTTATTTTAGGATCGAGGAGGAATGATTTCCCTTTCTGATGCTTACTGTTTAGTAAACCGTGCGAGAGGCTTAGAGCTCATCTCGCCGGCTGATCTCCTCTCGGCCTCCCAAGAGATGCACCGACTTCATTCAATTCCCTTAAAACTGCGGAAATTCGACAGTGGCCTACTGGTCTTGCAGTCCAATGCCCAAAGCGACGATGAGGTCAATCACGACACTTCAAACAAAGTAAACAGAAAATTATCTTCTTTCCAAGCGAGTTACACAAATTCAAATGACATGATTTTCCCCTAAGGTCGAATCTAATTTCCCCATGGGAGCAGAAGCCTTGGCATCCCAAATGGGAATTTCCGTTTACTTGGCTAAAGAACGCTTTTTGGCAGCCGAACGTGCTGGACTAATCGTTCGCGACGATTCTATCCACGGTTTATTCTTTTTTCCTAACTTAATTTTGTATCCTGACGACGACCTACTGTCCAAGTTTAGTACATAACAACTTTTTAAGAATTCAATAAAGGAGAGAAAATTTCACGTGTTTCGGAAAGTGTATGGGGTTATTTGCACAGAAAATCACAATAAAGCCAACTGTAGGACGAAATAAGATGAGAAGTTTTCAACCAAAGACAAAGCTTTTTACAAGACAACAAATTTCAAATTTCTCTTATGAGAAAAATACAGTAGTTTAACTTTTTTCCCTTCTATAAAGACTAGATTGATCTGTTTTTTCAATCTTTGTAAAGGAAACAAGTGGAATGATGATTTTGTTTTTTGTCTTAGGGGGGTAAATTTCATAGATTGTTAATATTGAGAGATCCTCTTGTGTTTTGCTTACCTGACTGGGGAGTTTGAACTGAGCAGTTTCGGGATCAAACGAGGTCAGAGCGTGCAAATCTTTCAACGTTTCAAGACAAATATACAAGAAATTAATGGGGTTAGGTAGAAAAACGACCAGTACAGCATTGATCAGTTACGCTCTTGCCCTCACTCAGAGTAGTGGTACCCATTAAGTCTGTTTTGCCATCTTTGGATCGCGCTTGCTATATGCGTGAATAAAACCATTGAATTTAGTATTGATTTTTTTAAATAAATATTATTGTAGTGCAAATATTTTTCAAGAGAGTTGAGAAAAGAAGCCTTGCCTGACTAGAATCCCAGGGTCCGCTCTGCATCGTCTTAAGAAACCAGCGAGAAAAAGGTTAGTAAGAAGGCAGTTAGTAGAAAGGGATTTGTGGCAGGGAATTAACAAGAAAGGCATATTAAAGGGACAATTCATACTCATATTCTGGTTTACTCAAACTCCGCAACTTGATCAGGAGGGGTTAAAGTTCAAATAGGAGGAAAATGAAGGACTATTAACCGGGTTTGAATAAGCTATTTCCTTCTTTAAAGTTTAGTATAAGTCTGATTTTGAGTGAACTATCCCTTTAAAGTGTTAAACCCAAGTGAAAATTTCAGCGAAAAGTGAACAAAATGTGTTGCGGAATAGGTATTTTACCTGCATGAGTTCTCTGGCGATTTCATAGAAAAGTTTTTCTACATTTTCGCATTCTTTGGCTGAAGTTTCAATGAAATACATGCCATTTCGTCTAGCAAACTCCTCACCTACGTGTGTAGGCAGTTCTCGATCATCACGGTCGGTTTTGTTGCCTAAAAACCATAAAAAAGGAATAAATAACAAGGCTAACACAGAAAGGAGAAGAGAAACTGAATACTATATGGAAGGAAGGAAGCGGCTTACCCACAAGAATGCGTAAAACGCGAGGACTAGCATACTCTTCTACTTCCCTTAGCCAATGAGGCAGGCAGTCAAAACTCGGCTGACAAGACACGTCATAAACCAGGATAAGTGCGTGCGCTGAACGGTAATAACTTTGCGTTATGGAACGAAATCTTTCTTGGCCAGCTGTATCCCATATTTGAAGCTAGAATAACAATAAAATGGGTTACATACAAAATGAATTTTTTGGTTTAGTTTTTACTTTAATTTTGTGCCCGTCAATCTCTACGGTTTTGATCATGAAATCTACTCCAATAGTTGCGCCCTGACCAGGTGGAAATAGTCCCTTGAAAATAAAATATAGGCGTAAACTTTTTCGAACCGATGTACTGTATTAGGATTTTTTTTGTGTGTATAAAATTAAAGTACTTGGGTGAATCTCCGGACGAGACATGTTTTCCCTACGCCTGCGTTACCAATAAGGACAACTTTGAAGAGAAACTTGTAATCTTCCATGGCGTGATATTCAAGAAACGGTTAGAAAAGAATCGGAGATTTCTACTGCAGATCTATCTCAAAGAAACCGGAATAAATCCCGACTAGTTTATCACAAAGTCATTTGAGTCACTGAAACGGCAAAATGTTTTTAATTTTGCACCTAGATCGCAAATGCGTTATAGTAGATATATACCGCTAAGTATAATACTGCGTCGCGTAATCAGTGTGATACTGCACTACCATTTTTAAGCATTCTAAAATTTAAATAAAAGAAGACATTTTTCACAAACACCACAGTACCGTGAATGAGACCTGCAACTGTGAGTGATCTGCTGGTCTAAAGCTCACACTTCTGAAAAGCGAAAAGGAAACACGATTGTACTTACCCGCGACGCGAACGGCGAACGCCAACGACCGGCGGTCAAAACCATGAGTTTTGCGTCACGCACCCGCGACCCACGACCTGCCGCGAATGAAGTTCGACTTTTCGAAAACTAAAATTCTAGCGTGACATAAAAGGTAGGTTAAATAGAGAACCATCTGTCAAGAAAAATAATGTTAGGTCATGGATAGTGTGACCTTCGAGTATTTTAGGTTAAAAGTACTTTGACTGTCGGTTGCGGTCGCGAATTATGTGCAAATCGCGAACTCCAAGTAACCTACCCCGCTCTACAAAAATCAACGCTATTCGCCTTTTCTATTTAGAAGTTAGATTACTTGAATAAAGGCCGCGACAAGCGCACTAAAAGTGAAATCAAATTTATGACTAATTAATATAAACTTGGTCAGGAAAATGGTTTCTTCCCAAGTGCTAGTTATTGATAACGGTGGGTGTAATTTAAAACTAGGCTTTGCTTCGAAAAATGAACCCAGGTAGGGCACATTCAGTTATTTGTTATTACAGAAAGAGAAACCCATGAATTTATTTTTCAAAATTTTAATTTAATTGCAATTTCAGAGTAATGCCTAACGCTATAATGAAAGCCAAGAGTGAGCGAAGAAGACCTTTCATTGGAGACCAAATTGACGATTGCCGCGACGTTTCTGGTTTGTATTACATTCTTCCGTACCAAAAAGTATTTTCTCGCGTTTTTTTCCAAGACTCGGTAATACGCTGGTTTTATTTTTTTTTAAATTATTTTTGTAGGGTTATCTTATTAACTGGGAAGCTCAGAAAGATATCTGGGACTACGCTTTCGGCAAGGATGGGTTGAATGTGAACTTCTCGCACACGACTGTAGTTCTAACTGAGCCTTATTTTGATTTCCATTCCATTCAAGAAGGTTTAACTGAGATCTTCTTTGAGGAATTCGAATGCGAAGCTTTATTACGTGCCAATGGTAATAAATCTTCTTACAAGTTTCAAAAAAGTGTATCCTGTTTTCTGGTTTAGCTGGAGCACTATGCGTCTTCAAATACGGGAAAGAAAACCCAAGCCAATTATGCTGTCTTTTGGTGGATTGTGGCTACAGTTTTACTCACATTGTTCCTTACGTTCAGGGGAAAAAAGTGACTGAAGCTATTATTCGTATTGACGTGGGTGGCAAATTGTTAACTAACCACTTGAAAGACAGCATTTCCTATCGCCAGTTGCATGTAATGGACGAAACCCATGTGATAAACCAGCTTAAGGAAGATACTTGCTTCGTCTCTGTGGATTTCTACGCCGATATGCAAGAAGCGCAAAAAAGAGGTTCGGAAAATAGTATCGCGGTGGATTACGTCCTTCCTGATTATACTACGATTCGTAGGGGCTTCATACGACCCAAAGATGCAGAATCTAACACAGCCGAACAAGTTAATTAATGTTTTTTCCCTTTTTGGTTAGTAATTAAGACGTTTTTTTGGTTTAGGTTATACGCATGAATAATGAGCGTTTTGCAGTTCCTGAACTGTTATTCCATCCGTCTGATATTGGAATTAGCCAGATGGGAATCTCTGAAGCCATTATCAAAGCAATTGAGACACTACCAGCTGAAGTACGCCCACATATGTACAGAAATATTCATTTAACGGGTGGAACATGCAATCTACCCAATTTCCGCGAAAGAGTTGAAAAGGATGTTCGAGCTTGTGCTCCGCATGACACTGAGGTCTGCGTCAGTTTGGCACAGAAGTAAGTGTCTCGTCTATGTTGCTTTTCTATTTATTTGCTTAAAGAGAAAAAGACTTAATTTTAACTCAATGGAAAATTAGCCCCATTACGGATGCATGGAAAGCAGGGGCCTTGTTGACCAAAGAACCGGATTTCCATAAGCGGGTCGTGACGAAGCGGGATTATGAAGAGCGTGGATCCTCGCTATGTGCTGAACGATTTGATGTATAAGTTAAGAAATAAATGCATAAATTTGAGACGCAGTTGAAATTATTCACTACTTATAGTACTTTTAATAGATTAATTGCATTGACCTCATGCACTTGATATTTGCACTTGATATCGTGCACTTTTCAAAAACATTCAGAAAACTTGCAACACTAAACCCGACTAGTGTATATAAAAGAGTATAAACTTGTTCACAGATGGTTTTAGATTTTCAGAATTTAATGTTAGATAGTATTATATACTTCGCCTTTTTTCAATAAGCTATAAGCAACTGACACTCGGTGAGTCCTTGGGGAGTCAATGGGACTTGGCGCATGTGCTTTTTGTTTACAACAAAAACGAAGTCTTATATCACAACTCAAGGCTTCAGAAAACACTGTTTTACTGAGTTTCTAGTGAGAAAAATAAAATAAACCTTCACGCTAACTGTAATCAAGATTTTCGTCAAGCTCAACAATAAAGTAAAGTTTAATTACAGGAATACTATGTTGTATTATTATTGAACTAAGTAAATTATTGTTTATTTCTAGGAACTAGTTAAATTATTTAACAAGGATGGGCTCGGAGCAAAGCACACAAAATCAAAACCCAGATGGCCAACAATCCATCCTAGGCAGGAAGAAAGATTCTCTAAAAAAGCAGCAAAGTAGTCCCAGTCAAGTCCGTCAATCTCACACAGCTGGAAGATCTTCACCTCATCCCAGTATTTCCTCCGATCATGACATACCTTATGTGTCTTACACAGTCAATAAACCAATAGGAGGTATCTTATACTAAACATCCACTTTGTTAAACGGAAAGAAACTACAAATAACTCTTACAAATTTGTTTTCTTAGACTCACCCAAACACCAAACCAAAAGCAATACTACTCTGAAACCCTTCTTAAGCAGACATCAACATCCAACTCGTCCTGTAGTGGCTAAAGGCAGGAACATCATTGTAGTCGCTCAAAAGTCTACCAATTCGTTTGACCAGGACTCAGAACTGGAGCAACTTCAGGTAAAGAACAATAAAACAAAACCACTTAAAAAAATCCAATTTTAACTAACTTTGTTTTACTCCACTTAGAGCATTCCCGTATTTCTGCCCATAATGCGAGGAACTTTAACTTCAACTTCCACCAAAGATCCCGAAGTTCTTAGCCGGCTAAACATCCCAGCATTCCAGAAACTATCAAGCATTTATCAAGACTATTTGCGACAAAACTCGGATCAGATTTCGTCTGAACAGAATGTTTTGGCATCCAAGATCAAAGAAGTAAAACTCACAAATGTTATCAACAAAACATTAATTCTCTTTTATTATCCGTATTTCCTAGTTGGATTGTCAACTTTCGACCATTATGCAAAACTTAACCGAACGTCAAAAGCTTTACGCTCGTTATGCTGAACGTCTCGCTCGAGTTCATGAAGTGTCCCACACTTTAATCCGATGCCAAGCAGGGTTGAACGCTACTGTCGCCAACGCCGAAGCTTTAAATAGTCTTTTGTCAGAAGAAGATCGTCTGGAACCTTTTGTTTGGACCACGGGTTGAAAAAAGAAAATTTATTTCTATTTTAAAAAACGCCTTTTGAGTATGATTTTACGTTCCTTTCGCATAAAATAGATTGCTGTTGTGAATAAACTTGAGGAGACAGACTTTTGGAGCGATTTTCACTTACAATGTATTTCTCTTGAAAAGATGTTGTGGTAGAGAAAATCAGACAAAGTAAATGACACAAACCATACAGGGATTTAACGGTACGACTTCTGGTAACGAGCACGAGCTCCAGGTCCGCCAAACTTCTTGGCTTCGCACCGACGGGGGTCAGCAACCAATAATGTACGATCATATTGGATGAGAATATCCTTGATTTCTTGCTTGGAAGCTTCGTCCACATCTAGGACAATAAAGGAAAAACGTATTAGTATAATAGACCTAGCTATTAACGATAGCGGGGCGCTTACATTTCTGGTAGTAGGAAACCAAAGACTTGGAAACGGCTTGTCTGATGGCATAAATTTGGGCAATGTGACCACCACCCTTCACTCGGATTCTGATGTCAACATCGGCGAATCTCTCCTATTAACAAGAAAAATATTTTTTAAAGAAATTCCAACTAACAGGAAGTCAAAGTTTAGAATTTTAAGTCGTTTCAGACTGAAGGTTGATTTCATCTAATAAATCATTCTCGGGATAAGTAAAGTCACATCATGTAAAACATTTTGTGTTGATTAAAAAAAAAATATTTTAGAAGATTTTTACCTTGCCGAGGAGGAGGATGGGCTCCAAAAGTTTGTACTGCAACAACTTAGGCTCAATGAGTTCCAAAGGCCTGCCATTAACCTTGATGAGTCCATGGCCACGTTTGCAATAAGCCACTGCCGTAGCAGTTTTCTTTTAAAGAAAACAAAAAGGGACAAATTATCAGACGGAAATCTACGAAGGATTCCTCAACCAATGTTCACTTTACACTGCTACACAGTGATGCACCCAAAATGGCGTGGTCGAGTCAAAACCGCGTGTGCGATTATAAAAATTTATTTACCTTGCGTCCGAAGACTTGGACTGATTGGATCGGCTCCTTCTGCATCTGAAATAAAGAATATAGCTAAACTAATACATTTAAAAGAATGTCTTTGTCAATAACACGTTTGCTAAATTAAAGCTTAAAATAAGAAAACACAAAGATCCCACCTTGCCAGCCGGAAACACGGAAAGAAGCTAGGATGAGTGTTGCCATATTAGAAATATTATAATCCAACGCTGCCAACATAAAATTTGTACGTTGAAACTTGCATATTTGTCGTTATGATAAGTAAGATAATTCTAGACCAATTAAAAATTCATATTTAACCAATTTATATCTTTAGTTACTAAAGTTTTAAACAGCAAAATACGCGCGAGATTCAAAGTGAGCTTTTACCTTGGGCGAATATCCGATGTCAAGGAAGTAGGCAGCTCACATTTACAGCAGTCAATATGCGATGTCAAGGAATTAAAACATTCTTATCTTCATTCATGTTTATGTGAAAATTGCTATATACGTTCAAAGCTAACTTGTAGTACTATATTCGGAAGGAAATGGTGTTTGAGCGAAGCTTAATGTTTCGAATGCGAAGAAGAGTTACCAAATCAAATCATATAAATAAATGTGTCTAACGTTTATCACTTGCTAGAGTGAAAAGTACGGGTGGTAGACAATTACCAAGGCTTTTAAGGGAATTTTAAGACTAGCATTATTGTTTATTGTTTAAAAGTCCAAAACGAAAAACTTAAAAAAGAATACGAGCTTTGTTTGCGTAACCGGTGATTTTTTTTTCTTCTTTTTGGTACGTCGCCATGTCCTATACAGAGTCAGAGTCGAATACCGTGGCGAGTGAGTAGAGCTAAGGGGCTGAGGAAAAGTGGCATGGAAATATACAAAGTAAGGCGCCGTATAAACTGGTCGCCAAGGCGTCCGCCGCGCCGTCCGTTTTTGGATTTCTTAACATCTCACCAACAAACGAGAAACCTCCAAGCAGCATCCCAGCATCATCAACATCTCCTCCTCCTTGAGCATTATACGCGAGATTAAAGAGGACGAGAGGTATATAGGGACGCGTCCCTGAGCATGTATGCATAACAGTTTTTTCCCATTTTCCTTCTTCATTTCTTCTCATTCTTTCCCTGCGTCAGTTTCGCAGCTTTGGAAACGTCTCGGGCCACTCACTGGCGCTTGTAGAAGAGCTTCAGTTTTAGTAAAGCAGTCTGGTCGGAAGCTTTGGACGGATGCCGTGAGATCTTCCCCATATTCATGGAAATTGGCCTCCGGTGAGAGCTCAATTGCTATTCATGGACACGAAGTTCTGGGACAAGTGAAGACTTCGCTTCCTACGTGAGAAAAAAAAAATTTTAAAAGTAGCTTTGGAAATCCGCCGTTGCTGGAATAAAGTGCAAGTTTTTTGTTACATTAAATCCCAAGTGTGTGCCGAAACGGATTAAAAACTTCGATAAAACAGTGACAGGATTATGCCAAAACTGCATAGTACCAAAACTTCTTCACTTTAATTTTTTCCAGTTTTATTTACGGAATCATTCTAGTCCAAAAGAACTTTATTGGGTATACCTTACTCAAATTTCTGAAAACAATGATTTATGTGGACGAAACAGAGCCCGTGGGAGGTAAACATAAATTATCATAATCGGTTCAATCTAATTTGAGTTAATTCTGAAACTTTTTCTATACTTTGAAGAGGTTGAGGCGCCCTTTACGGCAAGAGATGTCCAAATTCGGCGAGGGGTTAATGTAAGAGAATACTTTGACATGGAAAAAGAAATTGGCAGGTAAATTTTGCTTTTAAAAAATATAAAAAGAAAATAAAACCACGTCCCCGATCCCGGAAGTTCTTGAAGGCACGTGGAAGCAAAAGTTTTTCATGAGCTAGAACCAAACTATTGCTATACGACATTAGGGGCAAATTTGGCACGGTGTACCTATGTCACGAAAAAAGCACGGGTCTTCACTTGGCAGCCAAGTTCATTGGTGCCAGCAAGAAAATCGACCGCATCAACGTCGAACGAGAGGTCGAAATCATGAAATCCCTGCATCATCCTCGTCTAATTCAGCTTTACGACGCTTTCGATGATGGGAAACACGAAATTTGCCTTCTTTTAGAATTGTAAGTTCCAAATTTTTTCTTACATCCTAAGTGCTGGTAGAAGTTTAAAGCTTTATTTCCCCACCAGGGGCAAATTCTTCATGTACGTCAACTTAAAATTTTTCCTGACAAATTTAAATTCAATTTAATTAGCAGTTAAGTTTTCATTTAAATGTCCGTCCATTCTACTAGAATTGATGTATGTTTTTAAAGCTTCCGAACTACTTTATAAACATTCTGCACTTTCTAATAACGGTTTAATTTGAAATAATCCCATCATTTGAACATATTAAAAGTTTGAAGTTCAATTTTACCTAAAATTAGAATATCCGCTAGCGACTTAATTCTTGATTATTTCCTGATTAAAAGAGTTTTAGCATTAAAACTAAATAAATTTTTTATTTGAATAATTACGGTTTTCACTGCACAGTTGGTTACTGTTTCAATTAATAATTTGTTGGTTTCAAGATTTGGAAGTACAGATCAACAGATGAGTGAAATTCTTATCTATAACCTTGATTATTTTCTAAAGGATTGAAGGAGGCGAATTGTTTGAGCGAGTTATTGATGACGATTTCGTGTTGACGGAACGAGCCTGCGCCATATTTATGCGTCAGATCTGTGAAGGCATTGAATTTATGCACAGCCAGTCTGTGCTACATTTAGATATGAAGGTATGCATGTTTGCCAAATTTTCTTTTGACAACAACCATCGCAATTCATTCTATCCGTTTAACATTTGTCTTTTTTTTTCTTCGTGTTTTTTTTTTCAGCCAGAAAACATTCTATGCTTAACCAAAGCGGGGAATCGCATCAAACTCATCGATTTTGGTCTCGCCCGGAAGTTTGACCCGAAGAAGAAATTGCAAATCTTATTCGGCACCCCGGAATTCGTTGCTCCTGAAGTAGTCAACTTCGAACAAATTGGATTTGGAACGGATATGTGGTCTATTGGTGTCATTGCTTACGTTTTGTAAGTTTGTCTTTCTTATCTATAACATAGAAAAAAAATTCCCACAGGTTAATGACAAAGTCTGTCAAAGCATAATATTTCGAAGGAAAATGTCTTTTTCTTTTTTTTTTTAAAAAAAAAAACAACTAAAAAAGCAAGAAGTAAGCCCCGCCTTTTGCCCCCATGCAAAGGTTCGAGAGAGCAGGAAATGTTGACTTAGATGTCTTAGCACGAAACTGTTTTTGGCTTGTTCAAATTTGCCCATCGCGGGTGGAATATGTGGCACGTGAGCCAAGGAACGAACTGTTTCTCCTCAGCTTCGTAGCAAAGCAAAAGGGGCGAAGATTTAAATTTAGAACTTTAGGGAAAAAGACTTTAAGGAGGAAAAGAAAGCAGAACGGAGCAATGTGAACTGAGAAAGCAAGCGTCCTCCTGGGCAGTCTGCCCAACAATTTGCCTTCTCTTTCCAAGCTCTCTGTATGGTGCTCATCGCGTTCTAGAACTTCCTTCAATTCTAAAGCAGAAAAAAACTACGTCTGTAACAGAGACGTATGTCTGGCATCTAACAAATAAAGTTTATATGGGAAGAAAATGAAGACAATAGGGGGAAATAGGCTCATAGTTAACAGAATTTCTTCACATTTTAAAGGAATGTTTTGTTTTTGTTTTGCTTTTCTGTAACGAATAGGTTGTCTGGTTTGTCACCATTCATGGGAGAAACGGATGTTGAAACGATGGCCAATGTTACCATTGCCAAGTACGACTTTGACGACGAAGCTTTCCAAGAAGTTTCCGTAGAAGCCAAAGATTTCATTGCCAAATTGCTAGTCAAAGACACCACGTGAGTAAACTCCAAAATTGATTCATTGCTTGTTTTTTTTGGTTGTCTTGTTTGTGTTCATTTAGATAATAAGTTGGTGGTAAAGATCGACGAACCATTTCGTTTTTGTTTTATGACGACTTTTCCTCTCATATTGGCTATTACCAAAATATTAGAAATAACTTTACAGTTTTGTCAACTTTTAAGTTAGAAAATAGCAGATTACATCTATTTACCGAAACATTCTATAATTTAACGGGAAAAGTAAAATTATTCATATCAGACAAACCGCTTAAGATTGATCATAGAAACAACATTATTTCTTGTAGTTAGTAAACAAATAGAGTTAAAGGAAGTTAATAGTTATGAGATCTAGAGTTAAAGAATGACGCGTACATTATAACTGTTGCAGTAAGCGGTTAACAGCGACTCACTGTCTGAAGCATCCATGGTTAAAACGACGCCAACCACTGGCCCCGCCTCCGGTTAAACAGTCAGTAGCCTCAGTCAAAGCAGCGGACCCAGTTCAAACTAGTCAACATCCCAATCCGCCTGAACCCTTCGCCTCAACCGCCGAATTAGAAATCACAAAAACAAACTTAAAAGAGTTCGTGGAACGCTGGAATTCGCATCCCAACAGCCCATATCTGTTTGACAGTCCCCGCCGTGCTATCGCTTTGGCAACAGCTAGCAACACAAACGCGGCCAACGATCTCAGTCTTCAACAACTTGAATCCCGGACGTCCATGACAGCTCTCTCCCCAACTTCTCCTCATTCTTCGCTCTCCACCTCTTCCTTACCTTCTCCAACATCCCCAAACATTATCGAGGACGCAGAAGCCTTCTTTCATTACACATTTGATCAAGTCAAGTACAACGGGTTCACGACCAATCCGGAACCCGCTCCGGACCACACCATCAACCTTCTACAAACCGTTCGGGAAACGCTGGTACAAAACTTAGAAAAACACGAATCCACCGCTAGAGATCGCACTGGCGCCCGGATCTGGTCACGTGGCGGAAGTTTCAACAAATCTTTTGAAAATCCGCCGTCAACTTCGAGCTATAAACTCAGCAGCGAAATGACCCAAATGTTGAAAACCGGCTCATGCAACAAAAACAACGTCAACAACACAACCACCCAGGAATTGCTAATTACTAAAGACGAAGAATGGAAAATCCATTCCCCAGTCGCTTCCAAAACCAAAGCCCCGCCCATAGTGCACCGACCACTTTTTTCAAACAGGACTTTAGTGCCGTTACTTCCTACCCCGTTAAACCCCAACAATCTAAGTCCCAATGCCAGTAGTTCTGGTGAGTCTTCAAGCACCCCTACTCCCACGCTAACTGCGAACCTCCTGGAATTCGTCAAACCCTCCCCCGCTAAAACGGGACCGCCTAAACCTATTAAGTCTTAGCACTAATAACTCGTTTGTATACAATCTGTTCTTTGCAATGAAGTGTACGTTGCCATTGTTTCCGTCCGGTGTTGCCTGGTTTGGAGCGTCATTTTTTGTTCTATTTTATTTCTGTGTATCGCATTAAAAAAACTATTTTCCTAGATGGTAGAGATAAGGAAAAATTCAAACACTAGGGGGCTGCAAACTTTGTGAAACCTATACCCGATAATCCGGTGAAAAAGTGTCGATAAGTGTGTTAGAAATTCGCGTTCAGGAATAATAATTCAAATATACATTATTTTACAGTTAACTCACTCAAAGCTTATTAAATTCACTGAACTAAAATTGATCTCATAACGGTACATTACGTACACTTACATTTCCCTCATTAGATGGCGAGATCATGATTCATACATTCCTAACATGAAGAAATTCAAAGCTTATTTTTCAGTGGCAATAAAAAAGCACATCAATTTCTTATTCATTCGCTAAGACTTGTTGCAATTTCTCGACTGCTGCGAAGAGGCGAAGATGGGAAATTTGGTCTGGGAAGTTCAGGGAAAGCCAAACATTCAAATGCTGACGCACCAGAACTTTAGCTTTGTGACCGTTGGCGGCCAAGGCCCATAAGGCACTTACCATGTGACTTTTCTGCACGTCATCCCAAACCCCTTGAATGATTTGGCGGCAAAGAAAAGGCACAGATCCTAAGTTTTGTTTTCATAAAAAAAAGTAAGCAAAAGGAAGTGAGAAGAAAATTGGCAACACAACGTCTACTCACCTGTCGTAATCAATCTAGGTTTGAAGGCAGTTTGGAAATGCATATTGCACACAACTGCTAGGGCGGGAGACGCAATAGCTGCCCAGGGTGAAGTGACTAAATCTTTAAGCATCTCTACATATCCTGGAATCTTTGAAGTTAAATTTTTTTTTATCAACCTTGATTTAAGAAGAAAAGGTTAAAAGTACGCAAGTCGACTTACTTGATTAGCCAGGGGAATGGCCTCGGGCGTAGCGATAATGTTTGCTAGCAGCTGGAGCTTGTAAGCAATTGTCACCGAAAGGTTACGCGATTTCTTTACGCTAGACAGAATCCATTTGGGGTCCAGTGCGCAAACTCTCGACTAAATAATAACTTAAACCTTCTTATTCTGTAACTTAGAAAGCTTGAAACGATTACTTTGATCACAAATTTGCGTCCTTCACCAGTTTGCGTAAACGCGCTCAAAAATTGCATCCCTGTTTCGGCCGCGTGATTCCAAACTTGCGCTGACGTCAGAGTTTCGAACCAAGAATCTTTGCCTATCTTCTGCGTGACTACAGCGACTACAGCTACGCAAGGGGGTGTAAGACATTTTGTTTACATAACAAGACATTTTTACCGTAAGAGGAACATCGCGCAATATCACAAAGAATCGGTGGAACGCTCGCGGTTAATACGCGTTGTGAATCGCAATCCAAACCATTGTAAACTGAATACAAATGTGACAGAATTCCACACTGAATAAGTTCCGTGACAACCTTGGGCTCAGCAGTGAGCAGATTTCGAGTCAGAAACACAAAACTCCACGCCTGGAAGAAATTGCGCATTGATGATACACTTTTGCATAGAAACCATTCTTATTTACCATATCGAACGCAATATCTTGTTCCAGATCTTTGGCTGTGATCACCAGTTTGATTTGCTGCATCAAAACACCTACTAAACCACGTTCTCTTGCAACTTGCGCAGTTTGCGCACTCTGCCGAATGCACGGCCCTAAAGCTTGAACAGCATAAATGCTATCAAAATTGCGAGTCTGGGGTAAAGCTTCATAAATTGCCAATAGACTTGCCACCAAGTCCACGCGGTGCGTGGTGGACAGATATTGCGTCAAGGATGGCGTAGAGCAGCTCTTCAGGAGGGATGGTGCAAAAACTGCACGCAGCAATAAGAGAATACTCGTTCGTCCAGTTGTTTTCGTGCGCAACGCGTCAATGGAAGCTATCCAAAACAAATCCCCTTGTTTGGTGATGTATATGCGCAAATACTCTTCGTTCTGCGCAAAAGTCAGAAGCAATAACGCAGCCTGCTCCCTTACCGGCGCAACATGCTGGTCAGGAACTTGGGGTGTGCAGAAATTACGCATGGCTGAGTCCCAAAGCTCCAAATCATTCGCAAAATCCACTTCATATACCAGTTTAACTTTGTTAACAATTGCCAGGCAGTAATAAATGCGCAACCCGTCCTCTGCTTCTCCACTCTCTTTGCTCATTAAGCAACTAAATTAAGGGTAACCAAGCGAACCAAAATGAATAGAAACGTAATATACAAATCTCCTAAAGTACTGTCTATAATCTCAGACGCAGACATAAAGTTTACCTTCGCGCAACCGGGAACACGGGCAGGAAATCTACCTTCTCTTCTGCGCCGTTGGCAGCTTCACCATAAGGGGAATCCAGCATGTTGAACACCAAATGCGCTAAGGCTTCGAAAAGCTGCGCAACAACTAAATCGCAAATGAAAAAAGAAAGAAATTGCACCAGTTTAACCACAAAACTCCAAAGAAATAATTACAGTATAATTTGAGTATAATTACAAGTATGAATACGCGGGAAAGTACAACTATAATTTAAGGATCCCGTATACCTTAACTTATTGATGCGAAACGGCCACAGATGGCACTGATGTTTCTTATTGTTTTGCGAAAATCTTCCGTAAGAAAGTAAAAAAAGAAACACACAACTACTTGGCGGTTAAGTTTCTATGCTTGTTTTGCTTTTGAAAAGTGTAACTTGTCACCACAGTTTGCTGCAGCAGCACAATGTCCTAAATTAAGTAGTCAAACTTTCGGAAAAAGCTTTTCGAAGCTGGCTTATCAGTTATGAAAGCAAAGTAAAACAAAAGTTTTCTTTTGATAGCAGCTAGTGCACAAGCAAAGGACATATTTTTAGCTAACGTATTTTCTCATAGTTGGAAAATTAATTTGCATATTGCTATTTTATTACTCATTGGAAAAATTTTTGCATTGGTTGTGCACTACCTGTTAGCAAGTTCAAGATTACTGTCAACGAGTTTTTCATTAAATGCACTGGTTTTCTCAAAAAGTTTTTCGAAATTCCCATGCTAAGCGCCTACACCGAGCTAAGGTATACGAGTGCCTTAAGAAATATAATTTTAAAAAGTGCACGAAAAAGACTAGAAATGTTAGTATAAAATTATTTGAGAAGCTTAAAGAGGGAATCATATTACGAGATTACGTAGATGACGGGACATTTTTTTTTACCTGAATTAGTATTTAGATCTTTTCGATTTCCAAAACGCAGAAATTCTCCCAAAATTTTCTCCACGTCTTCTGTAGGTAAAACCGGACTGAACTTTTCGGTCACATTACCCAAAATTTTGGCGGCTAAAGCGCGTACTAAGTAGTTTTCCTCCTGAGATATAACAATTCTAAAAAATCGAGTGTTAAAGACCAGTTTTTCAGCCCCCAAGGAAGAAGAAATTCTTTAAAAAAAAAAATCCAAAAATTATGTAGGATTACCGGAATAAATTGGTGAGCACTTCACTTTCGGAAGCTTCGCAAAATACTTTCAGGAGGTCCACAGTCCTGGTGGCGTACAACCAACCTTGTAGGATCGCCCATCGTGTTTGCAAATGAGATGACGTGACGAGGTCTTGCTGTAGCCGCAGTTTGTTAGGGAAATCCGGGTCTTGTGTCCAGCCGGACCACGCCCACAACACACGGCTGAGCAGCAAACTAGCCGACTGGATTATGCCACGCCCCATGTAGCCTTCAGTAGCCGTTTGTCGCCCGAACGAGTACAGAATATGGCACAAATCTTCGTACAATTCTTCCCAAGGAAGGCTGACATCATAAGCTATAGGCCCTTGGGCGAAAATCGTGCAAACTAACGTCTCCAGCGTTAAATTCAATGAAGCTTTAGAAAATAAACCACGGATATTATTAAGAATACTGAAAAAATTGCCAATTTTCACAAATATCTCAGAAGTTTTCACCTACCAAGCTTATAAAACTTCGTATGATGGCAATCATGGAGTCCTTGAGCCAAAATTTTCTTCAAATGATCCCAGTGAAGTACTTCAAGTTGTCCTTCGCACTTCAACGATATCTCCTAGAAGAAATTCTTCAGGAATGTATCCTCAAATTGTAACATTACTGATGAAACTAGTATTTCTTTACTTTAATTAAATTAGAAATGCTGTTAAAGGCTTCGGGAACGTTTTCTTTGACCTTTCCTTCAGGCAATGCTGCCTTAGCACACTCCTCCTTCAATACCGTCGCCACGACACCATCTGTCTGCAGTAGTTCACTTATCCATTTTATGGTTGAATTCTTGTTGTTATCGTGAGTCTCCTTCAATAATCCCACCAGTAAGCTCAACGTGTCAACTAAAGATGCGAAAAGGATCTCATCTTTCGTACTGAAAGGCTGGGAAACGAAAAATTTCTGAAAAGCCGAAGCCCAGGGCAATGCCACCATTTCTGACCAGCTCTCAGCGCCATCTCTTTTGTCTAAACCGTACTTAAACAGCCTGAGGTAGTCTTGAATTACTTCCAGTTGGCTTAAAACTTGTTCATGATCCTCAGCTTCCATTATTGTCCCCAAGGCTTGCTCCAAACTCCACAATGGTGCCGTCACTTGCAACGTAAGGACATCTTGCCCATTGAGTTCAAAGATTTTCGGCTGGCAATCGCTTTTTTTGCAATTCTGCGCCAAATGCCAAACGATCTTCCAGAACTGGATATAATGGGGCTCTGTGAGATTAATCGTCACCCTTGTTGGCTGCTCCAAGCCTTCTGAGACCTCATCATCGATTATTTCCGTAAGAAATGGGAAGTTGGTATTGTTCTGCAAAAGTTTTTCGACATGGATCCGCAAGCTATCGTCGATAAGAGCGATTCCGTTATAAACTAACAAAACTAGCAGAACCAACGCGTCTCGGTGCAACAAAGCGTCTTTTTCGATGTAACCCCATATTACTGCACGCGCTAAGTTCTGCAGAAAGTTCAGATCTTCGCTCAATTTCTTCCTAATAACTTCACTAGCTAAAAATGTGTTTAAAAACGAAGAAATCAGCGGTGGTAACCAATCTGTGCACCTCTCTTCACTCGTAAGCGCGCGGATGGTTAATTTCTTCAATAATTCTAAGCCTTCTGCCTCTACGTGCCGACCCAAGCTGGAATCTTCTAGGAGAATGTTAATTTGAAGCAGAAGAGACTTGACTTCGGATTTCTCGCAGTTCTTCAAACGCGAAACAACATTGCGCAAGCTAGAAAGTTCATGTGTTGCCGTAAAATTCTTCCGAGACGCTAAAGAAACCGGTGCAGGTAGTTGAAATGCTTCCTGGATGCTATTACTATCAATTTGGGAAACTTTAGGTAGCAAACGATGGCTACCGACTTGTTGTGCAAGACTGGTAACGAACGGAGCTATTGCTTCCCGTTTTAAAGCTGGTTCGCGTTGGAGTAATTCACGTACTACGAAGCAATACTTCGTGACGGGCTCAAAAACGGGACTGGCATGTAAGGCATACAAAACTGCCAGTAGATGGCGGTGGGTACTTCCAGAAGCTTGTAAGAATGGTAAGATTTCTAGTATTTCTTCTGTTAAAAATCGCCATTGGTATTCTTTCAGAAACTTTTGGCCTTTAAGTAATAACGTCCAGATTTTAGCCACGGTGGTACTAATCTGCAAAAAAAGGTAGAAACCAAGATTTAAATCTAATTTTATACCAGATTTAACATTAACTTAAGTTAGAGATAAATCTTCAACTTAACTATAAGTCAAATTTTTCATAATAACCAAATTAGCACAACCCTAATGCGTTAAAATCCAACGACAATTTGTATAAACAAAGTTGTTCGAATACTGGTTATTGCTTAGTTCCTATTATTATTATTCAATAAATAAACTGGCTTGATTGAAAATAAAGCAAAATAGCAAATAAATCTTAGAATATACAAACAAACAAAAATTTCAGAATTTTTTTTTTTCAGAATATACAAACAGAAGTATGTTACCTCAGAATCCGGGTCATCTAAACCATGCATGGCCAATTCTTGCAAGATTTTGCTGGATAAGAGAAAATTGAGGTCTTCCGGGTTGCTAAATTCGGTGGCGGCGCTTATTCCGAGATATTTAGAAAAAATCGTTCTCAGAATCTTATAAACCATGTTCCGAATGGTCTTATCTCTTATTAGGGTCAAACCCAACTCTTCGCTTTGCACAAGCTCTTCGTTTCGCAAGCCGTGGCCCGCGAAAAAACACAATTTTTGGAATAAGGCAGTTAAAATAGCTTCGCAGACGGAGACGTCGATCGGAAGGGCTACCCGAGCGACACGAAAGCATTCAACCAAACTAGGAACGTCTTGGAAGGTTTGACTTACGAGCAAAGCCCCTTGACGGACGCCCGCGGCTAGCTTTAAGGCTTCTTGGTAGTTTTGGTGCAAATGATGGTGGCTGGATTGCAGGTAATGGGTTAAAACTGGCTGCAAACTGGGAAAATTTACGACGAGGCCCTTGTCTAATAAAGCGATGAAAAACTCATGTAACAGTGCGCTGGGAAGAATATCAACAGTTGGTTGAAGGCCCAACCAAGGGTCTAGGAATGCTGGGACAAGAAGAAGGAGCAAAATGTAAGTCCTACGAGCTGAAGCGTAATCAGATGGACGTTTTCTGAGTTGGCGAAAGATTTGAGAGAGTTTTTGGCAAAACTGGGTCTGTTCTGGACAGGAAAATGATGATGGACAGCACTGAAACAGTTCAGATAGGGTAAGAAGCAGCTGGACAGCGTCCGAGCCACAAATTTGAGCTTCGAGTAGGGATAAAGTGGATTTCAACGCTGCTTTTAGGTACTGAGGGAGGGATAACGCTTGCATTCGGGGGAAAGCACTTTCACTGGGTTCGCTTTCCTCCTCTAATTGAATTACCTACAGAAATAATACATTAAATAAGTCCCTTTACTTTGGCAATTAATGCTTACTGTTAATTCTTGGACGTAATTTGCATCTTGGAGGTCTAGGATGCTTTGTAGAAGTAGAGTAGAGTATTTTGTAAGGCATTCTAAGGCTGCTTTGAGCAAAAGATGAGAATTGACGTTAAGATTGGCATCGTTTGCATATCGGTTGCACAATTCCAAGAGTGCCTGGAAGAGACGAGAGGAAAGATTAGAACTAGAACATAAAATCGAGGATGAAAGAATGTACTTGGAGGATAGTAGGATGCTGCAAGAGAATTTCTGGGGGGAAATCTTGAAGGACGACGCTCCCAAAGAATTTGCAGCTGTTTAAAGGGACAAAATCCGAGCCACGATTTATTGATGCTGCTAAGACGTCAAGGATGTTTTTCTCTGAACCTGCAATGGCCCGGTTTGAAAAAATTGGCTCTTGCATTGCTGTAAAAACTAATTCGCTTTGCTTATATTTTTCATTGGCTTTGGATAAACATATTCCCACACTCAACACTTAAAATTATTCACTTAAATTTGTATCACTAGATTTAAGGATATTTAAAACTGGTGACAATTGTGGAACACGACTAACATTTGAGCTCCGAATGATCACTGAACTAAGCCACAATAAACCGAGAAACGCGAACCATAGGAAACCCGAAGTCGACACTATTATAAGATAATGAATTTTATTTAAATGATAGCAATGATTACAGCTTAATGTAATACAGTTTGAAGTTTTCATGATTAAAGGGCTTCATTTTAGTTAATATTAGGGAAAAACCAACCATGTAGGCATTTAGGGGTTTCTCCAGGCGTCAAGAAAACTGCCCGACCGATTTCTTTCCACGTTGCCGCATCTAGAACTAACAAACCAGCTTTTCTTTCCTTTTCTTCCACATTTCCACCCCAAATCAGAGCTGACAAGATAACTCCATCATCCTCGCCCTACCGTTTAACAAAATAAGTAATTCAATTAGTTCCACTCTAAACTTTACCTGTGCATCCGGACGTGGTACAAAAATAGGCTCCGAAGCATATAAATTGTTTTCGCACCATGTCTTACACGTTTTGGTCCACGTATCTACTTTTATCATCTAAACCACATGAATCAGTAAAAAAAAACGTTGGAATTAACAAAAAAGAGATTGAACTTACAGTTCCAGGATTTTCAGCGTCAACATCAGAAGAAATTGCATAGAAATACCGGTATGGCTTCCCATTATGTTTCTCGTAATTAATCCTCGGTGTTTCGCAACCCAAATCACACAACTGTTCCGGTTTCACATAAATCGATCCATCGGCCTGCCACTCAGCTTCGGATTGTGTGTAGTCTAACGTATTCAGATTTCCTTTTTGGTTTGGTTGAGGATTTAACGGGAGAACGAAGCGTAGAGGCCTTCCGCGAAACATGTTCGCGTAGTCGGGGTTAGACTGTGCATTTTGCAATGCCTCAATATACATGCAATTCAGCATATCGGGATTCTTATAGCAACAAACATCCAGAACAAGGTGATTCCGGTCCTCATAGGCGTTAATTGTGTGTAGAAAAAACAAAGTATCGGTCACGTAACGCGTGTGTAATTCAGTCCCCAGCGATCGTGCAACGATGCGCAGAAACGTCTTTGGAAATGAAATTCAATTAGTTTCATTCAAGACAATGTCCTTGATTATAGTAATGACTAACTGTTTCCTTCTTCCAGCGCAACGAATCAATTAAAGGTTTGCCAGTAATTAACCCTCGAAAGATCTTCATTAAGGGGGCTGTTAGAGGTTGCTCAATCAGCGCAAAGTAATGCTCGGATAACGCAAAACTGTGCATGTAGCACGGTTGGAAACGCCATCTACAGGGTACGATGGCCACAACTTCCGTTTTTTCTACAGGGGGAAAGTAGAACAGCAAGTAAAGTCACGTGGGTAACCAGACAATTCAAGTGATGATACCTTTTGATTTCGTGGAACACCCCGAGAAACGATTAATTGTGTAACAAGGCCCTTTTCTGCCCACAGCTTGGCCCAAGTGGTAAACCGAACCGTCTTTCATGACATGCGGATGAGAGCTCTGGTTTACGTACCCCAGCAAACGTTTCAAATCCATCTTAAAAGACAGAAATTGTTGAAGACATGGGTAAAAATTTTAAGAAATTACTACGTTTTTTTTTTTAAATGGTCTGTTTACTCGGCCAGTAGTTTCCAGAGTAAGAGGATCAATTCGGTGTGCGAAAGGTGACTCCGCAAAGGCGTAAACTTCCTCTCCCATCGGATACACACTAATCATGGCATTGTCCGATATTGCGTTATCAAACATGAATAGAGAAGCAATTCTGAAAACAAAAATGAAACAAATCAATTAATAAATTAGGAATTAGTTGTAAAAGTCGACGACGGAAGAAATAAACCCAGAAGAGAATTTTACGTACCTATGGAAAATTGTTTTACAAATATCTGGAGCTACTGTGGTGCCAAATTCAGGAATGACAACTTTGCCAGCGTTCGAATTGCAGACGTAGGAATTGGAGCGTACGAATTGTCGCTGATAGGTGACACTACCATTCGTTATGGCAAACCTGCGTGGGCGTAACGAGTTGGTTTGTTTTAAACTTTAATTCAAGTTAAACTAAAGTTCACCTGTGTAGCAAACCCGCCCCGTCAAAAAGATGTTTTAAGGCTTGTTTCTCGTACCGAGTTTTCCCAGGGCCATTTCGCAGTAACGATCCTTTTAGCCAAGTCGGAATCACTCCTAAATCACATAATTACATTTAATTTTATATCTTAGCGCTAGCTTTTGTATATTATCCGAAGTAGCTTTTATATATTTAACTCAAGAGATATTTACTTAGGAGAGCAAACGATGTGCAATTTTTAAAATATTTAACCACCTGGATTTTGCTAAGATGGCGTTGATTTCCGGCCGCGCCATTATAGTGTGTAAGGCGCGCGAAAAAAAGGACTTAGCTACAACGTTTATTGAGTTATAGTACATCAAAGTTTATTTATTACATTAAGATGTTTTTATTTTATATTACCAATACATCACTGCGGTATCGGAAGGTATTTGATTTATTGTGGAAAAAAGACTCCAGTTCAGCCAAAAAAAGCAGAAATATTCGTCTGCTGACGAGATATTAACCTACCTGTAATTGTTCCTGTGATGGGTGTAGTCACTTCTTGTTCACAATTACGTAACCAAATATTTAAATCACAGTTAGGATACAAATCCTTGACAACTTGCGGTGGTTCCATGTTAATCTCCTTTTCTACAAGATTCTACCCTTCGACTGGTTGCCATATATTACGTGTATCCTTATATACCCTCCCTTACTCTTTTTCCTTCTCGTGTACGCTCGTCCGTGACTACCGGCACGAGAATGGACAGGAAACCGGAGATGTCAATTAAGCAGCTTTACTATTGGATTATAACATCTTCCAATTTCTCTCCTCATTTTGTCCATCTCAAGTTACACGACGGCACGTGTGACAACGTGACAGAACTTTCAACACGAGACTCCAACCCACGTTTCTATATCTCCTTATTTCAATAATGCATCTCCCCCCCCCCCCCCTCCTTCCCTGGAAGACAAGAACACTATAGCCTCCGTTTCATGGTATCCACCTATTATCACAAAACTGGCTTTTAACAAAAGCGAGCTAATAATTCAGGTATAATCCCCTCCGTTCGCAACGGCCATTAAGCGAGACACTTTCCCAATACGAAAAGGTCAGTCAAACTCCAGAAAGCTCCCACACCCCACAACAGATCGATGAAAAGACGTGTTGTAAATATATACTGAGGCACGATATGACATGAAATGGGCGGTACACATATAGTATCTGTGCATATGTGAAAATATTTCTTCACCAAAATAAAGGTGATTGATTATTTTCGTTAATTTCTTACGGACTTTCCGGTATCGCTCTGAAAGCATGTTCAGATACAATGTAAACGACGCATCCGGTGAAGATTAGTGAACAAATCGCTGCAAAGTTCATCATTAAAACTGGCTCCGAAAATCCGGAAAATCCCAAACTAATACGAAAAATGAAAATAATTGTAAGCGTATTTATGTATTTTAAGTTTCTTTTTCTTCAAGCAAGTGTTACTTTTTAGCAAATCCTGCGAAGAGATTCATCCCCAATACTGCGGTCACGGTTGCTAGTAGCAAGATTCCAATGCCAAATACAACATGGATTCGCAAATAAACTGACTTCAACCTCTCCGGAATTCCAGGAATGGTGAAAATAACGAACCCAAATATGAGCTATAGGAAACCCAAAAAGATTACATTAAGTAATTATTATCTCTCTCAATTCTTTTGCAGGTTTGGATTTTAATACTGCTTTAATTTCATGGATCAATTCATATGAGAGCTCTGAGAGAAATAACTATTTCTGCAACTGTGTCAGCAATAGCCATACAGTATGTAACACTCCAGCCTGTAGGAAAGAGCTTCATGGGCTCGGAATTATTGTTTCCTAAACGTTGCATACTATAGTTTAATTGCAAAATAGTCTGTACATAACAAAGTAATAATATTAAAAGTAATAGGCTTTGCCGAAATTTTGATTAAACTGTTTAGGGTATCAATGATTTTACCTGGAAAGTAAAGAGTACTAAGACCCCTATTCCAACCCACGCATGTAATGAGTCCATAGGTTCATCCCCCACAGCTTGGAATACAACATTTACGCCAGCAACTCCTATCATAAATACGAGGCACTGGATTGCACCATGAGTATACTTCGTCGCAGGTTTTTTGTTCGGTATCATTCGATAGACGGTCAAAGCTAGATTAAATTTAAAAGTTAAAAATGCTAATTAAGAAGCTGTGTTTCGAAGATTACAATCTCAACTCGGAAAGTGTTTTTTTACCTTCGCCATTTAGAAAAACGAGCCCGAATGTCATTAAGAAGGCATGGACGTTAAACTTGTTATCAAATCCTCCTGCAGAGTACTTATTCACATAGGCAATGATCAACGAAAACGAAGTAATCCCGAAAATTAAGGCTATACACCAGACAACGAACCTGAAAGTGGTGCTACTAATACGCATGGTTCAATAAATGTAAGTTTTGTTGTCAACTAGAGAGGGTTAAGTCCGTTGAGGAACAGGTAAGAACAGCCACTGCTCCGCTTGGTCTAACCATGCTTGTATTCCCCCTTAAGTTACACGCATGTGAAACCATAATGATAACTCACCGTGCGGTTAGGGATAGGCTATAGCAGACACATTTTCATCCATTTATAATGATTATATCGACCGAAAAGCCGATAGCTTGCTGATCAATGCAAAACCGCGAATCAACTTTTGTGAAAAAATCGTACATTTTCAGAATAGGAAATAGGCATTTCAAAGATTTTATATTATAGTACACTGTAGTATACAAATTTAAGATTTATTTCAGATTGAAAATAACAAACACAAAACAATAGGGGATAAACGGAGTACTCGACCAGTTCACCTTTCCACGACGCTTGCGCTAGAGGTTACTTTATAACTAAGACAACACATAAGAGAGCCCGTTTTTGGAATTTTCCCACCCCCAAAACTATGATCAGCTCATGCAGAATAGCTAACAAGTGATTTCTATAATGAAGGGGAAAGTATAACATTTCCTACCTGTAAGAAATCCGACGTGGAAGCTACACAACCCAGTGGAGAAAAAAAACATGGAGAAAGGCTAAAAGGGAAGTGAAAGAAGATAAGGCTCCAGTTCAAAGCTCCCAAATCAAGTGCAGGAGAACAAAAAGTTTTGTAATTCCTTGTACGAGTCCAAAAAAGAAGGAAATACAAAACGATATGAGTACAACAGAGTGCACATTTAAATGAGATAGAGGTTACGCATGGTTTCCGTTACGCAGGTGGAAGTGCTTAGAACAGTCTCAGGTGTGGCGCAACACATTTGGTAGCCAATGGTTTGCAAAGTTTTGCTAGGTCCAGAACTTTGTCTTGGGCTTCCTCTCGGTCACTTTTTCCTTCGATGAAGCTCTGCCATTCTTCCTGAGCCCTTGCTCCGCGGAATATGAAATGCAAGAAAATGGCAAAGCCTTGTAGCGAATTGAAAATGCAAAAGAGGTAGCTGAAAAAGGTCCGTGCATGACCGATGGCTAGCAATCCAAATATCCAAGACAACCCCATGATGAAGAACCCCAAATTACGATGGCAGTGTGATACGTGAAGGAGTGATTGCTCTGGGTACTTCGGATGGTCGATTTTACAAAACCCATTTTGGCAATGATGAGAATATACAAGGATAGATTGATCAAGCCAATCAAAGAAGCAAATGGTAGTAAGGCATAGTAAAAGCTCCGAAGCTTTTTCAGCCAGCAGTACTTGTTGCCATCCGTGTAGTAAAACAATTTCCTATTACACACAACCAGTGCGATTACGGGTACCAAGAGTAACAGCCATGCGAACAAGGAAGCTTCCAACATGAAACTTGAGGTCGTAGAGCCCAAAACTCTCACAAAGAGCGAGTAATGGCAGTAAAGCTTTCCACCAGCATCCAGAAGAAGATGACCAGGATCAAGTAGTGGAGGAATGCCGGGACAAATGAACAAACACGGCCATCCCTGGTTTGGTCAATACCTCCCAAGAAGGTGGCAAATAGCATGGTTAAAGCTAGCGAGAGGTGAAAGATTACGTGATGGCCGTAATAACCGGGTTTGGGCTTTCTCCACTTGGGGAAGAACGTGTAAGTATAGTTATGACACCAATACAACTTATGAGGGACAACCCGCAACCAATTATGGTCAGAGTGTCGAGAATCGAATCATGGATAGATTCATGCTATGACGTTATCTTTTCTCAAAAGCGGAGGTTTTGCTAGGTTTGGATGCATGTAGCCCATGAAGGGATATCGGTTTGCAACAAATTCCTACTATGACATTTTGACTGAAATCCCATTGCGCTATATAACTGTCGATATAAATACCACTATCGTATTGAACTTCGGTGAAAAGTTACCACAGAGAAGTTATCCAGCATTTCTGGGGTCCACAAAATCAGCGGTAGTCCTTTGCATTTGCAAAACCCACTGCCGTCTTCTGTTTGCGTCTTTGGGAAAGTATAGATCCCTACACTAGAACTTCCATTGTTATTATACGATTAAAGGATCATGTTACCCATCAATGTGTATCTTTTTGTGTGGCCAAATCTCATTCATTGTCCAAGAAAAGGAAAGTGTAGCGGACCTTCACATTGCTCCAGATTCCGCCCTTTCGTGTGTACATGCTTCGCTGCCCAAAAATAAGCCAGGTAACTTTCATTAGCATCTGAACGGGACTAAAACTGGCTTTTATAGAATGTGTGTGAAGTGGTTAAAGCGAGTCTGCAAGATCATGGCCTTAAGCAAGGGCAGGGACTCTTGCCTATGTCTTTCAATTCTTGAGTGGAACAATCCCACTGGCCTTGTATGTACTGTGTCAAGTACTATAAAACGAGAAGCTGGAGCAGGAGTCAGTATCAGTTCATCCCCAGCTGAATACCAATCCTATTCCAACCATGAAGGTAAAAGAAGACTAAGAATCAATAGCCCAGTTAACAAAATCTAAAGAATCTTCTTAAATCAATCACAGGTCATCATCCTCGTTGCTTTGGTCGCCGCGGCTGCCGCCGTTGAGGTGTACAACAAGCCTGCTTACCAGCAAGCGTACCCCGCCAAGACTTACGACTACGTACGTCTAAACAACATTACAATAATAGTAATATTAACAGTACATTGCTTTGTTTACAGGCTGCTCCCCACAGCTTTTCGTATGCCGTCGATGACCAGCCATCCTATAACCACTATTCTCACTCCCAGAACAGCGATGGTAAGGTGACCTCTGGATCCTACAAGGTTCTCTTACCCGATGGCCGTACCCAGACCGTCTCTTACAGCGACAACGGATATGGTTTGGTAGCTGATGTTAAATACGACGGGTAAGTAAAGATAAGACTTGCGTTTAAACTAAGGAAAGTCGGCTCATTCTTGTGGCTTTTGTAGTTATGCCGCCGAGTACAAACCCGCCTACAAGCCCGCCACCTATGCTGCCCCCGCCTACAAGCCCGCCACCTATGCTGCCCCCGCATACAAGTCCGCCACCTATGCTGCCCCCGCATACAAACCCGCCGTCTATGCTGCCCCAGCGTACGTCGCGCCCGCATACGTCGCCCCCGCCCAATATTAAATCTGAACAAATGTACTATTTATTTCTATAAAAATAGAAACTCTACTCTCGAAGATTATTCCTATTTATTTTATATTCCACTGCGTCCAGTACTTCTTCTCATTCCTGAGACAATAAACGTACTGTACGCTTACTTAGGTCCGAAGCTTTTAAACCAAATTGTAAGGCTTAGGACTGAGAAAGATCGGAAGAGGTGGATGTAACGATGGTTTTGTTGGTCGGTCAACAACTTAAACTGGGAATTGCTGCAACAAATATGTAGCGAAAAGAAACAGTTTCGAGTTTAGCCAACCTTTCTCCTAGGCACAAGTGCTTTCCCGAAAAAAAAGTAGATAAAAACTAGTATCAAAATGGCCATCGTTGAAATGTTCACCACAGAATCACTCACTGATTTTCTTACATTTTCTGCGTTCACAATACGTGCTATGCAAATCTAATGCATAAAGCACCTTTAATTTTTGCTTTCCGTAGACATCTCTAGCGAAAGGCAACAGACGGGGAAACTAACGGCGAGACGATTGTTCAGTTAACGAGAAAACTCCTTGTGATGAACAAATGCGGTCGTAAATTTGGTTTCCATCGCGTAGGGGTAAAATTAATGTGCATTTAGCGAAAGCAAATTTAAAGTAAATTTTCGCAATTAGCTAAAGCAAAAATAAAAAAATAACATCTTTCCCTCCGTACTTTATAGTATGACTAGCGTTACTTTCAAGAAGTTTTGTAAAAATCCCGTGTACTTTTTACATAAGACTGCTTGTAACCAAGTAATTAAGAGCATATAGACACAGTTGAATTATCCAGTCTATATAGTTGATAAGAACGTAAGAACCTTGTCAGGTCACCCATATATAACGTAGTAATAATGCAACATAACGACTACGTATCAGAAGATCCCAACAAGATTACAGCTCTTGAAGTTCATTATGACTACTTGACCTATTCTATTTATATGTATTCTTAAATGGCGGCAAGTGTTTCCCAACAAGCGCTATCATGAAACGCTTTACATTTTTCTGGTGCATTTAAAGGTGACTCTTTACTGGCATATGGGGCCTTTCCACTCTTCTTTGAGAAGCATGGCTAATAAAGGGAAGCGGTCTGAGCCGAATATCATCTCAGTACCGCTAGGCAGGTGTGCTACGATGGTGGGAGACCCAAATGCCTGGATAAATACGAATAATTAACATTAAAATAACTCTTAGCAGCTCAAATATTCAAGTCCACTCAAGTAAATAATTTCGGATCTAAATAGATGGAAATTAGAGTTACTGACAGCTTTATAACTTAACTCAGTGGTTGTCAAACCTTTTGGTCCACGTCTCCCATGACAGAAGCATAAACCCACCGCGGCTCCCTGCGATATATAATCCCAAATAGCCAACCGCTCTTGTAAAGAACCAGGGAACCCTTAGCTTAAGGTCGCGGCTCCCAGTTTGACAACCACTGACTTAACTTCTTAAGTTAAGTTATAAAGTAACTGAGTAGACTGTTCAAAATAAAGGGTTTAAATTATTTATTACTCCATATTCTAAGGCTTCCTCGGTAGCTTTTTTCAGAGATTGTTTGACTGAAGGCGAATCTAAGGCTTTTAAACACATCTCTATATCTTCTAGTTTCATATTAGCCTTTGTGGCTGCAGCCGCCAAACTCTCATTCGTTGTAACGTCTTGGTCCTATGGGAAAATAGCGCTTATAACTTATATTCAAAATCATTCAGAAAGAAAACCCCACCATTTTCCATGATCTGATCCACAACTGTCTTGAAACTTCTTCCAAACAAGCAGGGGTCTGTATTTGGATGCTTGTTAAAAACCTTTGCGCTCTTAAAGATCCTTTCTCGAGAATCGTATTAACCGGATCCTAACATCAAAAAGCAAATATGAAAGGAACGGTTTAGAATAATACCGAAACCTACACTGGGTGATTGTAGTGGGACATTAAAATACAAGGCGTTCCTGAGCAAATCTTTGAACATGTACAAGCTTTTATTGGGAACAAGCATTGGCGGCTTATTGCCGCTTTCTTTCATGATGCCACCCAAAAAGAAGGGTTTCAATTCCAAATCCATGGTTTTCCAAACGGGTCTATAGCGACAGAGCACCTAAATAAATAATATAACGAATATACATCCAGTAAGATAACGAGTTACTTCAAAGGCAAACCATGTGTAAGGTGAAACAACATCGTAGAATAGCTGCACTTTAACTTTGGAAATACTCATTTGTCCTTTGGCCAAAGTACTATTACGTCTTATTCCTATAACCCACGGTTAACTGGGTCTTGTTGTGACTGGACAGAAGCTACTATATGACGCCTTTTCGGAGGACCGAACCCGAACGAACCTGCCAAAAGCTTACCCACCTGACCGCTAACAATTCTGTGGCGTGCTGTGGGTATGAAGAGAGCAGTTTCTGTCTAGGACAGTGATCTAAAGGGTGGTTCACACTACCATTCAAAATCAAAAATCACCAGTAAAAATCAAGAAAATCACTGACTGGGGGCGTGGTTTGGTCTGATTTGGTCTGACTTGTGCCATTCAAATAAGATCGAATTTGGGTCCTTTGATTGTTGTGATTTGTGTGACTTGCCACATTGCCAAGGAAAGTTGTATGAAAAACATGCAGGAAACTTTGGTTTTTGAGCAGCTAAATAATAAATAAAACTGTAAAAAGCCATCCAGATTTACTGAATTAATATTATAAAGTTTCATGTTGCAGCCAAAACAACTTGGCTGCAACATAAAACTTTATAATATTAATTCAGTAAATCTGGATGGCTTTTTACAGTTTTATTTATTAAACGCGTCCAGGAAAAATTAATTTACATATCTCAAATTAGCGAAGGCAAAACTAAAAAAAACAAACAAAAAAAAACTGTTTTGCCCTCCATATTAGTATGACATTACTGTCAAGAACTTTTGTAAATACCTCATCTGCTTCTAACATAAGACTGCTTCTGCTTTTTCTATGCTTTCCTATAGACCCCACGTCAGTCTACTCCACGAAACGACGAAATCGCCTTACTCAAACCCTACACTTGTAAGGACGGGGAAACAAACTATTCAGTGACGAAGATATATACGAAATTCGTTAAATACAGAAATGCTACTTAAAATGCTTCTTTTTGGAGGAAGACTGTGAAGTTATATTGAACCAGAAGGACAGAACCGGAACACTTGGGAAGTCAAGTGGGGTTAACAAAAACTGTGAGAGATTCCAAATGTTACGATCTGGATCGGCACAAAAGGAAAAGAGAAACGGGGACAAAATTGGATTGGACTCCTCGAACTAACTTTTCGCCAAAGGAAATTATTTGACTAGAAAGAGCTCTTGTTAAGCCAAAAAAGCGTTTGTTCCGAGTCCTGATCTTTTTTGAAATTTTTGTTGGTTTTTTAGAATCAAATTCACCGCAAACTTTACACGCAAGCAGACAGAATTGATAGAACCCTTTTTTAAAGCATCACAGCTGCATGAAAATGTGACTTCTATACCTTCAAGAGAAAAGCTAAGCAAAAAACCCTGAAAAATGTTGGAGGGAATGGGGGAGGGGGGCAAACAGGCAGGGGCTGACTATTGCACAGCAACAATCCACTCGTGTTAAATCCACCATTTCAAAAAAAAAAAAAAAACAAAAAAAAAAAACACTTAAGAATAAATCAAAGTAATAGAAAAGTTACAATCATAGAAAACTTCCCAAATTTCCTTCCAAAAACCCCAAGAAAGTATCCCCCAAAGATTTTGAATTCTAAATCACACCGGAATAAAACCTTAACAGTCTTTTTCGTCTTTTCTTTTTTTGAGCGTTTTAGGGGAAATAATGTTCTAATACTTTTCCCTGCTTCAAAAATGCACTTTTTCAGGTCTTTTGACACACTTTAAAAACACTTCATCACTTCTATATCTCAATACATAAAAAAAATGGAACACACCCAAAGTTTTCTGGGAAGGCGAAATGCAAAAAATTTCTTCCGTTGAAAAAAACGGCTATAAGGCTTCTAAATTACAAAAGATTTGAAAAATTTTAAGGGAGTGGGAAGTTTTGTTTTTTTCGTTTTCTTCAAATAGACAAGATTTTTTTTTTGGACGTTTAGGACACCACAGCACACGAAAAGATAAAATTTTTCAAACTTTAACAACTATTTACAAAGAAGATCTGACAAAGGAAATATTTTTGAATTTTTGTCGTTTTTAAAAGTTTCAGTGCTCAAAATTTGTTTTCCTTCCCTTTCATTTTTTTTTTGCTAAGAGCAAAACATCAAGGTACCAAACTTGTACCACCAAGCAATTAACTTTGCTACTGGTAGAGGAAAAGCTCCGAACAGAAAATGCGGTCTTGGATCCTTTTGAAATCTAAACGCATTCCACCTTTTCCTCAGAATTTCTTTTGGTATTCTTTAAAAAGTAATAATAACAATAATAATAAATAAATAAAGAATGCCCTGGGCTATGGCAGTGAGCTATTTTGGTCACTTGCGACTGCTTCGATTTTTTTCGGGTTTTCTTGGCTCAGAGACGACGATTGTTATTTACAGAAATGGGCGGAGTTATGCTGCAGGCACAAGTGGGCGTGCCCACGTTGATGTTGCTGTTGGATTGGCTCGCGCGTTCGGCAGCTAAAGCCCTCTCTCTCTGTAACCTACATTTCAAGAAGACGATTAAAACAATTAATTAGCACCCAATCTCTCCTAAAGGTAAAACAGAACTCAAGACGCTTAAAGAGGCCAAAAGTAACAATTTTGATATTTTTGTAAACCCAAGAGATGCAATGATATGAAACAAGTCGCTCGAAAAAAATTCGAATTTTCGAATATCATAGGAACACTACAATACGCGGTTCAGTTTATGACGCTAGCCTATGGGAAGGGACTTCCGTAGCTCTTCATTATTGTCTTCATTATTATTGACCGGTTATTATAGTCGACCTTCAGCACGCTCTCAGTTATTTGGTCTGTAAAATTTGTTAAAGTAAAAAAAAACAACGTACCAACTCCTTACGTTTTAAACAATGATTTGCGTCTTCAAAACGATGATTTCAATCTAAAAAATCGTCGCTAACTCTGATCAAAGTTTCTACCAATAGCCTTTTTAAATCAAAGTAAATGAATTAACGAAGCGATTGTTGTTATAAAGAAAACTGGACACCAAGTAACTTACCGCATCCATCACATCCAAAAGACTAAGCATTGAAGTAACAATTGAAAAAGTCAATAATTTGATTCCAGCATTACAATTTGAAGGCAACTGACCCGCAATTATAAAAACTAATCACAATTGAAAAAATTCGATATTTTGAATAAACAGCTGGGTAGTTGAACTCAAAGAAACCTTCGTACAGCTTATGCTGTTACACCCAATCTATCATGAGGTGGCGCGCACTGCATTGCATGGGTTTGTATATATGAACACGCACTGCTTCTCTGGCAGAAAACGGCAAATAGGATAACTGTATAACCACGTGCTCATTTGGCAACGACCCTTTCTTTAAAATACTCTAAATACTGCCTAGGGCCAAGACAGTTTCCAAATTCACAATTTTGCTTTGTTTCGCATCCGTGAAAAATGAATTTGCAGTTTTTAAATTAGTGAAGGCAACAATGAAAAAAGTAAAATTGCTCTGCCTTGCGTACGAGATTTACCTAACTTAATCTCAAGACGTTTGTAACAATCTCGTGTACTTTTTGCGCAAGACTGCTTTTCCGTTTGTCGTGCCTTAGAATGTTAAGCTATACGGGAACCTTATAACCACAACTGGGATGTAAACCAACCCAAATCGATAAACAGCAAACTAATTCTAGGTACCTTTTAAAACGGGTTTAAAGGCGAAGTTTAAAAAGACTGCTGGGAATTGCAAAATAAATTGATTAACCCGTCGCTAAAAGCTCCCGTATACCTTAATTTTATTGATAGAAAACAATCACAGATGGCGCTGATGTTTCTTATCGTTTAAATATCGTGCACACATTTTAGGCAAGTTAGCCCGTGTTACAGACCCATAAGAGGTAGCCTTAGATTAATAAAACGAAAATGAAAACTTGCTTGTTTTTCGACTGGCGCATGAATTGCTGGATTTTGCGGGCAGCTTGGTGTTGTCTTCGTTGAGAGTAAGTCCTCCTACAAATAAAACTAGGAATAAAATAAACATAATAAAAAAAACTGTGGTACTTGAGGGCGGAAGAAGTGGGCGTGCCTTCTCGACTTTGCCGCCCATTTCCTCCCAAGGAATTCTCTCGAAATAATCGGTATGAAGAAGAACTGCACACTGATGGTGTGGACGAAGACGATTCCTGGCTTTTTTTGAACCGTTTGTGTTCATAGTAAGAGCGGAATTGGTTTTGAATCACAACTGCTGCTCGCGTCATTTGCTTCAAATAAACATACTGAAAAAAACAACAACACAGATCCGAATAATACATTTCCTATTGTCTTTTTGACCAAGTAATTAATAGTTTTTACTTGTTTGTACCGCCGGTAATAATTTTGTATAATAATCGCCGCAGTTCGTTCCTTATCCTGTTCTTCAGCCTTTTTGCGTCCTTTATAGGATCGATAAGCTTTCTGGATAATCTTGGCAGCCTCATACAGCTCTCGTTGCTCACGGTCTGGAATGAATTAATAGGCTAAAATACTAACTCTACAATTCTATACTGAGGATATACCTGACAAAGTCAAATTGGAGAAATCCCGGACAAAGACATTGGTGGAAGCTTGGAGAAATTCGGTAAAATCCGCCGTAGTGGGCGGTGGTGACGGTGAATCCATAGAAAACGAACAAGGAGATTGCAAACAACTAGAACTCGCGGGTGAAACGCTGGAACTAGGCGTTCCCACATCACAATACCTACAATAAGCACACAGCATATCGGTAAACTTATAATAAAACAAAGGAGTCGTAATTTTAGAATTGTGAATATTTGACCTTACAATACTTAATAGTAAATTTATATTTGATAGTACAAAATTAAAGAAAATTCTTTACATAAACTTAAAAGTACAATAACTTCGTTTAATTGAAGAGTTGATTTACTGTTTATACGTTTTCCTTATAAATGATCGTAGGATCAAAAATCAAAACTTTCCCTAACGAAGTCTTATTGTGAACTCAGTTTAACTCTATCCCCGCCTGCTGGCAAACTGTCTTACAGTTATAGTAACAAAGGTAACGGTCGAGGAGGCGGGGCTTGATTTAACTGTGTTCACACAAAGTTCCTGCGAACAGTTTTTGTTGTTGTTGTTTTACTTTACCTATAATTATGGTCGCTGAATTCGAAAGTGAATTCTGCCGGATCACACGATTCCTCTTCCATCAACAAATCGTCCGTTTTCATATCAATCACTGTCATGTCTCTAGAGCTATCTTCCACAATCATATCCTCGCTCTCATTCTAAAAGCAGACCAACTTTAACTAATAAAGTTTCTTAACCGTCAATCGTTTTTAACCGTAAATGCTACCTTAATTCGATCTGGCATTGCTGCAATAATTTGCTCTGCTAGCGTCAAAACCCTCGTGTCCTGATCGCCCACCAGACCAGGTAAGATTAAATCAACTGAACTGGCGCTTTCTCGTCGATTATTTGGCACTCCGTCTGTTTAGCAAAAGACAACAAGAAAAATAACCAACGTCCTATTATTGTTGTACATATTTTTCTGTTTTCTGTTTCTTGCAAACAATCAGAATTACACTACATTGAAGCACAAAGCCTTATGCTTATTAACACCGTAAGAATATTCTAGCCAAAGCCAAGAACCAACATTTAGGTGCTTAAGCATGCGAAAAGTTTCGCGACTGTGTTGCCCCCAATCAACACTAGTAAACGGGTAAAATAAAATTGGGCATGCAGACTCACCCTCCATCGCATGACTCAACGGTGATTCCGGTTCATGTTCGGACAAGGCCTCAACGTCGATCAGGGGACTGCAAGGATCGGCAAGCATCACCATAGAAGCGTCAGGCTCTGCCGCAGGCGTAACGGCCAGAGGAAAGGGCGGCAAAAGCGGAGAAGCCGACTCACCTGAACCAATGGCTGGCGTATGCCGACTTTTTGTTTTACTTTTTCGCCTTCCTCTTTACTGGCAACTAACTTCAGAAAACGCAACCAGATCTCCAATACTGACTTCCAAATAAGCTTTCCAAATTGTAAAGCTTCCATGCTGGAAGTTGTTTTTAGGTAAGAAATGCTTCAACAGTGAGTATAATGCTCCACAACGGAAGTATTGGAGTTCTCGTAGCGTTTGTCTGTATCTGAGCTTGTATAAGCAGCACAATAATAATTGAAATAGGAAAAATAAGAAAAATTCAGGCAATTAAAAGCCTAACTTTATGAAAAAAGAAGTGTGTAAAGGTAAGACTAAGAAATTTTCGAAAAGAGCCCAAAAGAGCGAAGAAATGAATAAGAAAGTAAAGCCCAAACAGGAAACTCACATGGAGTGGAGGAGGCGTCCATAGAAAGCGCGGGAGAACGTTCTCGGTGGCGGTCATCGATAGGCGGCAGAGCTCCCAAAGGTAGGGATAAACTCCTGTCATTCCTTGTGTACCATAACAAAAAATTACATTATAGAAGATGCATAGGAAAATCGCCCGCAATTATAGTTAAAACACACTTTAAGTACGACGGCTTCTGCTTTCCCATGCTATCGTACCATGGAAAGCTAAGCCTATGCGGGAGCTCTAATACTAATATCAATACGTTTATAGTGAAAATAGAAACAAGTTTTGACCCAACGATAAAACAATACAGTATTTTAAAGCTTATGGCTAGAAAATGTAACGTAAAATACTACTGTGTACCTGGAAAGTTTATGGTTTTTGTCGCTCTTTTTCTGCCAATCGTTAGGTGGCGCCACGTGACTAATGGGCGCATTATTATCCATTGAGGAGCGTTTGGCTAGTCTTAACTGTCGCGTACCATCCGCACTCCAGATTACATCTGCTGAACTGGGCGGTCCGAGTTGAGGACTGGGTGAAGGCGAAGGCGAATGGTGGCTCGGTCGAGAGGCTAAGCCCCTCCCTTTTTCATTTTTACACCCCGAAATGGAAGACGATCGGCTCTGCAGCTGCATTTCACTAGGACTACGCGCTCCCAGAATCCTTCTACTATTTTTGTTGCAATATTTTTTTATATAAGACTTAATTAAAAACAGAATACAAATAAAGTAAAAAAAAACCTTTCAATGTCGGCGGCCAAGAGGACAAAACCAGCATGCCGCGCCACTTCAGCAGGACTTCTTCCTTGGGCGTCTACTACCACCAAAGCCGATGGTTCATACTGAGCCAAAAGGGCGGCCATATCGTGATGGCCTTTCGCACACGACCACATCTAGTAAGATTTGAGTGAAAAAAGAGTGAGATATGACAATATCAAAAACCAAATGGGGCGGTAACAAAAGTTTAGAGGAACTTACCAATGGGGTGAAGCCTTTGGCATCTCGCCCAAGCACGTTCACTTCCTGTTCCAGAACAAGGGCGCTGTTGTCCAACCGCCACTCAATCAAGGAGGAAGCCACTCTAAAACAATTCATTTATCTTTTTGAGTATGGTTATTTATCACTGTTTGTGAAAAACTTTTTTTTAGGAATAAGCCCTCACAAACAACTTGCAGTTCATTAAGCTCTCCAATTTTCACAATAAAAACCGCATTCTTCCCTTTTTACGTGCTAAAATTTCATCACTTTAAAAGTAGACGATCAATGAAGAGACTACCCTAATTCAACTCCTCAAAGGAACCCAAATTGTACCCGCTTCCAAGAAAACTTATACTCGAAGATAAAAATAGATCGCCATCTTTCCACAACACACAAAGTTTCCACTTCAATCAAGTGTGTTTACCTTGTTAGGCCCAAGGTTGACGCCAAATGCAAGAGACTAGCGTCTCCAGCGGGTAAGGCAAAGGCGAAATTTCGCTTCCAGGGCCTATTTTTCCATTGGAGGCACAAGGACGCTAAACTGTCTTCAAATTGTCGCCATTCGTCTGTATCGGCATGACAAGCATGACGAAATTTCTCCTCCTTTTTTTATTTAAATAAACAAAGGATAAAATGAATTGAAATCTATCATGTCCACTGGGGAAAATTTTACCAAGTTGGCTAGATTAGTTTTCAGGGGCCCATTTTCCAAATCGAGTCCATCTGTCACTTGCCGCAATCGCTGCAAAAGTTTGCTATGAAGCAGGGCTTGGTCAGCATTACTTCCCGCACGACTTGTGACGGCGACTGATCGATACGTAAAGCACACGCTGTTAGAGACAACCATTCCGTCTCGCGCCACTTGCAGCGTCAATTCTCCTTCTAAATGATCTACAAGGTTATCAAGAAAGAAAGGAAAACATGTATAAGACTCTTTATTCTTTTTCCCCGGACTCAAACGCAATTTAACGAAAATGGCACTACTTGGGGTATAACAGCGCAGGACGCCATGTTGGATCAAAGTGGCCGGAACAGGAGTATTGCCAAACAGAATCGTCCACCCCGCTACTGTTTGCCACGGCCCCGTCACCAAGACTTTAGTCCCACCCTTAAAGATTAAAAAGCATCCGAGGTAAATATTGTCTTCTTTCTTTTAGAGAAAAAAATATAGAATAAAGAAACAGGCCAAGAGAGGTTCCAAAATGTACCTCAGTGGAGGACCACTCGGGCGAGTAATCAACAATATTGACCATCACGTGCTGACTAGTAGTAACGTATCGCTTCTCGAGTGGCTTTTCCACTACTGTCTCTGGACTCTTTAGACTAATACTTTCTGACTTGACCAGAGTATCGGCCGGGTTATGGTCATGGCAGTCAAACTCGGGTAGATCCGCCAGCATGTCGAAAGCGTCTAGATTAGCGAAAAGATCATCATGGCCTCCGACACCGTTGGCGTCCAGGAACTGCAACATATCTTGGTGGAGGTGGCTACTTCTCCCGACGTCCTCATACATGGGTAAATTGGCGGATAAAGTTTGTTGGATATCTTCTTGGGTTAGGTCGAGCGTTTCGTTGAACGTTAAACCGCTTTTAGCGGTTTGGACGGAATAGGCGGCAGACACAGCCACCGCGAGCGGGCTGGGCTTCCGGGTAGGCGGGTTAATGACGTCACCGTATCCAGTCGTATCGGTTTGAGTGGGGATAGTTTCGGGAGGTATGGGTTCCCAGCACCTTTGGAGGCCCGAGGAGGCCGTCATGGGTAGAAAAGAGGTTAACGAGGAGCCGCTATTAAGAATGAGCAAGCCGCCCCCCGCGTTTTGGAACTGGGATAGGTTGAGCAACAAAGGGGCGTGGCGAGGGTCATGATTATTGTTCAGGGTGGCTATTTCTGGTGCCGGTACAGAAGGCGGCCGTTTACGCGGATCGGCATTGTCGGTGACATTTCGTAAAGCTTCATTGTTTTCGGCGGAATGTCGGACATGAAACGCGCGGGTAGAGGAATGTGTGACGGCCACAGAAGCCGGAAGATGAGCATTACTTTTATTACCTCGAAAGGTGTCACCGGAAGTAGAAGGCGTCGGTAGTGCCAGGCGGCTGTTAGTGACGACCGGCGGTGAACTTTCGTTCCGGTCGCTGAAAGTTAAGGTGGCGAGTTTGGTGGGACCACTATTGGGAGTACTAACGGATGGATGGGTGTGGTTTGCTAGACGCGCCGCATGCTGTTTCTCCATTAGTTGACAGACTATGGCTTCCACCGTTTCGGCGGTCTAAAAAGTCGTATCCATTTTTTGAATGTGAATGTTACAAACACACTTTAACGAAAAAAAAAATACAGAAAAATTATGAGTGTTTAATTACCGAAATTTCCAATTCATTGTTAAGATTTGGCTCATCCTCACTGAAGACTGTGCGTTGCACCCAAAAAGAAAACAAAGGAAATAACACATTATTTCCTTTTCATTATTTTCCTAACAATTACATGGCTTAATTGCCTTACTCAATTACCTATACAATTATATTTTTAGAAATACAAACTCAGTGTTTAATTACTGATTTTGTTACTTATGATTTTAGAAACCGCGAATTTACCAGATACATAAGTATACTCATTTATGGAGCATACATTTTTCTGTAGTATTGTAAACAACAATGGTTCTAAGCGTACCGTATACATGGAAAGTGGCGACAAGCTGGCTTGCGGTCGGCCATCTTAACTCTGTTAAGTGTTGGTGTAAACCTAACAAGGTTTCGGCCCTCTTTGCTGTACTATCCTATCCTTGCAAAGTGGCTTTAAAATCATAGCCTTAAGACACTAACTACGCTAAGATAACTAGTAACTCTGTGCTTTATAGCTTGCCAGGTCGTCATCACGGCCCCAGCACCCCTAGTGCAAAGCATTGCCGTGTCTATGCCGGCAGCGCGACACAAGGACGACTCGACAATATGACTACGGTGTCCCCAACAAAAGGACTACGGACCGAGACTTAAGGACTACGGATCCCGACAAAATGACTCAATTCCATAATTATTCAAGGGACCAATAGCATTTCGAGTTCATCTCATTGGTTAAGCGCCAACGAGACTAAAAGACCCCGACTTAAGGACTACGAACCCGGACTTAAGGACTAGGTTTGCCTTATGCTTTGACTGTAAGCATGAGCTGCGTTCGTTTTGCACCTTCGACTTGAACTCAAGACTACCCAGACTTCCTTGACTTACGCTTATAAGCGTTCGTTTTAGCCTAAATTTTGAAAGTTTACAGAAGTCGACTTGGAAAGTCTTGGGTCAAAACGAACGCTTATAAGCAAAAGTTTACAACTGCTCCACCCATTGGGCGATGCTTACAGAAAATAAACAAAAACAATATACGAATTTTTCGATATCGACAACGGAGATAAATAAACAAGAGGCGGGGTTAAGTTTAAGTCTGGACACAAGAGTACTCGCTATAGACTTGCCTGACTTGGGAACAAAACTAAAAATCAATTTCTGAAGCTTAAGTTGACTAAAGAAAACGCTTATAAGCCCGAAGTCTGTCCAAGTCTACCTATCTCGAACGCTTATAAGCGCAAAGTCTTGGGTAGACTTTTAAGTCGGTTAAACATTGGTCAAAACGAACGCGGCTATGGTCTAAGGGCCATTGGATGGCGGTTGAGTTTAAACGATTCAAAAGCTCTAAAATTGCGTTGCAAATAAATCGGTTGAAACAAACTCAAAAAGACCTTCTCCCAGGAACAAGGCTAAGTTTCCTTTCCTTTCAGATATATGCGTCTTTTCCTTCCTGAAGCTTCCAATTATCAAACTTCCAGTGCTTCTTGTAGTACTCATTAATAAGTTTCCTAATACATTTGCTGACAGAGGCGTTACTTGAACCCATAAAATCTTGAAACCAATATCAAGCATTCAGTTAATTCTTGCGTAGATTCAACCAGTTATGCCAAGAAATTCCCGTTGACAATTCTCGCTTTTAAAACAAATCTATACTCAAACCATTCAAAGCTAACAAACTGAACTTAACCCAACCAACTCAAGCTGAACTCTTCCCTTTTATATAGCCTGATCAACAGCAAACTTTTCGGAAATACAGTCCACTTCCAAGATTTGCTCGAAATCACACAGAGTACTATAAATACATAAATAAAAAAAATTCGCGTCTCGCTCTGCTTCACTAATTCGGTCCAAGCCAACTTCTCTTTCTGTTCTGTTCCTGGACAAGTTCAAAGGGGAAAGAAACAGTGAGTAGCAGTAGAAAGCAAAACGTGTGGGACCATTAGAACGTGCGACTTCCTTGGTTATTTCGGTCACGGCGTTGCAACCAAGTTCAAGATTGATGAGAAACAGCAGTTTCTACCCCAACACACACAAACACACACACAAAGAAAGAAAGTGCCAGGAATCACTGGTGGAAGATATAAAGAATAGAAGATGGAAGCAGAGAGACGACACTACAAACCCAAATCCGAACAGACATTCGCATGTCTACGTTATTTTCTTCGATTTTCTTTTACGCTCCAGGTCACTCGATACAATTTCCTCCTTCTTCCACTCAACTCTCCATTCTGTTTCTATTACCCTACAGCAAATTCTCTTTCCCCCGTCCCACATTGAGCTTGACAAAAATTTCAAAAGGACCCAGTGACTCTAATTCCCTTCTTTCTTCTGAGAACGTTTCGCAATTGAGTCTCTCCACGATAAGAAATTCTTTCCAGCATTCCTGAAATCGTTTTGTGCGACGGCCAAGCCCGAAACTCCACCAAAAAAAAAACCGAGACATTAAATCCAGCAGCTAAGCTTTTCCCCCAGCTCTATCAAAGCATCTAGCTATCTCAACAGAAATAAAAATTAAATTTCTTATTTATTTTTTTTAAATCTGTCTTCAGCTACAAAGTCTACATATTTCGTCTCCCAGAATCTCCTAGCCACGACACACACACAACAGCTGCAAATTCTCAGCCAGCTTTTACAAAAGTATTTCTTCGCAGTTCGGACCTTTCCTTGTGTTCCATTATGAGTAAGCCCTGCCCCCTCACCCTTTTTCGTCAATACATGAACGCTGTTCGGTTCTGTAGGCATCTACTTCTGAAAGCTGGTAACTTTTTTGATACATACACTTTCAGGGCAGTCGGGCAGAACTTTTTCAATAGTTAAAAAAGAAAATAAAAATAATGGTTTCTTTTAGGTGAATAAAACTTACACATTGGTTTAAGCTGGGAAATGAGCTCGTCTTTGGTCCATTCCTTACGCTCGCCCCATAAAGAGACGCTGGCGACGACTACCAACTTGGAATCGTCCGGATACGGAACATTTAAGTAGTGGACCAGCACTATATCCGGGTTCTAGTACGAGAAAAAGGCAGAAATGTTAATTTATTTCACTTCCTTTTTTTGCTTCCAGAATTTTCGCAAACTAGAAAAAAATACTAAAAAATACATAAAAATGAATAAATTTACGATACTTCTGACAATTTTGGAGGTAGCCCTTGTATACATTCACTTGCATGTTGCATATACGCTTAGGGTGTAAATTTTTACCTGGAGAAGCCAGTAACATCTGCGATGGAAGGTCGGTAAAATGGCTGAATGCACATAACAGCCATAAATGCACTAAAAAAGAAAAGGAAAAGTAAACACGAAATATGAGTAAGTTCTTCTAAAATAGAGCAATGAACTTTTCAGTAGCGGGGATTAGTTATTACAAGGTCAAAGCGAGTATTCGGAACGAACTGTAGAATTTCAAACGAGAATGGAGGACAAAAAGTGGATATGACGGTGCTATTAAACCTAACCTAGACAATAAACTGCTTCGTCTGAGTTAAGCGAAAAAATTCCAAGTTAAACGACACCCCACTTGGTTGGTTCGGGTCAAAAGACATGCCCCGACAAGAGACATAACTGCCATGGGGCGGAGCTAGTCCATATAGCCCCCAGCCACCCCCCAAAACGGGACGCCCTGTTCTTTAGCTGACGTAGAGATGGACTTTCCTTCCTTTTATGCCTTCTTTTGGAGGACACGAATAAAAAAGTAACGTATAGCAAATGGAAGTCAGGATTTAAAAAAAAAAAAAAAACTAGTTAATGACGTCACGCTTCCATCCAATCAACTTGTAGTCCCATTTTTTCCTGGCCGAATCATCGTGGTGAGCGAATGTTAAGAAAAGAAAAAAAAGTACCTGCCATAACCAAGCACAGTATACCCTTGGCAATGAGCAATCGGTTTACGTGTGGGAAAATGCCTAGGACTTGACTCGCTGATTACATCACCCCTCATCACTCTCTAGCTTCGCCATCTCACATTTACCCCCCACCCCCCAAAAAAATCTATTAAGAAATATTAATGTTCCCCGAGTTAGAGGAAGATGAATATACGTCTAAATCATGTTAGAAATTCTTTGCACACCCTTCATCATATTACACCCCATTTACCCCAATTCGATCAAGGGTAATTTACTATACTTTTGATTAAAGTGAATAATGGATAAGAATAACGCCGACGTTTTTTTAAGAAAACAATACAAGTTCTCCTTTATTAGAAGCAGGGTAATTCCACCCTCGCCACCCTCCCAGCCCTCAGGTTATGTTGCCCCGCCGTAATTACCCTTGAGCGTCACGAAGGGGTCAAAACGTGAGACTTCAGTGACTGTCACTTCTTTTCACGCTTGTCTCAGCTTATCAACCAGCGCACACACCAATGGGAGGGAAGAGGGTGCAAAAAAAGGGTAAAGGGCGGACAGTTCAAGGGTACAGAAAAAAATCTGCAAGCTCGGTAATCTGGATTGCGCTTTTTCCCTTCCTTTCCTGATTTTACTATTTTCTTTTCCTTTTTTGGGGGGAGGGATGAAGTTCATCGACGAGGAAAAACTACTTTCGCAGCAATACCGAAGCATGTGCCGCCGGCGGTGCCAAATATTTAACCACACGTTCCGCTTGGTGTGGTGAGAAAATATTCAAGTATCTTAAGTTATCTGTTCAATTGAAAAAAAAATCGTCTGAAGGACCAAAAAGTGATTCTTTCATCATTTCTGGACTTGATTTTCATTTGTACCGGAAAAAAATGGTAGCTTTAATGCCAAAAAATAGTTGGAAAAATGACAATTAAAACCGTAAATTAGAAAACAAAAAGCGCAATCACTCATTATTAAAATTTGCAAAAACTGTGGGTAAAAGATAATGAAACGGTGCTGCAATTAGGAAATTGTAATATTTAAAGTAATTATTTTAAAATTAAAACGACTAACGTCTTTACAGTAGAATGCGTGGCGTTAGGCGTTATAAAAACTACGTGCTTTGCAGGGACAGCTCTCGCGCGTTTCTGCTGACAATTGAGCACTGAGACGGCGGAATTAGAGAGAATTAAGGTTCCCGTACAGTTTAGCTTGTTCAACCTAAGCTGCCGCTAGGTGGCACGCAGTGCACTGCATGGGTGTATATGAACGCACATGGCTTCTGCGCATAAAACGGAAATCAGGGTAACTTTATAACCACTTATTGAGTTTGCACGAAATTTTTCTTACTACACTAAAATAATGTCTGGTGCACGTGCGTTTTCAAGTTCGTAATGTGTGCTGTTCTTAGCGTAGGTGAGAAAATAATGTGGATTCTCAGACTAGTGAAGGTAAAAATTATGAACGTAAAAGTTATACTGCTTCCTACATTCGTGTTATCTAAATTATTGTCAAGAGGTTTTGTAAGACATCTCATAAACTTTTTGCGTAACACTGCGATTCTGCCGGTTGGCTTCGAAGTTATTCCTTGCCCTGGGTCGCCAGAGTCGTTAATTCATCAATATACGATATTCTAATACCACTCCTCACACATAAAAACGTCTTCAAGGCTCAAGACTCTCGAGTACTAAAAACATTGAATGGTGGCCCGTTTTCGAACACGTTGGCAGAATTCTGGCTGGCAAAAAAAAAATCGATGCGAGTCTATAAATCGATTGCTGAAGCGCGTGATGTCAGTTAGGAAGTTTCCATACCAAAATTAATGTGACACATCCCTTTGAAAAGTTACTTCTCCTTCTCAAGAGTATACCAACTAAGTTATTTTTAACGGATACCCAAGAATTGTAGAAGATTCTTTCGTTTTCATTAAGATAAAAAAACACTTCACAGGGTGGTTTAAGTATTCATGACTGCCATGAAAGAAACGAATTTAGCTGATTGGGTCACACAACTCTGTGAATTATTCTGGCTATTGTGCCATAAACTCGGGAACGAAAAAATCTTGTGAATAATGTAACAAGGCTGTAACAAAAAACGAACATCAAAAAAGGAAAAAGACGATATTTCAAGGAAGAAAAAAGCTTTACTTCAGTGCCCTGGACTTTGAGCTTCATGTGATCTTCTCGGGTGGTCTTTCCGTCTTTGCGTTTCTTCCAACAATAGCCGTCCCGACGATACCGGACCTTTTTTCGTGAATACAGTAACATGGAACCACTCTTGGGCCTGGAAATGTCGGAAAACAACAACCATAATCGTTCCAATATGCAGTGACCAAAAAATAAAAATAAAATAAATTGTTAATAGCTTTCTTCAGTTTTTTAAGTAACCATTTAAAATGTCTACTTTATTCGTAATTCCATGTCTGTGTCCCCCAAAAAAATACGAAATATTCCTTTCAAAATAAAAAGGTCTTAGAAAATGAGACTCCAATTTTGAGATTTCGTGCAAGGTCCCATTTACGAAGAAAAAAAAACATTTACCTGATTTTAACTTCCTTGGCAAGCCATTCCGAATGTCGATCGAAGCTGATTAAAATAGCGGCAATTTCCTAACATTTTACCCGGTAAAAAACGATCGGATTAAACCAAGCTTGACAGTCATTGAGCATGAATTTTACCTCGTTAGTATTCCAGCGATGACGTTGGGACGGAAAATGATCTGCACGCGGCAAACTTTCCAAACTTTCAGGCAACTGAATTTTGATCAAGTTTCCTCCTCCGCCCCCGCTTCCGATACCATTCCCTCCTTCACCTACATACATCGATCCAAATAAGAAGTTAAGTTTCAAGCCGCACGTTTTACTGCCAAAAACATACGTCAAATTATGACACATATATGCAATGAAACCCTAATCGCTTCCTTCCTATCAACAAAGAATATACAATTCCCAGTCCAGCGACACTTCAATCAACGTGATCAGCCTACAAACAGCTGAGATAAATGAGAAACAATTAAAACGCCTGAGGCGATACCCCCGGGATGCAGCCTCCGCGAGAGCGCCACACTATTTCCATTTTCCTACCCATTCTCTCCCCAATGGAACTTGACAGTAATAACAATAATATAAATAATAATAATACAGTAGATGCAGCTTATTGTGATCACGCGCTTGTCAAATGAATATTGATTCTTTTAAGCGGAGATTCTAATAACCCTAAATCGGAAAAATGTACCAAAGAAACAAAGCATTGTCTACTTTTTGACACTTTCTCGCACGTTTCTTTTTCTACATTCACTAGACCCACCATTGAGCATTTTCTTTATTTCCTAATGATTTTTCAACAATTTTGATAGAGATGATTGAGGAATTTCTAACGTAGCGGCCGCTTCCCTTTGTGGCAAATCTTTTAAATGTAACTTGTCATAAGTTTCAACGAGCCGGAACTTACATTTAAATCAACTCTTGTATTGTTCTTCGCAATTTTTATATAACCACGCGTGTAAAACACAACTAACACTGCGCATTTGAAGCCTCGTCCTATGCTTAGGTAGGGTTCTCAACCCGATATACCTTCTAATTTTCCCAGTCAATTAAACGAATTGGTCATTCAATTGAATAACCTTCTCATTTAATTGACTGAGGAGTTAAGAGGGAATTTCCCCGTAAGCGCAGAATCACTACTGTAGTTTCGTTACTGTACATGTGAAGATTATTTTGAAATAAAGTCCTTTAAAATTTGCGTCCATAAAGCGGCCGATTCTAATAACCAGTGGCTCGCTTCCATAAAGCGGCATCTACTGTGATAATAATAGTAACAAGTCTAACCCTGGAATCTTCCATCTACAACAATGAAAGCTTGCTACTCCTCAAATTGATTTGCACATTTTTCGATAATATTCCCATAAAACTCGATCACAGTTTGATTTGTCCTTTCTTCTTTTGACACCGAAGGCGAATAACCCTATCAAAATTTGTCTTCCCGAGTACGGCTGTTTACTCAAGCACGACTTGCTTTTAATCTGCTTACTCGTCTTCAAACCTTCGCCATCCCCTACACCCCAACACACTTTTAAAAGCCACAACAAGCTGAGACAACTCAGGACACTGACCACGTGGGCGGCAATTTAATTAGCTGCACGAGCTCAGAGCAAACAAAGAGAACTTCCAAGAAGTCTTCTACTTTCCTAATAGCATTTTCTCTCTCTCCTTTGGATCTTTTCAAACTACAGAAAATGCTGGGAGAAAGCATTCTTGCCAGTCCAAGTCCTGTAACTCTATTCATCTCCCATCCCCCCTCAGCCCAAGTAGTCCACATGGGACGTCCAGTCAAGCAACTTTACGTATATCATACAAGAAGCCTCTATTATGCAGAGCTAAAAGCTAATGGGCTTTTCTGGTCTCTGCTAGCGTCTAAAAGAAGGAAGCAAAAAAAAAAAAAAAATAGAGACAGAGAGACTAATATTAGCCCGTACGGAGCGACCAGTCCCACGTGGACCATTGTCATAATAAACATTCTACGAGTATGTTCTCATCTAAATTCAACGTCTGCTCCCAACGCTACTATTGCCTAGTCCAACCCCGACGATAAAAATACCGACCGTCGCAAGGTTGGTATAACATAATTGGTGCCCTTTTTTCTTTCTTCATGGCAGCCTTGTTTTTGCCAATTTGTCCTCGTTTCCTCTTCTTTTACTCTCGCCACATATTTCCTGATCCTAAAATATCCTATTCCCGGAAAAACAACAATAAAAAAAAAGTTCTTTGGATCATTCGTCTTTGTTAGAAGGGATGCGGACATGGATACAATCGAATTTTCCGCTCAATTTTTGTTTCTTTTCCTAAGCTCCAAAATGGATATCAAGCTTACATTTTTTAGGGTCGGGAGCACGCAATTTACTATCGCCAAAACAACTTGGGAGTAACAGGGCTTTTTTCCCTTTTTAGTCTCAGCAGAAACTTCTGAAAGATACTTGAAACTCCTTTTCGAATGAACAAGATGAAAAGAAATGGGTAAACTGGGAAGGAAAAAGAAGGGTCATAGCAACCCTATTAAATTCCTTACGTGGAAAGTGCAATTGGTGATGAGCACTTCGTGTTCCCATGCCAAAGTTGCCATAGCCCTTCATGAATCATCCACACCAAACTTATATATTGTACATTCGCAAAAAAACCCCACAATTTGTACTTATAACGAAGAGAAACACCACGAAAAGACCAAGTTCAAACTTGGCGCCTAAAAACGCACGTTATCCGTTAATGGTCTCCTGTTTTGTTGAAAGTCACAATTCTAAACAACCTAAACAACGTCAAAGTGACCGTTTTAGGGTAAGCAGGGACCAGAACTAGAACGTTCGACTTGTGCTTCAGTGTTGTACTACGGGCAAGCATAGAAGACTAGCGACTGAAAGATAATGCACCCCAGCGCTTCAGTCGCGGAGCAGCACAACAAGCGGTCTGCGCAGCTCCGCCCTTCGCCATCGACCCAGGGTTAAATGGGGCGATGCAACTAAGTCTTTTTCCCGCGCTTTTCGGTCCCCGTGCCGCCAAATAGTTCACAAGAAAAAGAAAAGAAATTTGGCTCAAAGTTTCAGTCCCGTGACCTAAAAATAACAGAATACAAAACTCTAAAAGTTCATTTTCCCCCTCTTTTTTCAGTTTTCGAAACGTCAAAACGGAAAGTTCTTCAAACTCCATCTAGTTCCCATCTAGTGCAAGGTGTTTAACCCCCCCCCCCCCCCCTTTAAAGTTCTGGAGGACATTCATCATGCAACGGGACACTTTGGGTAAACAGTCACGGGACCCTGTCGACTCCGCCTCCACAAGAAAAGGCTATCATGGAAACATAAAAAAACTAGCAATTTGCAATCCTTCAAAGCACCCCCGTTTTTTAGTTTTCCCGGAGACTTCGCGGAATTCCACACGAAGCTAGGGATCCAATTACTTTGGGAACTCGCCACAAGTAGACTGACTGGCGTGTTTAACGTTCATTGAATTAGCTTTCTTCCCTCTCTTCTTCCTTGCCCTAATAAGGTGCCCGTTTTGTCTCGGAATTACTTCGTGGACCCAAGTAAATACTTGGGAGTTTCTTTCCTGATCTTCTCGAAAAGAAGAAGGCTCTTCCCTTCTTCCCCTTTCATTACAGGGACAGGGGCCTGTTAAACGGTGAACCGTCTTTTCCGTAAAGACGTATAAAAAGAAATGACTCGTGCCTGGATGGTTTTATTACTTCAAATGGTAGAGTAACCCCTGTCCAAGTTCCGTGTCTTAGGTTACCATTATAAGATTTCGAGCTGGCAGGAATCAACCGTCAGTCGTCAACAAAATGTACTGTAAGTCTGGGTCACCCATCCCACACACCAGAGAAAAGGAACAAGAGGAAACCGTAGAAATGCACGTATTCATGCCAGTGCTTCGGAGTGTTTCCATGATGTGTTTGAAGCTATACGACAATAGCCCTGGTCGGAAGAACAGGGAGGCCGCTGCTGCCAGGCCAGCTTGCAGCCAAGCGTTAACGGAAGCTTACACGACACGAAAGATCTGTCAGCCGTAAAAATGCGGGGCGGAGAAAAGAGAGGAGACAAAAGGCGGGTATCGGCCTGAACAGGGGCCTTGTGTGGGATACAAAAGGGTAAGGTATACAAACCAAGAGAAGCTATGTATTGCTCTTTAGCTATGTATTGCTCACGAGGGACGTTACTGTTGACACCTTAGCGGCAATCTGACATGTACAAACACTTTAAAGGTCCAATTCTCTATGCCTTTTTTGGGCTCAGTATGGGTATTAAGTTAGAAGTTCTTGACGTCACCAATCTACGGTTTTGTGGGTTTTTGTTTTAAGGAAGTTAGTTAGACTGACGCTCTTCCTCCCTCCTTACACTAGGACAATGGGGGCTTTGAATGTACAACGATTATGCGAATTTGCGGGAGAAACAAACGACGCACGGTGAAGAGTTGAGCTTATGGGTTGGGAGATACAAGGTGTGTATAATTAAAAGTAATGGAACGCGATCATGAGTCGGAACTGCCTGACTATATCCTCACAGCGAAACATCTACAAGCTACATCTACATCTTCAATCAAGTTTTCCGCTTTCTTTAGCGAACTTCGTTCTTCATAGATACACCTAGTTAAGGTCAAGGTGTAGTGGAACCTATTGAAACCATAGTGGAACCCTTATGGCACTACAGCATGACAAACTTTGATTCGAAAGTTTCTAATTCTCTGTGCCATATAATGAAATTATATTATATTGTGATAGTAAAGTAGCAGATATAGAAGTCCTTTAAAATAAATTCTTGTTTAATATCTCTTTGCGTACAGTTTTTTCTAAGTCTTCCAAGTCATGAAATTTTAAATAAATCATACATCAAAATTGTACAAACTTAGTTGAGTAGGTCTTATTATTAGGATATTTGTAGAAAACGAATTTTTCGATTATCTCTTTCTGTTTCTTTTAATTTCTTGTTAAAAATTTGTGAAATTACATTGAGAAAGGGTATGACATCACTGCCCCCTCTCGCCAAAACATGATCAACTAATTGAAGGACACCGTGACCTTAAAGCTCCCATATACTTTAGCTTATTGATGAGAAAGAGTCACAGATGGCATTGACGTTTGTTATTGTTTTGTTAAAGCCTTGCGTAAAAAAAAAAAAAATAAGAAAAGAAATGGCTAGTTGCCGGCAAAATTTCTATGCTTGTTATGCTTCTGGAAAGTACAATTTGTCACCACAGTTTGCTGTAGCAGCACAATGTCCCAAATCTAGTCGTCAAACCTTCGGAACAAGGTTTCTCGAAAACGGCTCGCCAGATTTGAAAGCAATCTAAAACGAAAGTTTTGTTTTTGTCGACAGCTAGTGCAAAACCAACGGACCGATTTTTAGTTGAAGTATTCCTCATAGTTGCAAACTTCATTTGCATGTAGCTAATTTATTACTCATTGTAAAAAAAAAATTTTGTATCGTGCACTACTTGTTAGCAAGCTCAAGATTATTATGAAAGATTTTTTTCGTGAAACTTATCGGTTTGCTACAAAAGTTGTTCCGAAATTCCCCATGCTAACCGCCTATACCGAACTAAGGTACACGGGAGCCTGAAAGGTTGATTGGTAATAAGAAAGTTGTCGATAAGAAACAAACGTTCCGATTGGCGTGTCGGCCTTTACGGTCAAGATTACGAAAAGGAGTTTTGAACGTTTCGACCTTTTCTCAATCTATTTTCAAGTATTTCCTACTTAAGTAAACCTGATCATTGCTTATTTCCCTCTCTATAAAATAAAAATACATATAAGGAGGCTTATAAGTATAAGCCTCCTTGCATGTATTTTTAAGCTTATAATTATAAGCCTCCTTGAGTGTATTTTTATTCATTTTTAATTTGCAGAGCTGGGAAAGGGAAAAGGCTGTCTGTTCTCATTCACAGGCTCTAAACGCAAACACAAATTCTTGACAATTGATGTAAAGGAAAACTTAAAATAAGCTTTTGGAGAAGGAACGGTACAAGCAAACGATGGAGATGTGTGGAGGTGAAGGAAAAGGAAGAGTAAGCAAATACAACAATCAGACATGTTTGTACACTCCGTCGTCGTGAAATTTCCTCGCTGAATTGCCAGACTTGTTTTTTCTATAAAGTTAAGACTACTTACATACAGGTTCTGATATGCATACCAAAATTGGCTCGCAACAATAGTTAGCTCCTCCGAAAAACGTTTCTTTCTTCAAAACATTTCCACGGAATTCTGCAGTCGAAAATTATCAAGCCAAAAGGCTTGATAAAAAAGGCCATAGCAACTCCGACGACGCGTGAAGACAAGAGTTTAATGACTAGTAACAAGCAACTTTTTGGCCCATGGATTAAAAAAGAATAAAAGAATATACCCGACGCTTTTTACTACTTTGTCGGCCATATAAAATGAAAAAAGTCTCAGTTATGTCACAGTCCTGCTACTTCTCAAGAAAAAAAGGATTTTCTCCACAGCTGCTTCTGTCGCAAATAGCCTACGAATAGTTTCCTTCCATTCTTCTAAAAGCAATCGAATTCTGGAAAACCCATAACCCACCTCTTACCATAAAACCGAAAGTGCCTCCAAAAACCTCCCATATGGAAGTATGTATACTAATAAGGGGCGGAGAGACTTCATGTTCAAATTCAAGAATCACTCCAAACACAAAGAACCTGCAATTTCTTACAAAACTACTTAAAAAATGCTTAGTATCACAAACCCTACGTATGTCCGCTTTCAGTCGTCAGAGCTAGACGTACCTAAACGGTTTTCCTTAGACCCAAGTACTGGAATAGATGTGAGGCACTGCGTAGACGAGGAAGTGATGGCAAGCTGTTTCCGCCATCGTATGCTGTGCTATACCATCCTCACAATGGGACTCGAAGCCATACAGTTAAGGCTCCTGTATATCTTAGCTTATTGATGCGAAACAGCCAGAGATGGCACTGATGTTTGTTATTGTTCTGTGAAAGCCTTCCGTAAGAAAATAAACAAAGAACCGTATAGCTAATTGCCTGTAAAGTTTCTACGCTTGTTTTGTTTCTGAATAGTAATTTTGCAAACTGTCATGGGACTCAAGACACAAGGATTACGGTGTACCCGACAAAAGGACTACGGGCCCCAACTAAAGGACGACGAACCCCGACTTAAGGGAGACGGACACCGACAGAAGGACGACAATAATCGCTAGGATTCAGTCCTGAAGTCAGGGTTTCTAGTCCTTAAGTCCGGGTCCGTCGTCCTTCTGACGCAATTTTTCATATGGCTTAAGCACCTTTTAATCTCGTTGACGCTTAACCATTAAGCAGAGACTTTTTGACCTCGAAATGCTATTGGTCCCTTGAAAGATTATGGAACCGTCGTCCTTCTGTCGGATGCCATATAGTTCTTTTGTCGAGTCGTCCTTGTGTCGTTGCCTTTGTCATCACAGTTTGCTGTGGCAGCACAATATCCCAAATCAAATCGTCGAACTTGAAGAACAAGATTTCTCGAAAACGTCTTGTCAGATTTCAAAGCAAATCTAAAACAAAACAAAACTTGTCTCTTTTTGGCAGCTAGTGCACAATCAAAGGATATATTTTAGGCAATGTATTTCACATTGTTGCATACTTCATTCGCATGTCTCTAATTTATTCTTCACTGGAAAAAAGCGGATGGGTTGTGCACTAGATGTTAGTATGCTCATGCTTACTGTTGATGTGATGCTTTTAAGGAAACGTTGTTATTCCCCATGCTAGCAGCCAATACCTAACTAAGGTATACGGGAGCCATAATATACTAACTACGCTAACTTCACTTTAGTAACTCCGTGCTTTAGCCCACTTTAGGCTTGCCAGGTTGTCATCATGGGCCTCGGCAAATCCAGGTACCGAGTCTCTTCAGGTACATGAAGCTGTTCTTCCTCTCCCTTGAGGTCTGTTGGTTTGAAGGGCAGTAGTTTGTCCTTCGACCACTTAAATGTAAATGAAATTAAACTATAAAAACCAGACGGCGACGTTCTGAAAAATCCGCGTAAAATCAGTGCGCTACTAACATGGCAATGTTTTCTTCAAGTTAACGCGCGCCATAAAGTCATAAAGCCGGCCCCTCGCCGGCGGCGCCCAATAAGATTCATAGTTATGGCTACCGCTGGACTTTTTTTTGTCACAAGGAAGTGTGTGAAACACGTTATATCGCTCGGAACCGTTATGCTGGCAAGCAGCAACATACTCTTCTTCTCCTTCACCCTCCAACCAACCCTTCCACCTTTCCCCAACGTTTGTCTACTCTTCCCTTGCGACTGTTTCAGCTACTCTCCCTTCCCTATTTCTCTTATTGAAGGAGGTCCAAAGTCACTTCTTTACGGTCAGATCCGCGAAAAAAATTGCTCGGCTGTCCTAAACTTACTGGTAAGAAAATTGGAACATCTAATGACCCTTCCAACTCTGATCTTGTTTTCTCTCGCTCGTTACCTTGTAAATGTCATAACGGGACAGATTAAGTTGACATTTCCGAATCAACGTTTATTATTGTATTTTTTCATCTCTCTTACTCACGAAACGATTAAGAGAGCACAACAAGGGGAGAGCAAGTCAAAGCCTTCACTTGGCTCCCTCATAAATGGGCTCTACCAACTGTTTCACACCAGTACTTTTGCTCCGACTTAATGTCAACAGTTTACGCCCTCACGAAAAATGACTGTCCTCCCAGCTGACGCTTAGTCCTCTCCTAAACTTCCTTCGACAATATCCTTTCCTCTCTTTGTTTACCTTGTTTCTAACAAAGGAAGGGATGAGTACCTCTTTAAATGGATTCTTTTATCCTTTACTCTTTCCAAAACAAAAGTCAGGAAAAGTAATCAATCTTTGGTTGCAACTGTAGCAACCTGAACGACAGGAACGACAGGCCATCAAGTAGTAGTTAGTAACCTCTTCATCTGCTCAAACGAATGGGGCGTTAATGAAGGCCGCGAACGGGCGGTTTTGGCAAGCTTTCGGCTTAGTCGACACCACTTACGTGTTTTTAGACCCGCAAACTTGCTCCTTTGGCCGCTGTTTGTGTTTTGTACGGAAAACAATAAAACTCTCGAACGATCCTGGCTTCCCAGACTCGCAATTTTACATTGCCAGTCACAGTCAGTAATAACGGAGATACGACTTGCGATACGCATGGAGGGGGCTATTGCTCCTAAAACTTGCCACAGTGTATTCTCCCACTCCCTCGACTGCTTGTAGATTTCGCAATTTGTGACCCTGGCAACAAATAATAAAGTATCCTCCAAGTACAGGATATTTCGGATCTACTTTCTATCTACGATCCTTTCAAACTAAAGTCAATTTCGTAAACTTTACAAAATTAGAAAAGAGTCAAACCGGCCAAACAATTGTAATTGAGTTATTCTTTGTCAGCGCCGAACCAGGATTTCCGATATATTAAATCTTGAATCACAGTTGATCTTCAAAAGTGGCCATCACGGTTTGGCTCGCTTTGTTCTTTCGTATGAATTCCTTCACTCGTTCCCAGCAAAGAACCCAGGAGCAAAAAAAAAGGCAATGAAAAAACAAAAGTCAACAAAAAGTTGAGCCAAGGTCTACTTACCATTCCGAGGGTCATTATTATCTGTAGGATTGCCAGCTTCATCATTGTCTTCCGCCACGGTGGTCTTTTCCGCTGGCCGAGGACCAGCCTGGGTAATTTCGCTCCTTGCCAGAGCCGAATCGACTTTTCTACCAAGAGGACAAGTTATACGGGCCTCGTTCGTTCCGACTGTCTCGACAAGCTGGTGCTGGTACTGCTGACCGGACATTTCGGAGATGGATATCTCCCAGTCACGCCACGGATGACACTTTCCAAAGTTTTGGACTCCCACGTCCTTTTACTTTCCTTCCGCTCACTTTTTCTTTACTTTTTCAAACCATCCCAGCGAAGAGGGGAAAGACACAAAGAGATGGGCTAAGGAAAACAAACTAAACGATATTTTCTGTACACAATATAAAAGAGAAAAAAGCCAGAGCTGTCCAAGGACTGGCTTAAAAGTAGCAATACTAAAGCTCAGGAAAAGATGAACAAGAGAGAGAGAGACGAATCGTGATTAATGTATGTTTCGTTCCACCTGCGAAATAGAAGGAATAATCAAGGATCACAATTAGTCTCCGAAAAAGTAATCGACATGTGTAATGAAAGCAAAAGAAACGTATCATGAACAGCCAAGGATAATTATCGGACGACGGCTAAAAATCGACTCAATCCCGATTAAGTTATTTTTGTTATTATTACGTTATTGCCCACAATAAAGCTTAAGACCTCCATAAAATGATTCTCTAGCTATGATTCTCATCAACGACGTGTACAGTGTTTACAGCTCCCAATCTCACCAAAGCTTTACAGGGCCAACCTATCCTCTCAAGGTATTAACACTATCCTGTCTTAAACCACGTATAGGAATAGACAGGACACTGCTGTGCACCGGGGTTGCTGGGTCCGTGATGACGACCTGACAAGCTTAAAAGCATACGAGTTTCCAGTGAACTTTGCGTTATTTAGTAGCCATCTTTGGCTTAAAGCTCCGCTGAGAGGATAGGATACCACAGCAAAAGTTACGCACGTTTAGATGGTGGACAGCAAGCCAGCTTACAACCACCCTCCTTCTTTGCAGTGCCCTGTCTATAGCTATAAATGAGTCGCGTTCCTTTTGTCTCAAGTTAATTCGACTTTAAGTCTACCTCAAGTCTTACTCTTATAAGCGTTCGAGATGGATACATTTTGGGCTTATTAGCGTTTTGGTTTAGCTAGTCAACGTAGACTTTTCGTTTCGGTTTCAAGTCAGGCAAGTTTATAACTGGCACTTATTAGCCCAGATTTTTTATCTTTACCATCCCCTTGTGTATTATTGTGCATGTATTTACTATATGGATGCCTAAGAATAGTATCTTTTAAGAATACTGTATTTTTAATACTGAATGTGCTTCAATACAGAAACGTTTATGGTTTACTCCAAACGAGTTTGCTAAAACGCTGAAGGAAAATATATAAATGTTTGTTGTAACCCTGAAAGCAAGTAAATGTATTCAACTAAGGCATCAGTATGCCTAAGTTGATTTTAGACAACACTGAAAGTGTTTTCCTCTGGACAGATTTGGGCAGCATAACGTGTATTTTCATAAGCAATAGTTCCATGGGTGGAGCAATTGTAAACTTATACTTCTAACCGTTCGTTTTTGATTCAAGACTTTCCAAGTCGACTTCCGTAAACTTTCGAATTTAGGCTAGAACGAACGCTAAGCGAAGGTCGAGGAAGTTTAGCTATTCTAAGATTAAGTTATAGACGCAAAACGAATGAGTCTAATGACCAGTATAGTTTACGAGTCTGTACTGTGCTTTAGGTTTATAAATACAAGCCACTGAAAACCTTTCATGAAAGGAAACTACGAAACTGTTTTAACTTCTAAGCCGATTTACCTACAGTATGCCCAACTTTTCCTAAACTCGCAGAATTTGAGTTCAAGTTTCGTTTCATAAGCACAATAAAACATAATTTATAGTAGATTTGAACAAAGAAGGTCTACTGCACCACACGGGCAAAAAGCACCGAGGGCTTGGGAACAATAGTCCAATTAGACCTCCATAACTAATACCACGCTATACTGTAGAACGACATTCAGGTCAAAATGCAGCCCACCTAGCAAAGTTGTCTTTCTTATTTACTATAATAATTCAATACTAACCACTCTACGTGTCCTATAAAATTATTCCATTTCTTTATACTCCTTTTTCTGTATATGAACTCGGACTAACTCCCGTTACTCCTAAGCTAGTGCAGATTAGGTGGCAGAACATTATTCTTTAACTGCGGTCACAGCCCATTCGAAATCAGCGATGCATATGTTGATAAAACACTGAACCTTGCTGTTATATCATTACAACGACTAAAGTCATGACAATGTAACTACTTTGCCCGTGCTCTTAGCGGTCTGTTATAACTGTTAGGTCCGTTACATTAGTATAACTATTAAAATAAGCTCGGTTTTCGTCCATTTGCCGGTACCTCAAAAGCGTACTGCTGCAAAGGACACACACATTACAAGAATGTTAATTTCTGTTGAAGTAAAAGCAAGATTTTACGTCCAGGTGGCTTCACAGTTGTAACAATCTTGATTAGGTTTTAAGTTCAGCTCAGAAAAAGTAACGTTTTCGTATGTTCGAATAATAATTGTAATGAAATAATGAACAATATTCCCGTGATCATCACAACGAAAGAACAAAATAAACTTAAACAACGTTACGCAATTAGTATAAAAGACTACATGAACTCATTCACGTAGCCCTTCCTAAACATAAATTTTCAAGGAACAAATATAAAGTATCACACAGTTAAAAAAGGAAAGAAAAAAAAACAAGAAAATCTCAAGATTTATATCCTGCCATTCTTTGTCGCCTTATAATAAAACGTGTTGGATATTAGCCCTCACGAATCACATCCTCATAAATCCTGCTTTGTGTAAAGCGTTTGAATTAGGTAGACAAGAAACGGAGTCGAGAATGTGGGTGAAATCCCTCATTACACAACACTGCACAGAAGCCGGTTTTATCTTTTCCAAGAACATAAGAACGACGAACGACGGAGAGAGAGAAAAAAATAACACTTTACCAGAACGACGAAGAAGGAGATTTTAAGAAGCTTCTTGACTTGACAATGAGGATATTCTCGGGCACACTCTGAAAGAGCATACATTAGCTATAGCTTCTCCACTTATGAAAACATCACGCTTCGTATCTCCTTGTGAAGACATAACAGCCTCTTTGGTGCTCCTTGATTGCTTTTAACTCTTGTCTATCAAAGTCAAGAAAATTAAACTTCTTGGCTTTTATTTCCGCGACTGGCGCTCTTTCTTCCCAATAGGGCGGTTCTGAGAAAATCCCTCTCTATTCTTTTAAAGGCAGAAAAAATGAGACAAAAAGCTATCATATATCTTCGAGCTTGCTTTTTAGTATACACAACAATCATATACAGTAATCTAACGTCGAAGCCCAAATCTTTGCAGCGAGTAGACACTAATGATCATCTCTACTCCACGTTTTGGCTTTACAAATGTTGCTTTCCTAAATAAAAAGTGCTCCCAATTAGATTGAGTGGCAAGAAAATCTTCTTTTAACCAAACTGCACAAAATTTCTGGTACACAGTATACCCTTTAATATTCCCAAAAAATACATTTAGAAATAGCAAGAAAAATTTAAAGTATTAACACAAACATATAGTTGGGAGATAACTCATCCACTGAACTAAAATAAAAAGAATCTTCCTCTCCCTCCCCCCTCTTTTTCTCAACCCCCCCCCCCCTCTCCTCCTCCCTCCCACCCTCTCTCTCTCCCCCTCCTCCCCTCTCTCTCTATGTATATATATATTACACTGTACAATATTGGTAACAATTGGGGCATTAAGGATCCTGTATAGCTTAGTTTGTAACACATAAACACCGCTAGATGGCGTGCAGTGCTTTGCATGGGCGTGTATGAACGCGCATTGCTTCTGCGCATAAAACATTTAAAACGTCAAGCAGGATAACTTTTGAACCACTTATTCAATTTGCATGCTATTTTTCTCGAAGAACTTAAGTAACGCCTAGTACAAGAGTTTCTAAATTCGCAATTTTGGCTTTTTTTTCTCGCGAAAGTGAATAACTCATTTACATTTTTGAAATAAATGACGGCAAAACTAAACTAAGCTTTCCCTTCTTACTATCTAGATTATTGTCAAGAAATTTTGTCAAAATCTCACGTACTTCTTGCATAAGATTGTTTCTGCTTTTGCCCGTTCTATCGTGACACAGAAAGCTAAACTATAGAGGAACTTTGACAAGCATTTAAAACTACCTCGAAAACTTGTTCGTACCAGACCTTCCATCTGGGTTGCTTCACACTTTTTCAACCATTTTGAACTTCAGACTTTTTGGTAGGTTCCAGTTCATTAGTTAAGGGTCGATAAAATAAAAAATTCAACGAAACTTGATGCCCTTAACTATTCTCAAATTTCGATTCCCTCCCTTTCACCTTTGTGTACAAGGCATCGCGGAATTTGTCGCTTTTTATCACAGTATCTGTACCACTAGTTCCTACCCCTGGGAAAACACGAGGCTAGTAGTCATTTATTACAATTCTCTGTGAGAAAAACTAAAAGATGTAATAAAAAAATCCAACTCTAGCATGCGAAGCTATATCGGATTCTATACCTTCCCCGAACTGGCAGGCCTTGGGTGGAACAGCGAGACAAAACCCCTTTCCCCAAATTTGAATACCTTTAGTGGCAACTTTAATGCATGTTCAATACCCTTATTTGCAATTCTAAAGCCCAGCCAAAAACTTCCCCGTTCCCAGCAGAAAGTCAAAAGAAAAAGACCCATTTCATCCTTTTTTCACGAACATCAACAGAGTTTTGTTTCACTTCCTATGCCAAGAAGGCCAAGGGCAACATGCCAAGAAACCTCTTTACTCTTCCACAGTCAATACTTAGTCAATACTATTTATCTTCGGGCAAACTTTCGTCATTTTAGGGATGCTACAAGCTCACAAGCCTTATTAATAACTATACTTCATTTTTTTGGCACCAAACTGAACCTCAAGAGACTCCAATAGTGTGCGAAGCGATAGTTTGTGATTTCCTCTGCTTTAAACAAAAATAAACTAAAGTAATGAATGCTTCACGAACCGAAAACGAAACAAAAGAAAAAAACTTGAGTGAGAGGGAGCGTAATTGTATTGCCGACTGCTAAATTGCCCACAATTCGACCTGAAGTGCTATCCTTTTCTTAGTGGAGGTCACCAACACTCACTGGATCAATAATCAAGAGTCTCAATTATTGGCCCAACCTATTTGTTTTCCCGACTTCTTGTCACTCGGAATGGCAAATATCTGTCCGTTCTATACCTCAAGATGTTAGAATTTAAGATAACGCACTGTAACTTCCCCTTTCCCCACTAGTTTTAATTGACAAATGATCAGGCAATAAATGTTTTAATGAAAAGGACAATTAACTTCGGAAACTAGAGAGTGCCAAACGCAGACAAAGCTTTAAAAATTGAAACATAAAATGAAACACTATTATACAATTTGGTGAAAGTTTCATTTACGTAAGATAAGACCAAATATTAATTACGTTTTAAAATGATAAAACATTGATCAGTAGATGCAGTTCACCTATTAAAACCACCTAAAGTGTTCCCGTATAGCTTACGCTCACACCCACGCTACCGACAGGTGGCGTGCAGTGCTTTGCATGAGTGTATATGAACGCGCATGGCTTCTGCGCAGGAAACGGCAAGCAAGACTTCATAACCATGCACTCAAGCGATAATATATTTTTCTTAAAAAATAAAATAAATGTTTATAATTTGTTATAGTTATAATACTTACAGTTTCTAAGTAATGTCTATTCATAATTTTTCCTTTTTTTCCATACGTGAGAAATTAATTTGCATGTTTCAAGGTACTGAAAGACAAAATGAAAAAAAGAACTGTCTTATCCTACAAGTGACTATTAGCTACATTACTGGCAAGAAGTTGTGTAGAAATATCTTGCGCTTTTTTAGGTAAGATAGCGTCTCCGTTCCTTTTTGTATGGTATCACAGGCAGCATGGCTTTATGCGACGCCTGAAGGTTCCCTCTGCCTTATCTTAATGTCGCGAAACAACTACAGATGGCGTTGAAATATCTTACTGTTTTGCGAAGTAAAGAAAGTAAAGCAGGAAATAAATAGCTAATTACCGGCAAATTCTCTACCTTCGCTTGTTCATTTAAAGAACAATTTGTAGCCATAGTTTCCTGCAGCAGCACAATTCCCAAACCAAGTCGTTTAACTTTCATTTCGCAAAAAGATTTCTCAAAAACTCCTCGTCTGTTGTCAGATCGGAAAACAAGTTATGTCTAAAACACATATTGAATATGTGTAAAACACATATTGAATACGTGTAAAACACATATTGTCTTTTTCCAGTACCAAATGCACAAACAATGGGATTCTTTTTTCAAGTCCATGTTTATCACGTAGCTAAAAAACTGAATTAACGTACCACTAATTTTCCATGCAAGGAAACAACTTGGGAATGAGTTGTGCACTAGTTATTAGTTTGGGTATGTTCTCTGTCCGTGTAATGTATTTTCCTATGAAATGAATTGGTTTAATCAAAAAGGTGTTGCGAAATTCCCCACGCTAACGGCCTTTACCGAGCTAAGCTGTACCCTTGTTATAAGTCCTTCCCACAGACTTGAAACAAAATACCGGATTCTTTCAAGCTAATCGAGCCTTATATAAAACACGGATAGCTTCCCTGTACAAGTTTACCTACAATCCACTCTTTATATCTAAAAATACAACTTGCTTATTATCTTAGATATAGAGTAGATTAATACAGCTAATTATTGTCAATAATTATGCAGTTAATGACCAGGTTAAGAATTGCATGGCATTTTATTTTTTTATAATTAAATTTTACTATATACTAAAATATAAGTATAATTACACATACGAGTAATTATTTGGTAATATTTTAAATATTTAGTATAATCGTTATCATGCCAAAAAAATCTAATTATACAGACACTGTTAAAACATCTTTCCATTCACAAGTGGAATAATGTGCATGGCGTAATAAATTCCAGTACAAATAAAAATAAATTGGCAGAAAGCAGGCTTTGCATTGTACTGTACATAGTAGAATATATACGCTACAATAAATCGCTGATTTTTAGTTTAAAAAATTACTTGTATAACAAACGGTAAACTAAGCTAAATGTTCAAGAAAAGCCCTAAAGACTGTTCTGACCTTTTTCCAATCTTTTCCAAAGGTAAGAAATCGCCTTCAGCAAAAACAAACCTCAACAGAAAGTCATAAAAAAAGATTCTTTTTTTTCCAGAGCTCTGGGCCTCATCCATTCGTCAAAATAAAAACCGCAGCTTCTGCTCTCCCACCCCCCCCAACTTGTATTTCCCCTCGTCCATCATTTCCTTTTTGAGGGCTGTCATGACAACCAGAAAATGAGCGCTATATTGCACAGGAACACGTACGCGTTTCGAACTTAACGTTTTACAATCAAGAATCCCCCCACATTACAAGAGGTAACTAACTAACTGCGCCCCGCAAAAAAAAGGAACACAAATTACTTTTTTATACACTAAGACGTAAAACAATATTGATTTCTTGAGCCTAACCCAAATAAAAAGGGCTTATTTCTCCTAACTAATTCCCAATTTTAGCTTCACGGGCCATAAAAACTTTTTTTTATTGCTTTTAGTCGGGCATTTCCTACACCAAGTTAGCTCTCATGACCAGATTTAGAGATTCTAAATACAGTAAGGCGGCATGCGTGCTTTTTCTCGGGTTTCCCCATCAGTCAGCGTCTAAATTAATTACTTTACTGTCTTATCCTTGTCTTCTTTTTTATCTTCATCTATTTTGTCTTTCGTTTAGAGATTCTGGAGGGTAAAGACGCTGTTATTATGTTTGCCTTGAATAACTTTTGCTTTTATTTTTCTGTTAACCTTGCTGCCAGGCAATTGGAAAGGAATCGATCGAGAATAGTTTGGTAAGGAAATGTGTTGAAAGATACTACCTATTAAAACCTAACCTAACTACCTACTAAAAATCCGGTATTGCTGCTAGCATGTTTCTAGACGGAGTTTTAGGGTTTGTATCTTATATTCTAGCTTCATGGGCCAATTAGACTAATGTTTTTTCACTTGATATGCGTGGCGAGAGCGGAAAAATACAGCTCCTACTCGCATTTAGCCTCAACTTAAGAGGGAAAGAAAGGCAAACGGCTTGATCGTAAGACGAGAGAACCACACAAAAAGGAAGAACATGGTCACCCTAAAGCTATTTCTGGGTTTCTCTCAAACACACATATATACACAGACACGCCCACGCCAGCTACTCTTGAATACAATAATAAGAACTCGACCGTTTTCCTTGCCAAAATACGGAAAAGGACACGCATATCCAACTTTAAACGCACATCAAACGCTTGACTTTACCTTCGTTGAGGGAGTTTTATAGTTGAGGAGAGATGACGGTGAGTTTTGGGGACTATCACATAAGGGAAAAGGAGCTTAATTTTCACTACTCCTGGTCCAATTACACTAACATAGTACGACTGCAAAACTGGCCTAACTTCACCGTCCAAACGTCATTGTTTATTGACCTCCTATTAAGGCATGTACTGCTCACGGAAGGAACATTATCGCGGAGGTGTGGCCAAAATATTTCAAAGCAGCTACGATCAGACAGCGGCATCTTTTCGGTGCTATAGGAACTAGATTCCTTTTGCTTGAACTTGGGAAGCTTTGCAAAACTGAATTACAGTGAAAACCGCTTAACACGTTAATAAACAAAATTGTCGTGATTACAGAGTTAATATTCAAGTTTCATACATTGACAATTTATACATTTTAAAGCACAAATAATACGTTTTAAAGCATTTTAACAGACTGTAAATAAAAATTAAATGTTTTGACTGCCCACAGACTGTTGGGCGGGAAAGAAAAAAATTTGAACTTAAGTCAGGAATGTTGCTAAGCCTCCTCAACGGTTTCCATTGGCAGAGGCTGGGAGACGGTTGGTAAGAGGACAGAAAGTATTTTGTCGCAGCAAAACTATCTTGTCGTTCTTCCTGGGCGCAAAATTTTTTCGTGCGTTTTTTTCGTGTTTAAAGGGAACAAGTGTACGTAATTACATAGCGTTTTGTCCAGACCGGAATACCATTTTGTGTTACAAATTTTTGTGTTAAGCGGTTTTCACTGTAGTCAGAATTTATCGTGTATGGATAAGAATGAAGTAAAACACTTGAAAAAGTTTTTCTCAGAATGCTTTATGACAAAAATTTTGAAAATAAGTCTAGCTAGTACTACCACCTCGTGACCGATAAACCATTCCCTACTAAAAAATTGAATGCTCATATAAGAAATTGTACAACTTTGTGCGGCGACGCGACACACGGACTACACGACAAATAGACTATCATGTACTGGACAAAAGGACTACGGTTCCATAGCCTTTCCAGGGACCAATGCCATTTCGAGTTCAAAAAGTCTCTGCTTAGGTTAGGTTAAGCTGTCAAGAGACAAAAATTCTCTTGAGTATGGAAGTATGGTTATGGAACTCTTATTTATGGAACTACGGTTCTATAATCAACAGACTTTGCGTCTCTTGACAACCTAACCTAACCGTAGTCCTTTTGTCTGGTACACGCTACACCCTAGCCCTTTTGTCGAGTAGTCCTTGTGTCTACGACTTTTATGCATTATCAGGCTAAAGATACATTATTTCCCTTCCTTTATTGTTATCGTATGGTTTTCATATCTTCCTATGGATCTTCTGAAGGATTGTAAAAATTGGCAGAATATAAGCTTCTGAATGAGCTAGCAAATTAAAAGGTGACCAAAATAAGTTAAAGTGTAAACTTGGGGAACAATGTTAACGACCAGGGCTTGCTGTATTACACCACCAGGAAAAATTTGCAAGAGACAACGGAAAACTACGTTTAGTTTCTTAGCTTTTCTGCTTCACGGAATGTGCTTCAACACGATTTCTTGCGTTCGCCAATTGCCTATTAACTTAACAAGACAACACGAACGGAAAAAAATAATAGAAAGAGAGGAAGAATAAGTTCATGCACAAACAGGATATCATCACTGACCACATTTTTAATCGTAACGGGGGAAAACGAGGGTTACTGTCGACGAGAAAAAAATAAAATAATAATAAGCTTTTCAACTGGGATGCGTAGACCGTGCAAATGATTTCCTGTCTAGTTAAAAGGGGACAGCGACATCGAGAGATTTCCAAAGAGTTATAACGTTTTTTTTTCTTTCTACCACATTTTCTTTTGTTCCACAAGTCTTTTTCTTTTTTACTAATCTCCTTTTCCTCAACACCGCGTCTCGTAAAGTCCCGAGCGTCCAATATAACGCACCCATTTAATAACATCATGATCAGAATAGTTTAACTTGGGCTCAAAGACCTTTAAGTAACGAACTTTGAACCCAGACGGTGCAAAAGGTACCTAATTATATAAATAAATACATTATTTTCCCTAATATTAAAACAAAATCCAAATTTTACTTCGAAGTTCATAGAAATGGGTGGGCGCGTCCATTTCTTTTTCGTGTCCGTTTGCAGCAATTCAATCTCAGCGGAAATCTGCGATTCTTTCATGCCTCCCATACGCTTGATCCTACAAAACATGACGAATCGATTAAAAGTTAGAAAATCTGTTATTAACTCCGTTCTCACAGAAAACAAAATATAAAAAAGGATTTTTTTTTACTTCCAGACAATAGCATTTTCAGAAGCTTTATATTTAGCTTTGCCCTTCATGCAAAGCAGCTGAACGCCTGAAGTATTGAGTGGGGTCGGAATCCGGACTTCAATCTTCTGAGCCAGTAACGAAGGTTTAAAGTTGGATTTGATGACAACTTTGACTTCCATTTTGGTTCGGCCAACTTCTCGGACTAAGGGTATAACGCGGAAGGGCAACGAGATGTCCTTGGTTGTGCGATACCTGGAATATTTAAGATTTCAAAATTAGAGGACTGAGAAAATTCAAAATAGGGAAAAAAAATACGAAAAAAGAAGAGAAATGGAGCAAAAAACTTGCCTCAATTTTTTTTTTGGGTTAACATCACAGCATTAGAAAAAGTTACAAACCTCATAAGCTCAAATTCGCCATCAGGTGGAATAAAGCTGATAGAATGTTCGGTTTCGAATTTAGAGAGCTTGACGCATTGATGGAATTGGCAGTCGTCAATGGCAATGGATGTTTTACCGCTGGTGGTACGCGTTGTGTCATCCGTTGTGGTCCCTTTCTTGGCCTCCATAATGATCTTATCGTTGATGCCAAACTTGCACTCGGGCATTCCAGACAGGTATGATTTCATAAGAACTTTCCCAGCCACGTGAGCAGAAAGGACTTGCCCTATAATCAATGTTAAAAAAATTAGACAAATGTCTTTATTTGCATTCTGAAAGCAGTTGAACAGGAGAAAAGTTTACCTTGCGGGGACATGAGTAAATTAACATGCTCCATAACATCCAAGAAGAGTTCGTTGCGACGGTACTTGATGCCTTCTCTTCGCCATCCAATCTGTCCTGTGACTTGGGAGGTAATTTGGGCTTGTTCTTCTTTGGTTTGAGACTTGATGCCTTGCTGAGTGATAAAGGTTTTCAGGACGCCTGTATCTGTGTTTTGAGGATAACCAAAATCCAGGATTTCTGCAGGAAAACATCAGTTAATTAGTTACAATTTCTACAGTGAGGACGATAAATGATACTCTATCGCTTTTTGACACACAACTGTTAACAAGGAAGAAAAGAACCCCTGTTCAATCAATTTGAATAGGGGTCATAGTTGAAACTCGTTGAAAAAATCAACTTTAAGGACTCAAGAGGAGGTTCCCTTACCATCCAAAAGTTCGTAGATAAGGACGAAGTTGTTTTTGACGTTTTCCTCGGAAATCTTTCCAAAGTACGACTGCATGACCTCCGTAACTTTCAGGAGGAACTCGAACACCATGGCAGCGTTAACATTTTGCTTGGTTACGGCTGCCACCCAAATGTTGGCACGCTATAAAATGAAAAGAGAGATCAATAATTACATGTTCCTTTATTTCTTTATTAAGTAATTGAGTTCTTTTACTTTGATATGGAAGAATGACGTCCTAGCAATATTGGTAACTGGTGAGCGAACTTGCTGCCTGGCATGAATCACATTAACTCGGAAGGCGTCCACAGCATTTCTTCCGATATCGTCTCTGTAGACCCTGGAAATCAGGACCTCGCCTTTGTGGTTGTAGATAAATAAGCCACCAATCATGGTGGAAGTTTCCTATATACACCCAAATACCAGAGGTTAGCTAAAGTATGAGTAATAATCAGAATGAAACCAGGTATTGTAAAGTCAAGTCAAAGAGTTAAGCCTTGCACGCTTAGGGAGTTTTGGCACTCCCAAATAATCGATCACAAAGTTCAAGGTAAGTAATTTTAGTAAACAAGAAGTTAATCTACTTACTAAGAAACTGAACCAGCAATTATATCACTTCGTCCGGCAAATTTAAAGCTGTTTTTCCTGACAGATCACCCAGCCTCGGGGGCGGATTCCGTCGTTTATGATTTAACTCGATTTTTTATAACTCTGTTATCGATTAGAGAAGAGTGCAATAGCGATATAAATAAAAATGTGGGATCTTTGAATGCTTAAAAGGGTTTTCATTCATTATTGCGTTAGTTAGTGTAATATTAAGCCTAAGGTTACCTTCTACAGTCAATAAATACTATTTTCTATTATTTTAGCAAAATACATCCTAAATGAAAAGAAAGTTAATTCAAAATTACTATGTTACGGTCCCCTTTGATTTCTAAGATTGTCGTTAGATTGGCATTTTTTGCGTTTCACTCAGAAGTGCATTCAGTATATCTTGTTCTCAGATACTAGGCTTGAAAGTATGTCATTTGTATTCCTTTGATTGGCCGTGTAGCATTGTTTGAAGGTTTTCCGGTTCTAAATACCTATCTCTTGACTAAACTTTCAGTCGCGAGGTGGCGTTCGTAGTGCTTCCGGTACAAGAAATAGGTAGATGTTTACTTTTTCTTCGCTCTTGAACCCATTTTGCTCTGTTGAGCAGCACTCAATCAAATATTTGTAAAAGATGTTATATACGCGTTGCTAGGTGTTCAAACATTTGCTCAAGAGGGTATGCTTGCACAACTCCCGCTGTGTCCCTTTGCAAACCTCGTGTTTATCTCATGCTTTGATGCGCCTTTATGAATACAATACTTGTCGCAAGAGTGATATCCACACACAATAACACCCGACGCTTTACTACCTACCGTAAATGGGCAAAGTTTGATGTGCACTTCTGGGATTCATAGCTCTTTTAAATTTAACCTTATAGCGCACTATGGACATTAAACATCTGAAAAACCTCACACTGCCCCTTTTTCATAATGCGATTTGGTTCAGGAAATCTCATTGGATTTCGATTGAAAAGTGTAACAAATAGCCAGGAAACGTCACAAGCGACATAACGTGCAAGCGTAAGAATGTGACGAGCGCCAAGGGCCAATAAGCTTAACAACGAAAATACAATGCGACAACAAATTGAGAAGTGATATTACATAGAACGAAATGCATTTGATTGTGTTACTTAATACGATGTACATTTGTTTGTTTTTATTCATATTGGTAAAAGATTTTGTTAAATTCACACTCCCAGATGCATTTTGCGCTATGTACTACCACTTTTTAATGTCACTGCCTGTGTTTATTGTCGTTCTTAAGATTACCCCTAATGGATCGCGTTATGGCCCATTTGGCGCTCTTTATAGCAAGTCCTCTCTGAGCTCTTAAGGGATCAATACAACTTTATATATATATATCTATATTGGTATATGATCTTAAAGATCAGATCGGGTTTACGCTTTCATGTTCTATTAGCTCCTCCTCGCAATTGACAATACAGAGGACTAATTTAACCAGGATGTATTACATAAACTATAAAAATACCTCATGAGATCTATTTATAACCAGTAGAAGCTTTACAAAATAAAAAAGTATGTAGCCATGGGTTTCTTTACTAAAATTATTTCAGGAAAAGACAAGCCCGTCTCCTGTAATCACTAGGATAATTTGGTCCTGAAATCATTTCATAGAAAGCTCCTTCCCCAGAATATGCGCATTTCGCAATTTTTCTGTACCCTTAACAAGCAGAAAGCTAATCAATAATTCCAACGTATGTTATGCCTCAAGCATCGTATACTCAATGGAACAAGTATCTAGTATCACATGAATTTTATGATTAGCTCTGGACGCTGCACAGTTGATTGAAAAGCACCTCAATCAGGGGCCCCATTCTTTCCCAGTATATAAGGAGACTAGGTGCGTCGGTTTCGAGATATGTCACTTAATGTCAGGTAGAAGACACTTTCTGCAGATTGCAGTCGGTTTCAGCATCCAATTTGGTGCCTCCTCTTCAAGAAAAGGCTTAGGGTACGTCTGGAAAGGCCAACCTCAGTAATCAAGAAGTTCTTCAGGTCGTGATTCCCTCCCTATTGCTAATAAACAGAACAAGGACATGATAATGAAGACACAGTTTATAGTTTGGTTGAGCGAAAAGTCATTAAGAAACCATAGGATATGTATTTATTTTTACCGCCTTTGTGAGAATAGACCTCTGGGGGAAAGTCTTCGGCAAGCTAAATGGAACTCTGAGGATCGGAGGACGTAAACACATGGGTTATACAGACAATGAAGGAGATAAAAATCTTTGCCATAGCCTGTAACGACGCAAAGTGATGAACACCGAAACAGGTTGACTTGATCGCAAAAGAAAAATCCTACAAAGTTCCCTACAATGGGTAAGGTAAATATCCAGAAGGGGATCATGCCTAACGTAATATTGACAGCTGCTCGCATTTCCAATTGCGACACGGAGGGAAACAAGATTGGAATACATCCGTTAGGTTGAGAAGTGGTGATCGCATTGTTCACAGGGAATTCATAATTATAGTTAGGGAATATATAAGGTACTGCCGTGTCGATGATACCCGGAGGAGTGTGGGGCGGCTGAGTCAAAGTAGTAGAAACTGAACGGAAGCTGTGAAAACGATGGGGGAAGAGACGGCGAGTACTATCTGCATTTTCAAAAGAACAGGTGCGCGGGTAACTAGAGTTGAGATCGGTGTGAAAGAGTCGACTGGCTTGTCGCCAGCGCCGTCGAACACTGCAATACACTGTGAGATGTAAACTGATGCAAACGACTGATAAAACGCCTATGACCATCCAAATGACTTGATGATGGAACAGACAAACAACGCAACCGACTGGAAGCAAACCTGACCAATATGGCCCCGTAATGGTAGCGACAACGAAGAACCATGTGATGAGGATGCCCAAAATGACGCGCGTATTGGTGACGTGGCTTCGATGCCAGAACGGGTTCTGGATGGCCAAATGGCGGTCTATAGCCGCAAGGGTTAGAATGCTAAGTAAAGACGCGAACGGGACGGAGAGGAACATGGTTCCGATTTGGCACAACACAGTGGATTGTAAATAGAAAGATACGAGTTCTAGGCTGTGATACAAAGCGATAACGACGTCCGCGCAGCAGACAGCAAGCCAAAAAATATTCCGTGGGTTCCAGAGCGCCGGGCTTGCAAAAATCACGAAGATCACAACGAAGTTAGCCAAATAGCCCAAGGAGAGGTTGGCGATTCGGAGAGTTATGATCTGAGGGTAGAAACATGTAACAGGGAGGCGATGCTGCAGCGAAATATTGAGTAACTCAGGCAAATTCATATTTGTTGATCGGAATCGTCACCACGGGTTATAAATCCGTTCTTTTTAATTTGTTTGGATAAAGTAGCGATTCCATGCGAGAATAATGAGTCGCACGCAGAAATTCCGTGAGCAACGGGAGTTTAAGACTGAAAGACCCACGAAGGAGTTGGAACCTATTAAGGTTTGCTGGGTCAAATAGGACTATACTTGGAGGCTACACGCAGGTCAGGAACCTGATACATTGCTTGTACTTTACTTCGTGGTGAAGAGAAGAATAGGTTCTAGTACGAGCTGGATCGCTTGATTGCGGGGTATATATATGGCAAGCTATTGCTGCTCAAATGCCTTGTTCAATCTTCTAGCCGCGCTGTGTTTGGTACGCTATACCCCTGTCCATTTAAACGTTCTTACAAAGAAGTGGTCACACATCACTTTTTGATAGTTCTACTAGAGTAGAGTACAATACAACTCTTCTTGTTGTAAATGCTTGTACACATTTTTTAGAAAGTCAAAACAATACTTTGCTATATCATTTTGGGATTCGATAAGAAGTATTGGATTCGTGTGTGAATTAGTAAACCTTTGTGAAATCACGAAGAAACATGAGATCCCAAGTCAGTTAGACCAACTTGCCCCCACCGCCCAGCCCTGGAAACAAGATTAGACGCCAACTTCGATGCATAGGTTAACCAAATCTACGTTAAAACCTTAGAAGCTTCAATCAGTCAAGTATATAGGAATGTTCGTAAAGCACTTGGGTTGTATTGTTGAGATAAATGATTCGTTGGGAATTGATTAGTTCTATGTGGTTTTATCGGAGTAAAAATGAGGCTGAGGTAAAAAGAATTTTGAAGAACTTTTCAAAATTCGAAAACCGTTTACTACTTTAATTACTTATACAAAAATTTTTACCTTAGAACAAGAAAAAAAAACACGACACACCCAAGCTTGACGAAATCATAAGTAGTTTATAACTGATTCTAAGGAATCTTATTTCGCCAACGTCTCATTTTAGGTATCTCAGCCAACATTTGGTGGCTTTGCTTCAGAGTCCGTTTTCACACGTGAAAGAAATATATGGCTATATAAAGCCTCAGGGAATTGTTCATACCTTTCTTAGACGCTTATATAGACGATATAGGAACTTTACACAAGCCAATGGAAACTGGAATACTCCCATCTTGTAACGTTTGTATCCTGTGTCTTCTCTTTTCATTACTTTGTTGATCCGTATTTCTGCGTATTTCTATGGGTTCTTTTTGACGTTTACCGTTTCCTTTCCTTTGACGTTTCAGTCTGTGGTTGACGGGTTTGAAAGGTAATTATTTTATTCTAAAGAACACGAAATTTGCTATCCAACTGCATTTATTTTCCTAGGAAAAAGGGCGCAACAACACGAACTCACTTTCGGATTATTCTCGTATACAAACACACATTACACACAACACTTTCAATGTATGAAACAACAATTACAGGTATGACTTTTGGATTATTTTTTTTCTTCTCGTGGTCCTCTAGGTAAATATGAACTCTTTTTAAGAAACACATTGCAAGTTTGAAACAAACGAACACAAAACTGGACAAAAAACCAAGTTTTCAGATATCTTGCTAATTTTTAATAAATTGTCTGTTCCTTTCAAGAAGGTTTGTTGGCTTCATTGCGCATTGCGTCGATCCTTGCGCAGATTTTTAATGCAGGGCCTAGCTTCATGGACATGGCGCCCATTAAATGATCCGCTTTTAGAAGCATGAGCGCCTGGCCGTCAATCTCTTGGAGTGCGAAGTCTTCGGCATAATCGGAGCAACCAGGTAAATTCCGTACGAAATCTACTACTTCGTTCACGGTCCATTTGGCGAAATTCGGCTTTTCCTTCACGGGTTGACTGACCCCGCCGACAGGAGGCAAAGGCGTGGCCGAAGGACTTCGCAACTGTTGCTGCGCAGCGAGTGCCATTAGTTCTGCGTCCAGCGACACTTCGCTCTCCGTAGGTGGCAGCATGGTGAATTCCGCCAAGGATTTCGTGGGGTTAGCGTTCGGGGAAACTAACGGCGCCGGTGGGAGAGCCTGAAATTTAAGAAAATTTGTAAAACAAATTTAAAATGTATCTTCTCTCTACATGTCTCTACATTTTTTCCCTCTAATTTATTATTATATGTGTTTCCCTCTTTTTCCCTCTAATTTATTTGTATGTGTTTTTCAATCTTTTCCCTTTAATTCACTATTATCTCTATTATTTTATTTACTACATTTTAGATTTTTTTTGTTTTTACCTTAAACGTGTTAGCATCGCCAGGCTTTTCGGCTGGTTTGCCACCCCAATCCGATAAATCAAGCTTGGTTTCTGTCAAGGGAACCTTGGAAACGTTAGAGTTGCTTTCTTCAACAATTTTCCTACGAATGAATATTTTAATTAGTAAATTAGTAAACAAAGTAAGGTATTTTGTTATATCTTGTTCGACAAACACTCGCAATTGTAATAATATTATTTAATTAATAATAATAACATCATAAGAAATATTTTTTGGTTTTTACTTTTTGGCGCAAGCCGAGCTGCAAAAACGTTTATGACGCTTGAATTTGCTACTGGAGTCCCTTTTACCGCAGGCTTCGCAGGTGGACAAGGAACCTCCTCCGCGGGGCGCAACGAGTGGGGCAGAATCCAGGGCCAGTTTTTTTTCTACAAGTTCTGTAATGTGGATGATTTCCCTCTTTGGGTAGGAAAGCAAAGGACCCAAAACAAAAAAAGTTTTTTTGGGGGGTAGTACTCACTAGGTGGCTCTTCAGGTGCAATCATCTCTGGTCGGGTGGTGTTGGTTTGGAAGGATTCGCTGAGGCCCCTGCTGACTGGGAACGGCTCCGAAGATTCCTGGATTACGAAGTCGCCCAAGACGTGAGTCAATATCTGAGGCCGGGGCCGCACGATGGCTCTGGGTGGGGCAGGATCTTTACTGCTACTCTCAAGCGAGTTGTGGGTGTGCAATGAGCTAGTAGTCTGACCTGAATGTTCCATGGGCGAATTTTCCTTCATTACTGTATCTGAAGACGTAAAAATTTTGGTTAAGGATCACTTTTAAAAATCACTTTCCAAATTCATTTTTCTTGAGACATAGACGTTTAGAACGCTATCCCTATTTATTGACTATTTTACCTTGACTGGGCGGTTGCGCAGCTTCTAGGAATGTAGGAGGGGGCGTGGTATCCATTTGTATGTTTTCTTTGCCCTTTGTAGGGGAGTTTTCAATGCTAAGGGCAGGCGAGGGTGCCGGGGGTGGTTGTGGGGTTGTAGGGGGAGGGATCGGGGTATTAATAGGCGTGGCATGGTTCACCTGAGATTGAGACGGCAGGGTTACTTGTAAAGTAGAAGAGGCGTACGCCGGATTTGGATTTGAAGCCACAGAACTGATAACAGCGCACGGCGGGACAGATAAGGTGGGCGTGGTTAGGGAATTAGTAGTTAAACTGACGGTCGGATTGGTTGCCATGCTGACCACGTTCCCCATATTGGACAACGCCACGAGATTTGGGATGTTTGCCGGAAAATTTGGCGGTAAATTAGTTAAGAGCGGTTGCCCTGGCTGCATGTTTAACGATGGAAGGCTGGACATGATCGGCGTGGTCACGTTATACATGGAGCCCATGGGGATACTAAGCATTTCGCTGGATTGGGAAGTTAAGATGTTGTTTTGAGGCGTGCTCTGCGCGAGAATTTGGGCAGTAGGCGTTGTGATGTGCTGAACGTGCGACTGCGACGCTTGCGACGTTACTTGGGAATGAAAATGGGATGGGTGGGGGGCGGGTGCGATAGGTTTATAGAGGGGTCGTGTTGGGGCGACACTGAAGTGTGAAGGAGCCGAGACTTGCGCCTGCACGTTGCTAACAGATACCGCTAACGGTGGTACATTGGGAGCCGAAGAGGCTGGAGGGGGTGGAGCCTGATTGGGGTTCGGGCTGGGGGAGGAGTTAACTGTAGGAGGATGTTGAAGTGGTTGGGCGACGCTGGTGGTGGTTAACGTGGTACTGGTCGAGGTAGCGGACGCTGAACCATTGTAGTTGTTGAGTTGATTCGCCTGAGCCGCCGTGAACACGAGTCTAAAAGAGAGTAAAAGATTCGAGTCTGAAATCGATTTATGGGATGACAAAGCATACAAGTTAATAAAGCCTACAAGTGATTGTCTAATTCTTAAGAGAATTAATTTTTTTTAAATGCGATTCGCAGATGCAACTGGAAATTGGGGAAGTTGTGATAAATTCCGATATACTGATTTGTGATAGATTCTAATAGTAATAACACTGTGATAGATTCTGAGAAGTTCTCCCTTACTTGGCCATATGCATTTGGTGGGGAGGAGGAACCTCTTGGTTATGACTGGAAGTTTGTTGTTGCTGATCTGTTGGCGGATGTTGTTGCGTGATTTGCTGAGGCGATTGCATTTGTTGTTGTTGTGCAGATTGTTGTTGGGGTTGAGACTGGGGATGGTGGTGGAACTGCATCTGCGTGGGAAAGGGGTGAACTTGGAGGGGCTGCTGTTGAAACTGCAATTGGAATGGCTGAAATATATAAAAAGTGGCTTAATACAAGTTCAGTTTAGAAGAAAATTTACATTTCAAGAATTGCAAATGTAGAATAATTAGTGCAAAACAGTAACACTACCTAACTAGCTTAATTTGTCTGACTGAACTAAAGTTTTTTTGTCTTTTTTTTTTTTTTTTACCTGTTGTTGAAATGGATGAATTGTTAAGGGGTGTTGGGTCGTCAGCTGGGCTTGAGCAATGGGGAGAAGATTGGGTTGCCTGATAGCTTCCGGTTTGGGGGAAATATTGTTTTGACCAATTTTATTGGCAGGTTTCCTCGACTTGGGCTGTGAAATATAAAGCAAAAAATTTAAATAAAGTTTAAAGTGTGAGTATGAGCCAAGTACTCCCAATACTTACACTGGGTTTAGTAACGGGGGCGTTGCCGGTACTTGTCTGAGTGGCTACAGAACTCGCAGGGCGGATTGGTGTAGGGGTGGTAGCTCCGGAGGAGGGTAAGATTGTTAAGGGTCGCGGATTCGGAGTTTTGGGCTGCAACATCGCATTGGAATCCGAAGTTCTTGGTCTCACGGCTGTCATTTGCGGTCCTGTATTCACAGGAGGTACTGATGCATGCATAGCTGAAACAGAAACATGTTTTGATGGTATTCTTCCTGGGTAATTTGCATATCTATGCCTATAAAGAGAGAGGAAACAATAACAATACTTACAAGCCTGCATCTGTTGAGGGTTGTGTGTAGGAAAAATAATATTTTCATTGGATGGGCCTCTGATAAAAATCTGATTTTGCAACAACGTGGGTTGCTGCATACCATTGGCAGCTGTCGCCCACGTTAAGCCATGCGGCAAGGCACCAAATGATTGCGGCATTTGGTAGCACTGTAATGGTAAACTAATTAGCAATTGGGATAGTAATGCATTATAGCGAATACTTTTAGGAACCAAATAGGTAAAAAAAAAATAATATTAAAAAAATGGGTTAATTACTTGAAGGGGACTGAGCAGTTGAGCAGTCTGCCCGGATAACATAGCAGTGGAAGGGGCTTGAGTTGTGATTATCTGAGATTGCGACACGTGCACCATATTTCCTTGCGCGTTATTCGCTTTCATCGTATTGGTTCCCGCTACGGACATAATAGGGGATTTGGGCGGGATTCCATTCACCACTTGCAAATAATTCTGTCAAGCAAATTCAAATTTGAGATGTTTAATTATAGCTTTTCTCTTAACATATAAACGGGGGAAAAGGTTTACTTTAGGCATTTCATTAGGCTTCGACCCGTTAGACTGATTCGGCATGAGATTGGGCTGATTGTTGGGGTTTATCAGCTGGCCAATGACTAGCGTTTGATTGGTGGTGGTCGGGATTGTCGTATAACCCGCATTTCTGGCGCTATTAAGTAACTGCGCCCATATGGCTCCATCAATAGTTCCTAAAAAAACAGAACAACTTAACTTAAAACACAATAATGGATCAAACAAAATTTCCGAACCTGTTTGATTAGTCTGGATCATTTGTTTGCCAGTAGTTATCATGTGAGGGGTAATTTGACCTGGTTGAAAGGCTTTCCCGGCCGTAATTACCTGCCCAAGATTAAAATTCCATACATTAATCACAAAATTGTTTACCAATACAATGCTAAAAGGCAAAGGAACGCCATCTAACTTAGTGGACAGAATACCTGAATAGGTTGCCCCATTCCCGCAGGCTAAACATTCGATTTCGTTAAGAAACAGGCAACAGAAAATTCAGGAGAGAGATAAATTTCCCAGTAACTAGTTTCTCGGTACTTACTTGGATAGAAGGGTTCATTCCTTGCTGTAACGCAATATTTCCCGGCTGCATAATTATAGGCTGGCCTTGAGTATTGTAGAGGTGTTGGACATACGCCGAATTGGCTTGTAATTGGTGAGGTTGAATGAGTTGAACCTTTTGATCATAAATCTCTTTAAGTCGTAATAGCTTTCAAGGGAGCAAAAGAAGACTTTTAATGATTTTTGTACTTGCTGCATTGGTGCGGCTTGCTGTGAACCCGGATGGTTTTGCATGTTTGGTTGATTGGGGTTGTTCATAGTCATGGTTTGAGGGTTCATACCAGTAACGGTCCCCATGCTCGTCATCGTCATACCAGCCATGTTCGCCATATTAGCCATGCTCGTTATCGCTGCCGCTCCACCTTGGTTGGGCGGGGCTTGGTGTACAGACTGGAATACGAACTAAACACCAATAAGAGAAGAAACTGATTTTTATGTGTGCGGTCATTAGTTTATTGAAAAAAAAATATGTATTTTACGTGAATAATATAGAAATCAAACTAAACACTTAAATGCCAAATAACGAATCAAATAATGAATACCAAATTACTTATATTGTTAAGTTATAATAAATAAAATAGCTTAAATAAAGTAAAAAGGTAGAAGATCTTGTTTTTTCTAAACATTCATTTGAGTTGCCTTTGAAGAGCTGTTTATTTTTGTTTTAACCTGTGGTTGTTGAGGCTGTTGGTGTGCGGCCATGTTTTGAGCTGTAATTAAAGAGGCCGTGGGTGGATTAGGCGTAGGTGGCGCTGCCGACGGCGGGGGCTGCTGCTGTTGCCCCTGCCCAGTGCTGTCTGACTTGGGCGTTTCGCTCATGAGTTCGGTCCTTTCCAATTAGCCTAATAAGTTGTTAAGTGATAATTACAATTCATTTCGATACAGCTGGAGTTTCTTTTCCGAGGCTTAAAATTCTTTTAAGGCTACGTTAATCATCAAAAGTATACAACGCTTGAACAGGCAATAATTAATTCTCTCTTTTTAGGGGGGAGACGAAAAAAATGTGTACCTAAAAAGGTTGCCTTTAAGTTGAGTTTCTATTGAAAAACACATAAAAAACACGTTCGTAGAGGAAAATGTAAAACAAGTTCCGAGATTTAGCAGTAAGGTTCTATATAATACGCATGTTGGTTAAGGGAAAGGGGGTTAAGGGGGCAGCTGGGAATAGGGCTGGGAACAAAAGAGGATCACAAAGACATTGTGACGTTGCAAGGCCAAAAGCCGGTACAGCCACACGGGACTGATTATTCCCTATTTCCTTTTCGGGGATGTTTGTTGGTTGCCAATGGAAGGAAGAGGATAAGAAGGAGGGGAAAAGCGAATATAGCTTGAAGGAGGAGGAGAAAAAACGACGAAAGGAAAGGGAGTAGTGGATAGACGAAAGGAGAGAATAGAAGGAGGCAAAGAAGAAAAGGCAAGCGCAGATTGGATTCACGCCTATGCCTGGACCACAAGACTCGCGCCAAAGCCCAGACAGAGGAACGCTTGCATGCTCAGGGAACGTGGTTCCCGCGCAACGCCATGCGCGACGGGTCCTCTGCAAGGGCGTTATATGCCAGCACAGCAGTCTTAGAAAGCCTCCTTTACGAGAAAGAGAACGTTAGGCGATCAATAAGCAAGGAGCTTATCCAATGGAGGAATACGCTGGAGGGCGTTAGTTACAAGGGGTCCTGCCCTAAGCCCGTTCCATGGCCCTCGCAACCCCCAACTAATAATGGAGTCTCTCAAGCCTTGCGGGACCATAAGGGGCAGACCAAAAGAATAATTAATGACCAAGTTTTTTTTTCTCTCTCTCTCTCCACTCTCTCTCTTCTTTTCATTTCCTTTTCCCTTTCCCTTGTATCCACAAAAGCATTTTAGAAGTCTGGAAAAAAAGTTCCAGGGGGTCATGCTAGAGAGCTGAGAACCTGACAGAAGAATAATAACACTTAAAAATATGAAACGGGAGGAAACGAGATTTTCAGTTAATCTGATACGAATATGGCGTCCTTCCCAGGCTCAGCTGAATGTATTTATTCTTTCCTTTTCTGTGTACGTGGGGGAAGGAGGTAAAAAATGACGGTTGGATTTCAACAAACATTCGATCTCCTGGAGCAAACGGTAGGGTAAAAGGGGGGTTGACGACTAGCAAAGAACGAATAATGGCGAAAGGGGAATGCGCAGTTGGGACTGCGCCCAGGCGTTCTGTACTGGAAGTTCTTAATGATAGGTCCTTTTTATCGAACCCTAATCATTTTTTTCTTGGGTCGGGGGTGTGGCGGTGTATTCAAAGAGTCGAACAAGTAATCACATATGCAATACTGTACTGTACTATACAAAAGACAAAGTTAAAGAGAATAATAAAAGTCTGAGAAAGCGACGAGTAACCTAGCGGAATTGCGGAGTGCACTTGGGACCTACACTTTGCCCAAGTGCCAACGACGGCAAAATGTATGAGTTTAGTTTTCATGGTAAAAAAGGACGATAAGAAAGCCGACTCCAACTATTTCTTTTATTATTGAATTTTTGCTTCGATGCAATATATATGGTAACATCCTGAAATAAGTACGATTCGAAATTTGGAAAGTCCTTTTTGTGACAAAACAAAGGAATGGGGATTGTGGAGGTGCTTCGGGAAAGAGAGTGGCGAACTGGTCTTATTACTCTTGGGGAGCTTATTAATTTTTGGGAATTCTTTCTTTGTGCGTAAAATCAAGTACTCTTACATTCCTAACATCAAGAGTAAGCTATCTTTGATGTAGGTTCGGGCTATAGCTGTAGGCTTCATTGTCTGAGGTATTGCCGGTTTGCCAGGATAAATGAGGCAAGTTGGGATCGATCTTAAAAGACTCCCAGACTGGATTCTTAGGCCCTAGGACTATCCATATACATATATGGATTTTCATTTGCTTGGCTTTGTTAGGGTAGGAAAGCCTAAGCCAACGCTAAAACATTAAACAAACCTAAAACATTGTTTAAAGGCAAAACTTTCAAGCCAATATTAGGTGTTTGGGTCAACTTCCGAGGCTTGGATACAGTAAAAATTAATGAGGTACAATTTAGAAGAGTTCAAGGAGTTGGCAACAAAAGAACATTCTTTTGCACCATGACCTCGTTTAGCAATGTGTTATGGGCAATGCATATGCACAAGTGTTATGAGTTTGAACTCGGAGCTTGGCACTTTTTTAAATTATCGTAAGGTTTTACAACAACTTAGTTCCGCCGCATTAATCCTCAAATAAACCAGGAAGAACTCAAAGTGCACTTACGTGATGAGACTTGAGGAACACCAGCTCAAATCTGCTGTAAATCCGATTTTGCAAGAAAACAAAAACAAAGAACCGGTCACATATACACAAGCCTTACGTTTAATTCACGTTAAGGCACTGCAAAGTTCCGACATATTTTTTTAAATATTGTTTGCAAACAAATGTCGAATGAAAACTACGCAAATGACTTTTATTTGTGTCTGGCTCCAATCGAAGTTCTTTTTTTTGTATTCCCTCCAAAAGAAGCACGTTTTCCGGTGGCCTGCCTTTTCCGAGAGAAGAATTCAGTGTTGCTCTCCGTCCCACGATCACCAAAACGGTCGTGCGCTCCAAGAAGGCACGGCGAACGCAGTAGAAGAAGTGAAGCTTCGCCGTGCAAAAAGGGAGGAGTCATGTTCTTCCAGGCGCCTTTGCGCAACTGCACTAGCTTTGCAGGGTCCGTTTTTGGGTCGCTGCGCTGAATTTCTGGCGCATATCTGTGGTTGGTTCCTGTTTACCATTGGCTGCAGCGAAGCAAGGCACCCAATGGGGGTTTGGGCATTTGGGCTTATAATAAAAGCTAGTAATCAATGATCAAGGCGTGGTTTTTTGTTGCTTGCTGTTAACCCAACGTGCCAATGCCGATAAGAAAAAGGTGGACATGAAAACCTAGTTTTGGAAATAAAACCCACCGGGTGGGACTGGAAGCCACCCCACTCTCCACCCAACCACCTTGGTCGTTAACATTCTACTATTTTTCATGGGGCCTTTTTCTGACTTTTTCTTTTCCCTTCTTTTTTTAATCCAGTCAGAATGACGAGCAATGAACTTTGGGAGAGATAACGATGCTTTATCACGAATAGATAGGCAATTTCGTTGGGTTTCTCGGGGTTCCAGCCAAATAGGAAGAAAAGAAGGAACTTTTTAGGAGGCTAATTTTAGACATGTATGCTAGTGCATCCCTCTCCATACCGCGTCAATGCTATTTTAGAGCCTCCAAATTTTTAGTCTAGCCAAAGGAACTTAGAAAAAGAATTATATGAAAGCTTAATTAAAAGGTTTTTTAAAAAATATTTTGGAATCTATTGAAACTCGTCATATAATCTTAAACAGAAGATTCCTTTGCTCCTAGGAAGAAATATAATTGTGTTAAATCAATTTAAAATTAATACCAGATGTATCTTTATTTAGGACTTGTGTTTTCAATGTATTCAATGAACTGTCAATTTTATTAATTTAATAATTAGCGACTTAAGTTTCCATAAATTATTTCAATAATATTTGAATGTAGTTATTGAACAATTGCAATCAAGATTTGAATTTAAATTCAATGAATTAAATTTAAGTGAATTATTAGAACGCTCGTTTTGGGAAGAATCGAATTTGCTAATGAAATTCGATACCTATCAGGAAATGAATCGAAATGAAACCTTAGCCTACTCATTTTTTTCCTCACTAACCTAATCTACATTACCATGTTATTAGTAATTTGTTCATAATAAACTTAATCTACTTGATTTGAGATATTTCAATAAATTATGAATAAGTTTTGTATCTACTTAATTCGAGTACGGACGTTATTATAGCACCTATAATTTAATATTATATAATTCTAAGTACAATGGTCATATTAATGTTAGACATATAATACCTAAACTACATTACTCAATATTTATTTTGAATAGTAAATAACGTAACTTTTAGCCTAATAGTTGGATATACTAATTACGGATAGCATTTTTAATCGAGTAGTCAGTTATGGTTTTGCCCATTTAACTTAATTGTACATTCTTATTTATATCATATTTCTGTTTCCTATTATGTAATACAACTCTGTGATTTATCCACCTTCAGGATAATCAAGTTTTTAGTAAATTTATTGGATTATACAAAAACCTATCTGTCTAATGTAAAGTCAAGATTTCATTGTTGCATCCTAAAATTCGTCGCAAGGTAACAGCCGTTTTGGAGCTGATTAAACTTTAAGGAGAGTTGCTGGTGTAAGAGGCTGTAAATAATTGGCATTTTCGTGGGGGGGAACAGATATATTTTTGGCAAATGGGGACAGGGCTATGGGTAGAACTTTGTACAGAAAGGAAATGGTGCAGCGGGTCCAAAAGTTTCCTCCAAACGTTCCTTCGTCTGATAGAGCGGTTTTTAACGGTTACGGGTGACCGGCTGTATGGAGGGGTGGGAAGGCTGGGAGTTGGGGATAGCCCGCGGAATGGAAGGTCCTAAAACCCTAAAATGCAGGCGAAATGGGTTGGCGTCCAATGGCTGACCCGCACGCAGCTCAGGAAACGACTGACTTCTACTACCTCTTCTTGCTCAAATGTATTCGACAAACGACAACAGCTGTCTCGCTCCCTACGACCAAACCTTCAATTCTGACTTCCGCTTGCATTATTACAGTCCCCAAAGATGCCTCCCTATCCCCTTGAAAGTAGGGTCTCTAAACCTTCCTCCCCTCTCATGTCAGTTCCATGGACAAAAGAGTTTCCCTTTTATTATAGACACAATTGGAGCTTGTCTGGGGATTGGTTCCAGACCCCCCTAAAACCCCTCAAACGGCCTAAACGCCAAAATTGTGAATTTACATAATGCAAGATTCCATTTTGGAAATGGTTGGGCTTGATAATTGAGAATGCAACAATGAAAATTCTTCGATTAAGAGAAAGAAAAATGAGCTGATGACGTCACTGAGTATTCTGGAGGATTTGGGGGATGAATAACCCGTAAGATCGCCGTGAAAAGAATAAATTTAGACAAACAGCTGGCTAAAGAACAAATTACGGAGCGCACGCCATCTGTGGGACTTATTTTTTACTTTGACCCGGTTTTCCTGGTATGGGTTTAATTTCGAGCCCCACTTCCCTTCCAGAAGGGATGACCTGATTGGCTGGGATAGTTAAGGTGATTTTGCAACATCAGTGCGCACAAGACAGCATGGATAACTTGGACCAGTGAAGAAAGGTAGAGAACAAAGATATCTCTTCTAATTTCTCAGCACAGAGTTGCTTGACGCATTTAAATGGCAGTTTACAAGTTGCTTAGCTAATAGTGTGAAGAACCAGTTAATAAAATTAGGACTTTTTGCAGACATTAGAAGTGTATTTAATAAACCACGTCAGTTTCATCAGGGCACGGTAGACCAAGGCATGAATGTCGTTGAGTTGTTTGGAGCAATGCTCTCATCCGTCAAAAGCGTACCTTATAAACAGGCAAAAATATGAATAGAATTAACTTTAACTGTAGTTTGAGGGAAAGATTGTGAAGTGGAAATAGAAGAAGGACTGATGTATTCTAAATATCCTGTTTGTATACCTGCGATGCACGCTGTCATGAAACAGGCGATACTTCCAGCCACAAAAGCTCGGAAAACGACTTGAGCCAGGTCGGCTTGTCGAGTCGGGGCCATTGTTGACAGAACCGCTAGCTGGCAACCAATCGAACCCGGGTTGGAGAACCCACACAAAGCGTACGTGGCAATGGTTTGTGAACGAACCTAATCAGTCTTGGAATGTGAGAAAAAGTAACCCCGAAGACAAAGAACGGAATGGTAGACAACTAAGCTTACCGAAATCAATCCTTGATCCATAAATTCTGCTAATTTACTATACGCAGCAAATTCGTTAACGATCGTCTTTAACGCTACCAATTGAGCGACGAGTTCACAGTCCGCCGCCTCCACCCCCATGAGCCAGGCCACGGGGATGAAAATCTTTCCCATGATCCACTAATTTTAAGGAAAGATTACAATAACTGAAGAAAGAACTACAACAAATTACAAAACTACAATATCCTCATTTATAAATAATACTAAGCAGATGTGTGCTACTTACTTCAAAAGTGACGTATGGGGCGCCCACTAACCCTCCGAACCACGAGATGACCCCGTTGAGAAAAGCAACGAAGGCAAGGAAACCAATTAAGTTCGCAATAATACTCAAGATTAAAGAAACAGCGGCTGAAGCACCCTGGGCTGCAGCATCCAAAGCGTTAGCTTCTTTTCTAAGGGGTTTAAGTTTAATTTCTTCATACGGGAGAGTTTTCCGTCTGGTTTTATATATATTTTTTACCCTTTCTCCATTTTGATATCTTTGGTTGTTGTTTGGGATACTTCCGACTCAGGATAAAATAACTTTGAGTATGCTAAAGCTGCAGGAGCAGACATCACTGACGCTGAAATTAAATGGGAAGCACTGATTCCGAAACTAATATAGGCAGCTAGTACAGACCCTGAAATAAAATTAATAAAATAGTTTTTGAGCTTGGATGTTGACAGAAATCTAAACGGCCGAAAGGATCGGAGCCCTAGGCGACAATACTGTCCGTTCTTAAGGGTTGAGGAGAGGACTTACCGGCAATGGTAGCGAAACCACCACACATGACAGCATGCATTTCTGACTTGGTCATTGCGGGCAAATAGGGCTTGATAAGCAAAGGAGCTTCCGTCTTAAACATGAACGGTTTGGCTTAGTAAAGTAAGATGTCATGGCGGCAATAGATTTGTATACTTGTCCCAAGAAAATGTTAGCTGCTGCGTTCATCGACTCAGCCGCGGTGGTCCCCACTGTAACGTAAAGCAACCAACCGATTTTGGACACGAGCCATTGCATAATGCCATAGTAGTAGAGTATTTGGATGAAGAAACTGAAGAAAAATATCACGGACAGCACCTGCAACGAAGCTACAGCCTTTAAACATCGCTTCTATCAACCTTGCAATATTGTATTGCAATATTGTGAACCTAAGACATGATAGACAGATGAACAATTGAAGGGAATTTTACCTGGAAAGCAAAAACGCCCGGCAAGGAAAGATCAGGGCTAATGGTCTGACCAGTAACGAGGTACCCGTATACAAACTCGGAGCCGGAGGTGGTATAGTCAAGGAAAGTGGTCACTTTATCACCAATGCAGACAAAAATCTCTTTGCCCACATCCCATCTCAAGATAATGAGTCCAAAGATGAACTGCAAGGCTACTCCCACGATAACCTGCCTCCAAATCACCTGGTTTGAAATCCCACAAAAAGTCCTGTATTATCTGAAACAAACATCTTGTGACTTTGACATACTTTCGACGGATGCTTAGAGAAGATCCAACCTATTAAGATAAACACAAGAATGCCAAATGCTGATACCAGTCGATTTCGATCATCAGCTGTGTCAAGTACCAAGAATGTAACGAGGACTGCCGTTAAAACCAGATAGAACCCGTATCTAATCCATCTGAGGAACGAAACCGATGAATTCGATACATGTAAATCGATTTACCACGATTAATTTACGATGTACACACTTACGCGAAGCGCCAGACGTAATCGTAGAAAGCTCGACGCGATGGCTTGAGACAAGACTTGTAAATGGCTTTTCCGAAGTACGGGCGGAGGATTTGGAAGTAAAATAAACCCACGTACGTAATGCTGGTTAGGATAATAAGGAACCCTACACCGTCGCACCAACTCATGGGCAAGTTATGATTAGTGGCGTAAACAATAGCTCCGATGAAATACGCCTTGTACAAGATGGCTAATACAATTAGGATCACGCGTCGAACCAGCTTCTGGTGATCCGTAATACTTTTATCGAGGAAAGACCAAAACTGTGCGAATGAGTTTCCCAGCAGATTGCAAGGGTTACGGGATATCTTGCGATCACTGGAATCCCCGTCATTCTAAGAATAAAGAAGCCTGCATTAAATACATGATTAAGGTACAGCACGCAGTGGGTTGATGATATTGCCCAGAGCCTTCCACTCCCACCTCCCTAGTCCGTTACTTACCTGCAAATTGTAGTTCACGACTACCGACGCGACGAATGACCTTTGTCGAAGCGGGAAACCATTTTCCGTATCTTCTGTAACTGCCATGGCAGGATTGTCGAACACATTTTTCCCATGTTCTAATTCCATAACTATCTAATTTTTATTTTGTTTGCTGAGAAAGAGTCAAATCGTATGCATCAAGAGCGCAAAACTATCTGGCTATTGGTTTTAATGTATTAACGTTAAACGATGTTAGCGTCAGTCGAGCTTGAGATCTTAGAAGGCACTAAACTAAACTGCTTAAGAAGTATCATAATCAAAGATGATGTATATTAAGAAAAACACTTTTTATCTTATCAATATGCATTGTGCTTTCTAGTGCTTACTTGCACGAAATGATGATAAGAATATACATTTGAGGACACAATTTAAACTGGAAATCAAAGAGAAAAATTTACGATCTCCATCTACTGGCCTATTTTAAAAACCTATAACTGTTGAGGAGTTTTGAATTTCACAGGCATTGTTAAACAACAGTTTTTCTAGCTAATCTTTTGACCATCGTTAGCTTTATAAAACATAGTATTAGACACAGATACTAAAACATGTCAAATGGCAGGAATCTGAAAACCTTTTGGTCAGGATTGGGGCAGTTAACAAAGTACTACAAGTTCCTAAAAACAAGGGTAACTCGTAACAGGCAATACAATAAGTAATATACATTGATTAAATGTATCTTGCACTGGATGCAGCAAACCACTGCTACGTAAATAAATTATCCAATCAAGGTAGGACCAACGTTGAGTTACTAGGAGTAATCATCGCTCCCTCGTGGCTTAACAACGTACCTTCATAAAAAGGGATGGAATAATAAAAAAGAAGATATTTTATGGTAAAACTGAGAGAAAATCCGAGTTTAATAGATTTTAAATGTATACCCGCAATGCATGCTGTCATGAAACAGGCAACACTGCCAGCCACAAAAGCCCGGAAGACAACTTGCGCCAGGTCCGCCTGTCTGGTAGGCGCCATTGTTGCTAGAACCGCCAGCTGGCAACCGATCGAGCCCGGATTGGAAAACCCGCACAAAGCGTAGGTTGCGATGGCTTGTGAACGAGCCTAGAAAAGTAATACACCGGCAGTGACTTAAAAAAATCCTCCAGACAAATATATTATTTTTTTACTGAAAGCAAGCCCTGTTTTGTAAATTCGGCT